>JBBDGP010002976.1:467500-592500 GCA_037952835.1 Lithobates septentrionalis
CACTGCCAGAATCAGCACTCGCCTCCTGTCTCAAGCTTCTCTTTCTACCCAAAACTCCCCACTACGCCCTATACTGGGCAACCCTCAATTTACCCCAGGCCTCAATGATGGGGTCTTTCGTTGTTTAAGCGGGGCGGGCCTGTATCAGGCGTCGCATTTCAGCTCCGGAGGAAAATGGAAGTCGATTGCAGAACTCATTGACCTGGCGGGGCCGTTCCGCTTGGACTTCCTGAGATCACATCAATTGAAACACTTTCTCCATACTATGGAACCCCCGCCTGCAAACGACCAACCACTCACGACACTAGAGGAAATGTGCACTGATAACGGAGTACTACCACATACTCTCTCATTGACATACCAACTCCTGATTACACCCCCGGTAGTCTCAACCCTCCCGGGAAAGGGAACTGGACCGACAGTTTGACAATTCCACAAGAAACCGAATACTTAGATTCACACATAAGTCCTCCATATGCGCAAAAACCCAAGAAACTAACTACAAAATCATATCTCGATGGTATAGAACCCCGGTAGTTCTACACACGTTATACCCGACAACATCAGACCAATGTTGGAGATGTCAATCCAATAAGGGAACCCTTCTACACATTTTTTGGACATGTCCCAAACTAACACATTTCTGGCAAACAATTAGAGAGACAGTCCAAAGATTCACTGAACGTACAATAACAGACGACCCAGCATTTTTCCTTCTACACGCGTCGAATATACCTGAATGAACATACAAAAAATCTGTGATCAGACACTTATTGGATGCAGCTAAAGCCTGCATTCCACTAAACTGGAAATCCCCACACCCTCCCTCGATTGAACTTTGGTTCACAAAGGTTGAGGAAATCAGAAACATGGAGGATCTCATCCTCACAGCCCAAAACAGACAGGAGACATTTTCTAAAACATGGCAACTGTGGAACATGTTCTTTTACTCAGCAGAAGGCCAATCACTGAGAGGCATTACTCCCTCACCTCAACAAAATACAACCACAATCTGACTTAACAAATTGCCCACATGTTAGTCAAACACAATCTAGACGGTAACTGATATCACTCCATACAAGTGGGGACCTTTTACCCCCCCACCCAAACCCCCCCCCCCCTCCCATTCCTACCCCCTCTCCGTCTTATTTCTTCTTTCGTTTCTTCTAACACCTTAATACTCTTTATCTCTTCCAACTATCCAAAATAACAAAAAGAAGTGGAGTTGGTCCAGAGGGACTGCTTGACATCACAATTATGCTCAGCAGGGTTATAATAGCCCTGCCTCCATAAAGTCAGAAACAGTAACCACAAGAATAACTTTGCACAATGATGTTATATGAGCTTCAACAGGAAACAAAGAACTTACCTCCTACACACGACACAAATGCTAGTTACAATGATTGTATGTTCTCGTGTGACAAGATATATACCTGTTGATACGTGTTAATTTCTTTTTCTTGTTTGTATGTAACAATGTTCATTTGCGGTCCGTGTGGACCGTTTTCGCTAAATAAATAAACAATTTAAAAAAAAAAAAAGTCAGGCAAGCTGCAAGCTCACTAAGGCAGGGGCCACGTTAATTGAAAAAAAATACAATTAACACATATAAATTTTACGTAATTGTTGTGTGCTGAATCCAGCCAATGCTGAAAAAAAGTAGAATATGTCAGTTATAATTATATTAATGTAGAATGATTTGTGATTGTACAACACTACAGAATATGTCAGAGGAGGTGAATGACACCTGGAAGGAAATTTGAACTAATTTGCATAATAACTGTCACATCTGCTGTCCAGTAATGTTGCAGAGATTTTGCTCATTTGCATAAAAACTGCCACCCAGGAAGAACTCCACAGAGGTGAAGTGGGCAGAGCTAGTTGCCACGGCAACGCATGTTCAGTGATGATGTCACAGTTAGTCCTACCTGATAAACAGCTGCTCACAGATGCCACTCTGACACTTCTAACTAGAAGCTTGTAGAGTGCAGACGTGTTTTCAGTTGCTCCATTTCAGAGTTGATTGTTATTAGTGGGAATGCTTTAGCAGTCCCACTATTGTTATTCGTTTTTTTATTTTATTAGTGGGAATGCTTTAGCAGTCCCACTATTGTTATTCGTTTTTTTATTAGTGGGAATGCTTTAGCAGTCCCACTATTGTTATTCGATTTTATTTATTTTTAATAATTTTAATTTTATTCCGTACGTTTTTCGGTAATGCGTAACTTCTGCATACTTTCAGCTATTAAAACCATTCAACTATCAAAATGTTCGTCTCTTTTAGCTGAGGTGTGCTCTTTTTCAACTTTTTTTCTACCATTTATACTTTTTAAAATATTAAGCTTTTTATCACTTTTTTTTAACATTGAAGTCAATGGGAGCATGCTTGAAATCCTTAAATTTTTCTTCCGCTCCCAAAAGTTTCAGCTCCTTCATACTTTCACCTAGAGACACCAAACAAACTTTAAAATGTTCACAAAATATTCAGCTATCTGGCTATAGCTTTTCAGTTTGATATCTTTTACAGTTTTTGAGAAAAAGCTTTTTGTTTAGAGGTCATTTCAGGAAATTTTAGCCATTAATCAGAGTGCACTGTGTGTGTTTTGTTGCCATGGTTACCAAAGCTTCTGTTATACACAGGGGGGGGGGAGGTGGCTGGAGCATCTCAGCTTTAATTACAGAGCCCGGGGGGAGGGGACAGACACACCATGTACTGATTATAATAGAGGAATATGATGGGGCAGTTTTGATGGTGGCAATTCTGATGGGGCAGTTTTGATGGCGGTCATTTTAGCAATTTAGCTATTCAGCAATTATTTTTGAAAAAAAAAATATATTTTTGAAAAAAAAAATATATTTCTGAAAAAAAAAAATTATTTTTGAAAAAAAAAAAAAATCATTTTTGAAAAAAAAAATTATTTTTGAAAAAAAAAAAATTATTTTTGAAAAAAAAAAAATTATTTTTGAAAAAAAAAAAATTATTTTTGAAAAAAAAAAAATATTTTTGAAAAAAAAAATTATTTTTGAAAAAAAAAATATTTTTGAAAAAAAAAATAATTTTTGAAAAAAAATTATTTTTGAAAAAAAAAAATATTTTTTGATGGGGCAGTTTTGATGGTGGCAATATGATGGTGCAGTTTTGATGGGGCAATTCTGATGGGGCAGTTTTGATGGTGGCAATATGATGGGACAGTTTTGATGGCAATATGATGGGGGCAATTTTGCTGGGGGCCGTTTTAGCAATTCAGCATTCCCACGCATTTTCCCCAGGAAATGCATTTTCTAGTTAGTGGGAATGCTTTAGCAGTCCCACTATTGTTATTCGATTTTATTTATTTTTAATTTTATTCCGTACGTTTTTCGGTAATGCGTAACTTCTGCATACTTTCAGCTATTAAAACCATTCAACTATCAAAATGTTCGTCTCTTTTAGCTGAGGTGTGCTCTTTTTCAACTTTTTTTCTACCATTTATACTTTTTAAAATATTAAGCTTTTTATCACTTTTTTTTAACATTGAAGTCAATGGGAGCATGCTTGAAATCCTTAAATTTTTCTTCCGCTCCCAAAAGTTTCAGCTCCTTCATACTTTCACCTAGAGACACCAAACAAACTTTAAAATGTTCACAAAATATTCAGCTATCTGGCTATAGCTTTTCAATTTGATATCTTTTACAGTTTTTGAGAAAAAGCTTTTTGTTTAGAGGTCATTTCAAGAAATTTTAGCCATTAATCAGAGTGTACTGTGTGTGTTTTGTTGCCATGGTTACCAAAGCTTCTGTTATACACAGGGGGGGAGGTGGCTGGAGCATCTCAGCTCTGATTAGAGCCCAGGGGAGGGGACAAAAGCTGAAAAGTCAGAACATGATTTCTAAACTGCCTCCACTCCCTCATTTTCAAGCCCACCTACATAAATCTTATATCAAAACGTTCAGCTATCCCTGCTGCCACTAAACATGTCCACGGCTAAGCCATAGTCCTGATAGTTTTCACAATATGACCATTTGTTTGCAACTCACACCGTCCATTGACATTCATTGAAACTACACTCTAGCCCCTTCAAATTTGAAGGGCAATTTCTAAACTGCGACCGTGCCTTCAATTTTAATATTTCAGAGACATACTATGTATCAAAATCTAGGTCTGAGTCTTGTGATTCTCACAATATAAAGATCTTTGCTGTAGGATGTATAGTTTTTAACCACTTGAGCCCCGGACCTTTATGCTGCCTAAGGACCAGAGGTCTTTTTCCAATTTGGCACTGCGTCGCTTTAACTGCTAATTGCGCGGTCATGCAATGCTGTACCCAAACGAAATTTGCGTCCTTTTCTTCCCACAAATAGAGCTTTCTTTTGATGGTATTTGATCACCTCTGCGGTTTTTATTTTTTGCGCTATAAACGGAAAAAGACCGAAAATTTTGAAAAAAAATGATATTTTCTACTTTTTGTTCTAAAAAAAATCCAATAAACTAAATTTTAGTCATACATTTAGGCCAAAATGTATTCGGCCACATGTCTTTGGTAAAAAAAATGTCAATAAGCGTATATTTATTGGTTTGCGCAAAAGTTATAGCGTCTACAAACTAGGGTACATTTTCTGGAATTTACACAGCTTTTAGTTTATGACTGCCTATGTCATTTCTTGAGGTGCTAAAATGGCAGGGCAGTACAAAAGCCCCCCAAATGACCCCATTTTGGAAAGTAGACACCCCAAGGAAATTGCTGAGAGGCATGTTGAACCCATTGAATATTTATTTTTTTTGTCCCAAGTGATTGAAAAATGACAAAAAAAAAAAAAAAAAAAAATATTTACAAAAAGTGGTCACTAAATGATATATTGCTCACACAGGCCATGGGCCTATGTGGAATTGCACCCCAAAATACATTTAGCTGCTTCTCCTGAGTATGGGGATACCACATGTGTGGGACTTTTTGGGAGCCTAGCCGCGTACGGGGCCCCGAAAACCAATCACCGCCTTCAGGATTTCTAAGGGTGTAAATTTTTGCTTTCACTCTTCACTGCCTATCACAGTTTCGGAGGCCATGGAATGCCAAGATGGCACAAAACCCCCCAAAATGACCCCATTTTGGAAAGTAGACACCCCAAGCTATTTGCTGAGAGGCATATTGAGTCCATGGAATATTTTATATTTTGACACAAGTTGCGGGAAAGTGACACTTTTATTTTTTTTTTTTTTTTTTTTCATAAAGTTGTCACTAAATGATATATTGCTCACACAGGCCATGGGCATATGTGGAATTGCACCCCAAAATACATTTAGCTGCTTCTCCTGAGTATGGGGATACCACATGTGTGGGACTTTTTGGGAGCCTAGCCGCGTACTGGACCCCGAAAACCAATCACTGCCTTCAGGATTTCTAAGGGTGAAAATTTTTGATTTCACTCTTTACTGCCTATCACAGTTTCGGAGGCCATGGAATGCCCAGGTGGCACAAAACCCCCCCAAATGACCCCATTTTGGAAAGTAGACACCCCAAGCTATTTGCTGAAAGGCATGGTGAGTATTTTGCAGCTCTCATTTGTTTTTGAAAATGAAGAAAGACAAGAAAAAACATTTTTTTTTTTCTTTTTTCAATTTTCAAAACTTTGTGACAAAAAGTGAGGTCTGCAAAATACTCACTATACCTCTCAGCAAATAGCTTGGGGTGTCTACTTTCCAAAATGGGGTCATTTGGGGGGGTTTTGTGCCACCTGGGCATTCCATGGCCTCCGAAACTGTGATAGGCAGTGAAGAGTGAAATCAAAAATTCACGCCCTTAGAAAGCCTGAAGGCGGTGCTTGGTTTTCGGGGTCCCGTACGCGGCTAGGCTCCCAAAAAGTCTCACGCATGTGGTATCCCCGTACTCAGGAGAAGCAGCAGAATGTATTTTGGGGTGTAATTTCACATATTTCCATGGCATGTTTGAGCAATATATCATTTAGTGACAACTTTGTGCAAAAAAAAAAAAAAAAAAAAAAATTTGTCTCTTTCCCGCAACTTGTGTCGCAATATAAAATATTCCATGGACTCGACATGCCTCTCAGCAAATAGCTTGGGGTGTCTACTTTCCAAAATGGGGTCATTTGGGGGGGTTTTGAACTGTCCTGGCATTTTATGCACAACATTTAGAAGCTTATGTCACACATCACCCACTCTTCTAACCACTTGAAGACAAAGCCCTTTCTGACACTTATTGTTTACATGAAAAAGTTTTTTTTTTTTGCAAAAAAATTACTTTGAACCCCCAAACATTATATATTTTTTTAAAGCAAATGCCCTACAGATTAAAATGGTGGGTGTTTCATTTTTTTTTTTCACACAGTAATTGCGCAGCGATTTTTCAAACGCATTTTTTGGGGAAAAAACACACTTTTTTTAATTTTAATGCACTAAAACACGCTATATTGCCCAAATGTTTGATGAAATAAAAAAGATGATCTTAGGCCGAGTACATGGATACCAAACATGACATGCTTTAAAATTGCGCACAAACGTGCAGTGGCAACAAAATAAATACATGTTTAAAAGCCTTCAAAAGCCTTTACAGGTTACCACTTTAGATTTACAGAGGAGGTCTACTGGAAAAATTACTGCACTCGATCTGGCCTTCGCGGTGATACCTCACATGCATGGTGCAATTGCTGTTTACGTTTGACGACAGACCGCCGCTTGCGTTCGCCTTAGCGCGAGAGCAGGGGGCGACAGGGGTGTTTTTTTTTTTTTCTTTATTATTTTTTTGCTTTTTTAATCTTACTTTTAAACTGTTCCTTTCATATTTTTTTTTTTAATCATTTTTATTGTTATCTCGGGGAATGTAAATATCCCCTATGATAGCAATAGGTAGTGACAGGTACTCTTTTTTGAAAAAATTGTGGTCTATTAGACCCTAGATCTCTCCTCTGCCCTCAAAGCATCTGACCACACCAAGATCGGTGTGATAAAATGCTTCCCCAATTTCCCAATGGCGCTATTTACATCCGGCGAAATCTAAGTCATGAAATACTCGTAGCTTCCGGTTTCTTAGGCCATAGAGATGTTTGGAGCCACTCTGGTCTCCGATCAGCTCTATGGTCAGCTGGCTGAATCACCGGCTGCATTCTCAGGTTCCCTGTTGAGACAGGAGAGCCAGAGAAAAACACGGAAGACGGTGGGGGGGGGGGGCATTCCCTCCCACGGCTTGTAAAAGCAGTCTAGAGGCTAATTAGCCGCTAGGATTGCTTTTACATGAAAGCCGACCGCTGGCTGAAAAGAATGATACCAAGATGATACCTAAACCTGCAGGCATCATTCTGGTATAACCACTCAAAGTCGTGAATGGCGTACCTGAAGACAAAAAAATGGTTAACAATGGTTAACAATAAAGCACAGTAAAGTGTAAATAATTACACACCTGAAAAACAAACATGATAAAACATAATAACAATAACAATAAAACATTGCAGAATAGAATACAGTAAAAAAGAGCAGAACAATAGAGAGAGAGAATAGAGAGAGAGAGAACAATAAAACAACTATTTTTTTTTATTTCATATTTTTTTTTTTTTTACACTTTTTTTGTAACTAACTTTTATAACGGTACCCGGTTCCAGGTTCGGGTCTCTCAAAATGCGATGGCATTTTGGGAGACCCTGTGAAAGTGCGCCTAGTCTGTGCAATGCTGTACCCTACGCTAATACTCAACTAGTGAATGGTAGCGTTCAAAACATTCACCAATGCAAAGACCAGGATTGTCAGGACAGGAGGGACAATAATAGCGGGTGTCACGCCTATATCCGCGCTAGCTGCAGACACAACATCTTTTTGGGGGCGTTCGCTGGGTAGGGGTACTCGGGAGGACATAAAAATGCCTCTCATGCAGCCGACTGCATTTGGTTGGGGATGTGAATGGGGGAAGTACGGGCGCTGCAGAAGCGGTGGGTTCCCAATTAGGATTGGCGAATGCAGCAGGAAGGGCATTATGGGCACGACGGGCCTGTGTTTGTCTTTCTGGTGGCAGCGGGACACTACTTGTGCTTGCCATCTCGCCAGCTTGAACTGCACTTATGGGACTCGCCACGTCACCACGTGTTACTGCAGTGCTGGTTTGACTACGACCGGGGTGTACTAGGCCGCTGGCGCTTGCCAGTTCACCAAAACGCTACCAAAAAACTGTTAGCGATCGCAGGGATCAGGCCTGACTCTGCGAACGCTGCAGTTATGCTTTTAGTGTTTTGTAAGTGACAGTGATCGATCGATACTGCACTTGGGTGGGCTGGGCCGGGCGGAGGGGCAAAACGCAGGTGCTAGCAGGTATCTGGGCTGATCCCGCTAACACTGCGTTTTTGGGAACCCTAAACTGCTGGTGACGCTAGTATAGATCTGATCGGATCAGATATTGATGCGATCAGATACTATACCACTAAGGGTGGTGTACGGTGCGTGCGTGGGTGTTAGCGGTACTGGCGCTAATCTGACGCTGCCTGGGGCTGGTGCTTGCCAGTTCACCAAAATACTACCAAAAAAACTGTTAGCGATCGCAGGGATCAGGCATGACTCTGTGAACGCTGCAGTTATGCGTTTAGTGTTTTGTAAGTGTCAGTGATCGATCGATACTGCACTTGGGTGGGCTGGGCTGGGCCGGGCGGAGGCGCAAAACGCAGGTGCTAGCAGGTATCTGGGCTGATCCCGCTAACACTGCGTTTTTGGGAACCCTAAACTGCTGGGGACGCTAGTATAGATCTGATCGGATCAGATATTGATCCGTTCAGATACTATACCACTAAGGGAGGCGTATGCTGCGTGCGTGGGTGTTAGCGGTACTGGCGCTAACCTGACGCCTGGGGCTGGTGCTTGCCAGTTCACCAAAATGCTACCAAAAAAACTGTTAGCGATCGCAGGGATCAGGCCTGACTCTGCGAACGCTGCAGTTATGCGTTTAGTGTTTTGTAAGTGACAGTGATCGATCGATACTGCACTTGGGTGGGCTGGGCGGAGGCGCAAAACGCAGGTGCTAGCAGGTATCTGGGCTGATCCCGCTAACACTGCGTTTTTGGGAACCCTAAACTGCTGGGGACGCTAGTATAGTATCTGATCGGATCAGATATTGATCCGATCAGATACTATACCACTAAGGGAGGCGCATGCTGCGTGCGTGGGTGTTAGCGGTACTGGCGCTAATCTGACGCTGCCTGGGGCGACGCATATCACCGCCGGGCGATCGGGGGGCTAAACCTTTATTCGGTAATAAACGGCGGGTGCCCTGACACTATAAAAAATAAACAAACTAACCAGCGTCAACCGTAACGGTTATACGGTGATCAGTGGTGAAAGGGTTAACTAGGGGGCAATCAAGGGGTTAAAACATTTATCAGATAGTATAGGGGGGTCCCTGACGCTATAAAACGCTGACGGCGAACCTAAATATTTACCTCACTAACTAGCGTCACCAGCGACACTAATACAGCGATCAGAAAAATGATCGCTTAGTGACACTGGTGAGGGGGGGTGATCAAGGGGTTAAAACTTTATTAGGGGGGGTTAGGGGGGTACCCTAGACCTACAGGGGGGTAACAGTATCTGTCCCAACACTGTAACTGTCACAAACTGACACTATGCAGTAATCAGAAAAAAAAAAAAAAAAAAAAACTGCTGGTGTCAGTTTGTGACAGGGGGGGGGGGGGTGATTGGGGGGGGATCGGGGGGCGATCGGGGGGGGGATCGGGGTGTTTTGTGTGCCTGGCATGTTCTACTGTGTGTGTGTGTGTTGGTGCACTCACATTGATGTCTTCTCTCCTCGGGCCGGAACGGAAAATACCGACCCGAGGGGAGATGACATCATTTCCTTTGCTGCTGTTTAGCATACAGCAGCAAAGGAAGATTCTCATTGGCCGGCGGCGATCGCGAGGGGGGGGCCACGAACGGATGGTCTCCCCCTCATCACCGATCGCCGCTGGACAAAAGACGACCGCCTCGGGCACCGGGGGGGGGGTCCGATCGGACCCCCCACCCGCGGAAGGCAAATCACGTACACTGTACGTGATTTTGCCTGTCCGTGCCACTTTGCCGACGTACATCGGCGTGAGGCGGTCGTCAAGTGGTTAAAATACGGCCATTTGTTTAGAGGTCATTTCAGGAAATTTTAGCCATTAATCAGAGTGTACTGTTAGTGTTTGTTTTGTTGCCATGGTTACCAAAGCTTCTGTTATACACAGGGGGGAGGGGACAGACACACCATGTACTGATTTATAATAGAGGAATATGATGGGGCAGTTTTGATGGGGTAATTCTGATGGGGCAGTTTTGATGGTGGCAATATGATGGGGCAGTTTTGATGGTGGCAATTCTGATGGGGCAGTTTTGATGGTGGCAATATGATGGGACAGTTTTGATGGCAATATGATGGGGGCAATTTTGCTGGGGGCCGTTTTAGCAATTCAGCATTCCCACGCATTTTCCCCAGGAAATGCATTTTCTAGTTCATTCTGTTATATAGAACATTATATAATATATATTAGAGGAAGGACATTACAGTCTAGGAGTTAAAGAGCAGTTTGTTTATACTTAAATTTATAAAAATAAAATAATAAAATGGTGAGACAGATCCGTAAGAGGAAGGAGCCTTTTGCGCCAATCTCCCAGAGGCAACTTGGGGAAATTAAGGAGGAGGAAGAAGTCAGCAGAGTTGAGAACGTCTGCTGTTCAACATCTAATAATTCAGATATGAGCACCAGAAAGAGGCGCAGAGAGGAAGTATCTGATAGCACTAGAGAGGAAGGACGGGACTCTGTGGAGGGGAATGGTGCAACCCCAAGGAAGCAGAGCAAATATGACAGCGCTGCAGAGACAGGACAGAGCTCTGCACAGCAGAGAGGAAATAAGAGGAAATATACTGAAGAGCCTGAATGTGAGAGTCCTGTGGTAAAGAAGAGGACAGTACAGAGCTCTTCAGAGGAGGATGACGATACTACAAGGAAGCAGAGCCGATATTACACTGCTAGAGAAACAGGACAGAGCTCTGCAGAGCAGAGAGGAAAGAAGAGGAAATATCCTGCAGAGTCTGAATGCGAGAGTCCTGTGGTGAAGAAGAGGACAGTACACAGCTCTTCAGAGGAGGATGGTGAGATGCTGAGCAGATATTACACTGCTAGAGAGACAGTAAAGCCAGCTACAGAACAAAGAGGCAAGAAGAGGAAATCCACTGAAGAGCCTGAATGTGAGAGTCCTGTGATGAAGAAAGGAAGAACAGACAAAGCAGGAGTTAGCAGGATGACATTGACTCACAGCACAAGAAGTAAAGAAGATGAAACGGCCTCTCTGGGTCCACAGGACTTCATCTTCCATAAGATAATTGGAGAAGGAGGCTATGGCAAGGTGGTGCTGGCGACACACTGTGACAGCGGAAGACTGGTGGCCGTGAAAATAGTCCACAAGTCGGTTCCATTTAGCGATGAACCAGACATGATCCTCAATGAGCGCATAGCTCTGGAGAAGGCTGGGGGCAGTCTTTTCTGCGACCATGCTTATGCCACATTCCAGACGGAGGATTACATATTTTATGTTATGGACTATATGAGAGGAGGAGATCTGTTTGACTTGTTGGAGACCATGAACATGTTGGACTACTCGGTCCCATTTGAGCTCCCCACGCTCAGACTCCTGGCAGCGGAGCTCGTGTGTGGTCTGCAGCACCTGCATTCCAGAGGCATCGTTCACAGGGACATCAAGATTGATAACATTCTTGTAGATAGCACCGGTCATGTAAAAATTGCTGACTATGGCATAGCAGTAACCAACGTGTATGGATTCAACATGGTGACAGAATACCTTGGATATATGCCAAATGGGGCCCCAGAAATGTTTTTCAAGATTCCGTATGATGGAGCCGTGGATTACTTTGCATTGGGGGTCTTACTATTTGCGCTAATCTTTCCTTATCCCCTCTATAACGGCACTTACGGTGATCCAAAAACCATAAAGTATGAAGTGCCATGCTACCCAGACGACGTTGACCCCGACCTCAAGGACTTTCTGGAAAAGCTCCTATGTAAAGATCCATGCAGACGCAATGATTTCATTGCCGACATACAAGATCATCCATTTTTCAACGGCATAAACTGGAAGGAACTGGAAGCGGGGGAGGCACCCCCTCCTTTTTTCGTACAAAGGAAGGGCTTCAGAAACTTGACAAGAGAGACGATAAAACCGGAAGACCTGATGAACAACATGAATAATTGGGGAGATCCTATAAAACCTATTTCAGCTGAGAAACAGAAGCTGTTTGATGGCTTTTCATTTGTCAGTGACGAATGGAAAGCCATGCAGAAGCTGAAATGAAGCCAAACACACCAGGTTGTTGGGGATCAGCGTAGAGGTGAGGGGGTTGTGCTAGGAGTGATTAGAGAGTTTAGTTGTGCTAGGAGGGATAGGGTGGGCTGTGCTAGGAGGGATTAGGCGAGTTGTGCTAAGAGGAGAGATAGGGTGGGCTGTGCTAGGAGGGATTTGGGAAGGTTTGTGCCTAGCACTCTTTCCAAACCATCTACAGCCATGTGCTAGAAGGGGGAATTGGGGTAGTGGTGGGTGGGTTGTGCTAGGAGGGGGATTTAAGAGCAGGTGAGGGGGCGATATGAGGGGGATTTGAGAGCAGGTGAGGGGGCAATAGGAAGAGGGATTTGAGAGCAGGTGAGGGGGCAATAGGAAGAGGGATTTGAGAGCAGGTGAGGGGGCAATAGGAGGAGGGATTTGGCTGGGTTTGTGCTAGGAGGGTGATTTGGAAGGGTTTGTGCTAGGACCGGGGACCTAGCACTCTTTCCAAATCATCTACAACCAGCTAGAAGGGGGAATTGGGGTAGAGGTGGGTGGGTTGTGCTAGGAGAGGGAATTGTGGTAGGAGAGTAATTAGGGGGGGTGCTAGGAGAGGGCATTGGGGAATCGTCATAGGAGGGTAATTTGGAGGGAGGGGGAGGGGTTGTGCTAGGGAGATGATTTGGGAAGGTTTGTGCTAGGAGGGGAGACCTAGCACTCTTTCCAAACCATGTACAACCATAAGCTAGAAGCGGGAATTTGGGTAGAGGGGGATGGGTTGTGCAAGGAGGGGGATTTGAGAGCAGGTGAGGTGGTGAAAGGAGGAGGGATTTGGGTGGGTTTGTGCTAGGAGGGTGATTTGGAAGGGTTTGTGCTAGGACCGGGGACCTAGCACTCTTTCCAAATCATCTACAACCACGTGCTAGAAGGGGGAATTGGGGTAGCGGTGGGTGGGTTGTGCAAGAAGGGGGAATCGAGAGCAGGTGAGGGGGCGATAGGAGGAGGGATTTGGGTGGGTTTGTGCTAGGAGGGTGATTTGGAAGGGTTTGTGCTAGGACCGGGGACCTAGCACTCTTTCCAAAAAAAAAACAAAAAAAAAAACTGAACTGTTTGCACTGCGCATATGTAAAAAAATAGACGAAAAACTTTATATCCACTGAAGGATTTATCATTTGAAATTCAGTGATTATATGATGGCATTATCATTTGTTTTTACAACCGAGTGTTTGTTATTTAAAAACAAATTTGAACAATTTATCGTATAGTGTATGGCTAGCTTTAGGCTTTAAAGCAGTATGAAACCCAAAAGCAAACATTTAATATCCCTTTCATGACTAAGCCTGTTTCTGACATTTGTTGCTTGCAAGTTAAAAATCTGTATTTTTTGCTAGAAAATTACTTAGAACCCCCAAACATTATATTATATATATATTTTTTTTAGCATAGACCATAGAGAACAAAATGGCGGTCGTTGCAATATTTAATGTCACATGGTATTTGAGCAGCAGTCTTTCAAACATAATTTTTTGGGGAAAAAAAGACACCTTTATGACTTAAAAAAAAAAAAAACTAAACAGTAAAGTTAGCCTTTTTTTTTGTATATTGTGAAAGATGATGTTATGCCGAGTAAATAGATGCCTAACATGTCGAAATTGCACACACTCATGGAATGGCGACAAACTACGGTACCTAAAAATCTCCATAGGTGACTAAAAAAAAATAGCGGTTACCAGATTAGAGTTACAGAGGAGGTCTAGTGCTAGAATTATTGCTTTCGCTCTGGCGAACGCGGCGATACCTCACATGTGTGATTTGAACACCGTTTACATATGCGGGCATGACTTACGTATGCAATTTTTTTGCTGCGCGAGCTCGCGGGGGCAGGAGCGCTTTTAAAAAAAAATTATTTTTATTCTTATTTATTTTTATTTTTTTTACATGGTCTCTCTAAAAAAAAAAAAAAAAAAATGCTGATCACCTTTATTGCTGTCACAAGGAATGTACACATCCTTTGTGACAGTAATAGGTGGTGACAGGTACCCTTTATGGAGGGATCGGGGGTCTAAAAGACCCCAAATCCCTCCTTTGCACTTCAAAGTATTCATATCAGCAAAAACGGCGATTCTGAATACTGTTGTTTGGCGCTATTGGCAGTCGAGTAAACCGGAAGTGACGTTGTGACGTCGCGTCTGTGTTTACACATAGGAGATTGGAACAAGCGGTTTCCGGTTTTGATTCAGTCTCTCTCTAGCGGGTGGAAGTGCCGGATTACACATCGGGTCTCCCGGTGGGACGGGAGGCCCGGGAAGAGTGGCATAAGGCGGTGGGACGTCCCCTCCCGTTCCTCTGGGATAACAACTGAGCGGCTTTTAGCTGCATCGGTTGTTATCCCTAAAGAGCCGACCGCCTGCTCTAAAAAACGGTACCGGGGTGATGCCTGCAGCTGCATGCATCAACCCGGTATAACCCCTGAAAGCCGAGGCCGCATATGTGCGTACGGACCAGTGCTAAGTGGTTATTTTGGAGTTTAAAAATTCATAATGGCTGTATTCGTTTCCTTTCTTCTATTTTCATCTGGTGATCCAGCCAATAAGTCTGCTGTTTTTCAACAGAAAAGCTCTTTTGCCGTTACAGGGATGAGACAGGCCATTTAAATTTGTCAGGGGTGCTTAAAATGATCAGCTTTTATTGATGTAAAATCTTTATCCCAAAAGGGAAAAAAAGTGTTTGCTGTAACTGACTATAAAGTATTAGCTGGAGTTCAGCTCTAATTTGTTAGCGTATTTAAATCTGCAAGTACTTCTAACAATCCCCACCCCCCAGACCCCGGTGCTCCTTCATCCAGGGTAATGTCTGTATAATACAGGAAGTGTGTTACTGGCCAGATCACCAGGTGAAAACAGAAAAAAACAGCCTAAAATAAGAAAACTTTTACAGCCACTGCATCTAATGGTTGTTGAGATGCAATATATAACATTTTTGGTTTGGGGTTTTAATACCGTCTTAATTATAAGTTATATAAAACACTTTCTATTCCATTGTTGATTTCTCTGTATTTTGTTATAAAACAATACATAGGGGAGCCCATGAGATTAACATATATCAATCTTCTTTCTTCCTTTCTCACCCATTAAGAGACAAAGGAATGGTTTTGCACAAAGCAGTCCCGATCCTCCTCTTCTCGGGTCCCTCTTTAGCACTCCTGGCCCTTGCCTCCTGTTGTGTGCCCCCACAGCAAGCAGCTTGCTATGGGGGCACCCGAGCCAAGCTGTAGCTCCGTATATCCATGCAGACATGGAGTCGCAGTTCAGCCCCGCCCCATCTCTCTTCTCATTGGCCAACTGACTTTGACAACAGCGGGAGCCAATGGCGCCGCTGCTGTGTCTCGGCCAATCAGGAGGGAGAGTCCCAGATGGCCGAAGCACTCATGGACATTGATGAAAAATAAAAAACTATCGCGCCTAGGATAAAACAGTGAACTAACAAAAAACTCTGTGCAGCAGCAGTTTCAATCTAGTGAGATTGGTAAAAGAAAAAAAAGAAATATTGTATATACAACAAGTGTAGGATATGCATCCAGTGAAAAAAAAGTCCAATAAAAAGGATGATGCAAGTAGCAAAAAAGATGAAATGAATGTCCTTGTACAGATATAAACGTGCTAATATATCCCACAGTGAAAGGAAACAGCAAAGATTGGTACTCCCAGCCGATTCATAAACAGATGAAATTCCTACTCACCAAATGGAGTTGACCCTCATTACCTTACAGCAAGAGAGGTCAAATGCGCTTTGTGGTCTGAAAGACCCGCGGAAACAGGAACTGGCTCCCGATGTTAACTGATGATCCGTGATCCCAAGGGACAGCCCAGAGAGGAATCCTGTAGCTGATGACGTCATTTACTATGGTAAAACTAGTCAAGCTGGGACACACGGTGTGTTGGAGCAAGTTTTAGATGTTTTACAGCAAGTATCAGATGTTATACAGTAAGCTTATTGCTGTTTGGAGAATCTGTGAGGACTTTAAATGCCCCATCAGTGATTATAGCAAGCTGTTATTATCATCTTTGCTGAGAACTGTTTTTAAACAATTTTTTAACGTTTTTCAATAAACCATGCGATAACAAGAATAGCCGCTAAGGAATGGGACTTTAACGGCAACGACAATAAAACATAAAATCATTTATTCAAAATTTATACAATATACCAAACACTGTACATCAATGCAAATATTACAAATTCACTAAAAACAATGATGTCGATGGTAATGATAGTCCAGACGGTCCAACGCGTTTCAGGACTGTAAAGATGTCACTTCATCAGGGGAAGGTCATGGAATCGAATCATATCAAAGATGGTCACCATAGAAATCCATTAGTATATTTATATCTATGTTGGATGCGGCTTGTTGTCACACCCGATGTACCACGGGAAATGCTGTGTCTAGCACCTGACATGCTGCATCTCGGGCGGACCATATGATCCTGTTTAAGACCACCTTCTAGTGAATAGATGTGTACTTATCTGATCCATTTGGAAGGGATACTCACGCAGCCTCCTTCACACATATCTTTACAAGCTGTATGTCCATTTCCTATTTTGGACTATATGGAGATTCCCAATTGAAATAATAATAACCTACTGTGGTAGAAATCGCACACAACTCCCATTCGGGTTCCCTCTTGATTACTGCAATTTGGGTGGATCAGTGCGGACAGGCGTGGGCCAACGACCGACCTCATTATCCTCTTGATCTTGGGGCGGTGGATATGTGACACAGTTGCCATTATGGTTCCAGCAGTGAGATTTCTATGGTGACCATCTCTGGTATGATTCGATTCCATGACCTTCCCCTGATGAAAGGACATCTTTACAGTCCCGAAACGCGTTGGGCCATCTGGACTATCATTACCATCGACACCATTGTTTTTAGAGAATTTGTAATATTTGCATTGATGTACAGTGTTTGGTATATTGTATAAATTTTGAATAAATGATTTTACTTTTTATTGTCGTTGCCGTTAAAGTCCCATTCCTTTGGGGGTATTCTTGTTATCTCTATCCTTAGGGATGTTGGCAACCTTTATGGTCTATTAGAGTGTTCATCCTTTTTTAGATTCAATAAACCATGCTGGTTTATGCTATGTGGAGCCCGTTTTTCTTTTATTTTTAAATGCCATATGTCCATCTGGAACACGGATAGTGGAAGATAGTTATCGGCTGGAGTCCAAGAGTGGAGTCTGTGATCGCTGAGATCTGATCGTTGGTTGGACCTCGCAGAGTGTAGGGGAGCGGAGGATTCCTCTCTGGGCTGTCCCTTGGGATCACAGATCATCAGTTACCATCGAGAGCCAGTTCCTGTTTCCGCGGGTCTTTCAGACCTTCCAGCGCATTTGACCTCTCTTGCTGTAAGGTAATGAGGGTCAACTCCATTTGGGGAGTAGGAATTTCATCTGTTTATGAATCGGCTGGGAGTACCAACCTTTGCGGTTTCCTTTCACTGTGGGATATATTAGCACGTTTATATCTGAACAAGGACATTCATTTCATCTTTTTTGCTACTTACATCATCCTTTTTATTGGACATTTTTTTTCACTGAATGCATATCCTACACTTGTTGTATATACAATATTTCTTTGGATTGTTAATTGTCAGTTCCTTTTTGTAGAGGATTATTTCACCATTTATCTTTATACATTATAAGCACTTTGCTAGCGCTGTTTGTTTGAAGGATTAGTTTCCTAAAGACACCGTTTTCACTCATGGACATCGCTGGATAGAGATGGGCTCAGGTAAGTATTAGGGGGGCTGAGGAGGGAGCTGCACACAGAAGGCTTTTTAAAAACCTTCTGCCTTTACAACCACTGGGGTTAAGCTGCTGCCTACAGTAGGACTTCCAGCAAATATAAGAAAAATAAACTGTGGGCCAGCCCAGGATAAGCCCTCCCACTACCAGCATGCTCCATTTATTGCTAGTGTTTGAAGAGGATGGCATAATTTCTACAGCTCTGTATTAGGACTAACCTATTTGTTTGCTATTCTTCGATTTTTATTTTCACTTTTACCTACAATGCTGCTGTAGTTTTGTCTCTTCAATTATAGCTTTCTGGCACAGTTGTCCTTAGCCTGGCTTCTGAAGTACTGCATCTGGAACCCGCCTGACTGGACATAACTAAAAGTGACCTTTGGGCACTGGGTCTGGCATAGGCAGCTTTCTATTCTCTTTTCTGGTAAAAGTTAGCTGCAAAATGCTTTCCAGATCCAGAGCCATTGAAATTGTCCTAGTACTTGCCTCGTCTCTGAAGGCTTAGGGAGTAGGCCTCTCAGGGTGAGCAAGGAGCAAAACCTCTATTACGTTGGACACCGAGTGCTTTTTTTCCCCTTTCTCAAAGGATTTCCACCATTGTGGGATACTTAGACGACCTCCTGTTGGGAGAAAAGTCGGCATGGGCTCTTTTGGACAATGTGAAGATCACCACCCAGATTTTACAGCAGTTCGGATGAATCCTGAACCTTCTGAAATCATCGTTGGATCTTTTGGAGCATCTGGGTGTAGTCCTGGACACATCTCAGGCCAGAGTGTTCCTTCCACAGGAGAAACTTCAGACACTGGGGTCTCAGATTTGAACTCTCCAGTCCAGGAGCCGTATGACTGCATGAGAGTCTTAGTCCTGATGGTACCCTCTTTGAAGGCAGTCCATTTTGCTTAGTTTCACTCCAGACCTCTACAATACAACATCCTGGCCACGCGATCGGTGATGGAGACTTGGTTATAGGAGGGGTCTCGTCTCCCAATCAACACTGGAGCATTGGGTGATTTGCCTGTTTCTGCACTGTTGGACCATTCTACTGGAGGGTTAACTGATCCATATTCAGTTAGACAATGTGACAGTGGTGACATATATTAATTATCAGGGAGTGAGCAAAAGTTTTACTGTAGCAAAAGAGGTAGAATGAATCCTGTCCTGGGAAGAACTTCACATTCCAGCCTTATCAGCTTAGTACATTCCATGTTAAGGACAACTGGCAGGCAGACTTCTTCAGCTGCAAGAGCTTGAATCTGGGAGAGTTTTCCCTGCACACAGAAGTATTTCAGGACCTGTGTCATAGGTGGGGGGACACCCAAGGCGGACCTCCTGGCCTCCAGATTGAACAACAAACTGGACATGTGTGTCTCCAGGCACAGAGATCCTCTAGTAAAAGCAGTAGATGCTCTGGTGGCTCAGTGAAATCCGTAAAGCCTGATCTTTGCCTTCCTCTACTGAAATGCCTTGTTCATCTGCTTCACACTATTGAGCTGGAGAGCATTCCAGTGATTCTCATTGCACCAGGCTGGCCCAGCCAGATGTGGTACACCAACCTGGTAAGATTCCTAGCAGACAGAACATTCTGTAAGCACTCCCAGGTCATCGTGATCTTCTGTCCCAAGGACCATTTTGCCATCATTGAGGCGCTCACTTTATCAGCACGACTGTTGAAGCCAAGGTTCTACTTCTCGCATGGACATGGAAGGCGTACTTTATGTGGTGTGAGTTTTGGGGAGTCTACTCCAGGAGTTTCTCTGTGGGACAAATTCTCTCCTTCCTGTGCAGCTGAGACAAGACCAACATCTGGCTAGAGTCAGGGTTTCTATCCTTTCTATTCTGTATGAGAGACTATTAGTCTCTCATTCCCTTTTTAAGACCTTTGAACAGGGGGTCTCCCATGTAGCCCCAACCTAGGCTGGGCTACAGTTTGTTTGCTAGTCTCCATTCCTTCTGTAGGCAGCAATATAACCCGGAGGAAGGTTTAAGACTTCCCATGTCCCTCAGAGACTCCAGGAAAAGGATTTTACAGGGTGTATAAAAATCCCATTTTAATCACAAGACCCTCTTTAAAATCAATAGTGGTCTATACAACCGCTTTGTAAAGCGAAAAACATAAAAGTTAAATAATAAAATAATTTCAATAATCCGCACAGAGAATTTGTACATAAACAAAAGAAACTTACCCAAAGCTGCCAGGAACTGTGAGATCTTTGTTGGGTAGCGCAGCTGAATGGTGTAAAAGATTTGCACCAAACCCTCTAAACACATCAGAGAGATGTTCTTCCCTTTATCCTTTTTCCCAGAATCCTCAGCAGCAGATGGGATAGATGTGTATCTCCAGATTAGCACCCTGCATATAAAAAAGCCAGCCACAAAAGAGGTGTAGATTAATCCCTGGCCATCGCAAAACAGATTTGTCAAGAAGATTTATGTAATCAACTAAATAGCCCATTTAGACAAATTTTTAAATGGGTCAAGTATTACTTACTGCTTTACTACGTGACATTCCAATTAAATTTAAAATGGCATATTTGCAGACAGGACTCAAAAGATTGCTTTTGGAACTACAGTGCCTTGAAAAACTATTCATACCCCTTGAAATTTTACACATTTTGTCAGATTACAACCAAAAACGTAAATGTATTTGTAAAAAATGTTGAAAACCGTTTCTCATTTTCCTTCCACTTCACAATTATGTGCGGCTTTGTGTTGGTCTATCACATAAAATCAGAATAAAATAAATTTACCTTTTTTGTTGTAACATGAAAAAATGTGGAAAATTTCAAGGGGTATGAATACCTTTTCAATGCACTGTATGTGCAATAGTTGTGCAGATAACAAAAGAACATTAGTCCTCTTAAAGTGTTTCAGTGAAGGAGGCCAACTTCCACATTTAAGAATAATCTGCAGTCCATCTTCCCGTGTCTCTCAGTTTACGCTTATACTAACTTTATTTCTCTTCATACAAGCTAAGCACAAGCTTGCACATGTTGGCATTAATACTTATCCAGTAGCTTTAATACTTTTAGTTTGTGAGCCCTAGATCAGGAGTTCTGTGTTCATTCCAACTTCTCTTGCTCTATGCGTGTTCTAGGTCAGCCACTAAAAGTGTGTTTGAGGCAGGCGACTAGCATTTTTGTGAAGGAGATCAGCTCTTGCTTCCTACATTTTTCACTGAGTACAGGTTTTCTGGTTCTCAACTCCTGTCCTCAGAACCCACTAACAGGCCAGGTTTTCAAGATAACTGAAATACATCACAGGTGATATCATTTGCTGCTCAATGATTGCAGTATTCTAGTCTGCATCTCCCCAAGGTAATACATAAAATCTGGCCTGTTAGTGGATCCTGATGACAGGAGTTGAGAACCACTGCCTTAAAGGATAAGTTCACACTTTGGAACATGTTCTACCTGTATTTTGGGTGGAATCTGTAACATGTCCCAGGTCCTGCAGCCTCTCCTCCCATATTAGTGTGACAGTGAGTAGGGGATCTTCTCCCCACACCCATGGTAAAAATTCATAAACAACATGGCTGTGCAGGACTCTGCCCATACAGCCGCATCATTCATTCAGTTTCCTGTGAATGAATAGACCACAACTACCATCATCCACTGTGGTTAATGACTTGTAGTTCTGAATTGACTGCACATTAATTTTCTGCAAAAATTTGTGCAGTTATTTTTTCTTAAAAGGTGAACTTATCTTTTAAGGGTTAAAGCAAACCTGTGCTCAATAACTATAATTTGCTCAGAAAATAATGGCCAATGAAAAAAAAAAAGAAGAATAACAGGCCAGATGCTACCTGCAATGCCATCAATGTCATTTTGGAGATTTTTATCAAAGCTTAAATTTTGTTAATAGCAAAACTTTATTGTGATATAAGTAATTAATATTTTGATCCATTACAATGTTAAACCTTTCACATTTGAGCATGCTTGTAGTCAAGTGTCATATTTATATTACTGTACTGCATATACAAATTTGCAGATTCTCTTTCTACCAGCTATTTGCATTTCACCAAAATGGATCTTCCTGTTGTGTTCAACAACTGTAGTTTTCCTTGTCAAATGGTTTTTATTTGGTTCATTAAGGACATTACAGATATTTTCAGAAAACATAATAATTGACAAACAGAAATGAAGCTCGTCACTATTAGGTTAATAGACTTTGTAAATATATAATATGTAACCAAAAATGTAATATGAACGTTGGTAAAAGTTGTATAAGAATCTAGGCTAATACTAAAATAGTTATTCAAGTCAGCTGAAATTAGGATAAATAAGCTGAGGAAAAAAGTCTTATTTGAGGGATCTGGAGCTTCAATATAATAATAAGAAGAGATGGGAGGATAGAAATCCATAAAAGAAGAGAAGAAAGGAGCAGAAAAGAGAAGGAAGGGGAGGAGAGTCCATCAGGTCGATCTAAACGCCTTCACGAAGCATAACAAGTCCATTCATACATCATCTACCATGGCAGGAGAACCTTATCATCGAAATTTGATGGTAAATGGAATTGTACCCATGGGTGCCATAATTTTTCGAACTTGGGGATCAGGTCCCTTTCTATAGCTGACATTTTAGCATGAATCATTGAGTTATGCATCATATTCTTTGTCTCGACTACCACCAATGGAGATTTCCATGCTTTTGCAATCATTTGCTTCGCAGCCGTAAGGAGCTGAACGAAAAGTTTGAATTGAGTGTGTGTCAAGCATTCTGGCTTTAAATTGAGTAAAGCAATAGTTAGGTCAGGAGGTATTTTTATCTCAAACATTTGAGGCTAAATCAAAGATTTCCTCCCAGAAGATCCGAACTTTTGGACAAGTCCACCAAATATGTAAATGATCACCCAACTCCGAACAGCCACGAAAACATAGAGCAGAACAGGTAGGAAGATATTTAGCCACTCTGGATGGAACAAGGTACCATCAGGTCAGTACTTTATAATTGGCCTCCAATGCTATAATGTTAGGGGAAGATGATTTAGTCACCTGCCAGATCTTAGACCAGTCTGCCGTGGTAAGAGAGTATCCAATATCGTCCTCCCATTTTTGAGCATAAGATGGTTTATCTGTGTTTGGGTGTATTAGATATTTGGCAATATAAGAGAGAGATCAAACCTCTGGTATGGGGATCATCTTTACATGTTTTTTCAAAAATCGAAAATTGGGTCAAAGGAGTGCCTATGTTAGTATTAGGTGTGAAGAAATTTTTAATTTGGAGGTACCAAAACAATTCTGATAGCGGTATATTGTAGATCTCGCAGAGAGTTGGGAATGGAATAAAAGAGGAGGAAGTGACAAAATTGTGTAATTTTATGACATCTAAAGATCTCCAGGTTTTGAATGATGAGGGAGAGACCCAGGCTGGATAAAAAGCAGGGTTTTCAAGGAAAGAGAGGAGAGGATTGTGTGACAACTGTAGTTTTCAATCTGACTGAGCTGCCTAGTACATTTGCACTGATGAAGTAAATCACATGGCAAAATTATGGACAAGGAAGCAGAGCCTGTATATGTAATATGCAATAGTGGCTGTCCTACGAGTACATAAAAAAATTAGGATACACAGAAAGAAGGCTCAGGCTGGCCATATATTATACAATTTTTTTGTACAATTTTCCTTTACGCTCCATTCACACCTGAGCGTATCGATTCACTGGCGCTTTTCAGGCGTTTTTTTTAAGCTTTTTTTGCAGCTTTTTACAAGCTTTTTAAACCATTTTAGAAGCGTATTACAAGCGTTTTACAGCTTCAGGCTTTTTGTTTAGCCAGTAGAAAGCACCACGGGGAGGAGAGGAAATTAGGGGTGGAGAGTTGCTATTTGAGCAGAAAACGCTCAAGTCAGGTGTTTCTATTGAAGTCTATGGGGCCACAAATGCTTGTAATCTGCCAAAAAGAAGCTCATTAACTTTTTGAGCTTCGGGCATTTTGCTTCAGGCAACAGAACACTCAGATTTGAACAGGGACCATTAAAATGAGTGGGATTTGCCTTGTTGAGCATTTTAGAGCTACAAGCTTCAAGCAGAAAATCGCTCAGGTGTGAACGGGGCCTTAGATTTACCAAAACCTTACAATATTAGGGTGAAACCGAAAATACTTTCTATTTGTATGCAATCAGGCAGGCCCTTGCACTACATAGTTAAAGGTAAATCTAAAGCAAATTAAATGAGAAAATTGTATAATGTATGCCCAGCCTTAGAAAACATTAACACAAACTGATATGATCATTTCCATTAACCCGATTAAGGTATAGCTGGCCATTTTGTACATTACCTGGTAATCTCACAGATATTGTGGAACATTTTGTCGCTATTTTGTCCATCAGGCCCATCAGTAACCCCTGTCTCCTTCAGCTGCTGTATTTTCTGCAATGCAACAGACACTGTGTATCTCATGAAGTCTAGACTGGCTCTAAGAACACTAAGGCTTTCTTCATGGGCTCTTGTACTGTCTCTGAAAGTGATAAGTAAACACAGTAAAGCTTGAAAGAGCTTTAATAAAGCCAAAATATATTAGAACGTATAGTTATTGATGCAAGAACTGAGATTGTACCTGAACAGCGCAGTTAAAATTGTGGAAACAAATCCCATAGAGAGCAAGCTTTTACACGCTTTACTATTTCCAGGTTTTGATTTCCCAGATTTTTCTTTCAGGATATCAGCCAGTTTGCTGTAGCATTTAAAAATTCCCATAATGGCTTCAAATTTGCTTTTACTGTAAATAAAAAGGTGCACACACATGAGCATGCTGTTAATCATGTCAAAACTTTTTTTCATAACTTATGAAGATTTACAAAAAAAACAAAACTCTTTTGCAGAAAATATAATATCAAAAGTAGGCCCCTGAATAATATGTATCCAAGATAGTTACCTATGTAAGGTTCATATCATCTAAACTGCTGAATTAAGCTGAAACACATCTTGGGCACTTAAAGAAGCATCCTCACAACTTCAAAATTACAGCTGAACCCCCCCCAAGAACTTGGTCTCAAATGACCACAATGCTCAGCAGGAGACGGGTATCTAAGGTCTAAGTGACAGCGCTCAGCTCTGGCTGAACATATGTAATAAAGTTGAGCGCAGTCATTCACCACAGCAGGGGGAGGGGGGCCTGTCATTGCAACAATCCTGTGCAAGTGTTTATAGAATTTTTGGCAACAAAAAGCAAAGACTTTTTTTTTTTTTTTACTTGTTGTAGGCACAATCTATGTGCTCATCGAACACAGAGGAGAGGGGGAGGTGGCTTGAGCGCTCTGCTGTAGCTCCCTCCATAGGAATGCTCAAAAATTGGGTCTAAGCCTGGGGCGGAGCTACCAGCAGCAGGGATAATGTAAAAAAAAAAAAAAAAAAATGGAATGTGCTTTAATTACGCCACAATACTGCAGAGAGCTGCACAGCAATGACCATCGCCTTCAGACACTGGCAGAAAAACTGAAGCCCTGCAAGGGAGGGGATGTTGCATTACTTTCCTTTTTTTTTGCCAGTGTCCATTCACCTGCGAGTGACATTTACAAAGATTAGAATCCCTGCACGTTGTCTCCTGAGGGATCCTACAACTAATGGAAATTATAGTGAAATGTCTTCTTTCAAGTATATGTAATGACATTTTTTTTTCTAATGACATTTTTTGGATTAGTTTTTCAAGAATACAATACAGGCAAAATGCATTGGTATTACAGTCTCTACACATAAGAAAATGCAAACAATCTCAAAATAATGAGGCACTATAGATAGCTACAGGTAAGAAAAAGGATAGCCTATTTGTTCAAAACAAAACCAAAAGACATTCCCAACTCAACTTGCCAGCTAATCTGCTACCAACCAAATTATCCTGTCTTACAGTTTGCGTTAAAAACAGGGGTTTAGTTAGCACACATTTACAAATACATGCAAATGTGTAATATTGATGAGGGGACACGCTGGACAGCTGCTGCCCTTGTGCCATATGCTGGGTGTCTAGTGTGCCCCTGTGCCTCTAAGGAGGGCTGGTCGACCTCCAGGCTCGCCAGCCCTCTATCTATCCATTAAAATGCATGTGCTTCCACTGTGGAGGCTCTCATAAATTTACAAGAGTTAGGAATGCAGAAATTTTGGGGTGCCTTGGATTGGCTCTACAGCTTTCGCATGTATTTGCAAATGTGTGCTAACTAAAACCCTGTTTCTAACGCAAAACTGTTCATTTGGTTGGTAGTAGATTGGCTGGCGAGTTGAGCTCGGAATTTCTTCGGTTTTATTTTGAATGCATTGCCCTTCCATGTGCTCCTTGCTGTGAAGGCCAGTTATAGGTTGGGGCAGTGGCCAGTCATTTGTAACTATATGTTCAACAATTCATCTCGAATAAGCTTCAAGATAACCAATCAGGTTATAAGTAGAAGACTGTACTATAATACTATAAGGTAATGGCCTGTTGAGTAAAGGCATCTGATTCTGTTCTGTTAGGCCAGCCATAAATAAAGCAAATTTATTTTCTGCAACCATTGTGTTCTCCCAGCAGGGGAAGTAGTCCCGGATTACAGCCACTAGCAATAATCGCATGTAAAATCCAGCAGGCAGGTTGTACCAAAGTTGATCAACTTGGGTACATTCACCCTGCCCATACAGGGTTCGAATCTTGGCTGGTTCCTACTGAACCAGCCAAGATTCAAACCATCTAATGGCCAGCTTTAACGAGTTCTAAGAGGTACTGTAATCTGAAGCAACCAAAAGATAAAATGATAGTAAAAGAGAAAAAAGGAGAAGGAAGAAGAGGGAAAGGGAGGACAGGCATGAGTAAGAGGATATGGGAAGAAGCAGGATGACAGTCAATCTTTTTTGTATTTGTTTTTTAAACAAGGAAGCACCGGTGTAAACGTCCTAAAGGGGAGTCACAAAGCAGGACCAGGGATCCCACACCCATTCATAGGTAGTGAAAGTATTAAGTCTGTTCATAAGAGCTTCCATAAATTTGACCTCTCCAATATGAGAATGTAGGTCAAGTGTGGCTGGCAATCAAGCATCTCATGGCTGTAAGAAATGTATTGTCTGCATTCTGGCATCCTTAGGCACATGGGGTGGTGAAAGACCAAAAAAGTATATGGCTGGATCAGGTGTGATTTATTTATATAAGTGTAGAAAAGGGCTTCTACTTCTAGCCTGAATGGGCGTATCTTGGGATACGTATCTTATAGAACAGTTTCCCAGAGTGCCGCCTGCATCTTCAGCAATAGCTTTTTTTTTTTAAAAGGTTGAATACAAGTAGGGAATGTAAAGTTTTTTCCCCCCATTTGTCTGTGTCCTGTTGGGAGGATTTCCTTCACTTCTGGTCTCAGAAACAAAGGAACTCTCTTCAAAAAGGAAAGCTGGCCTAATGAAGGCAAACTAACATATTCATTGATCCATACAAACATGGTGGGTGGAGGAATCCCTGTTCACCAGGACATTATATTTTGAAAGAATACCCCGTTGAGCAGTTGCAACCGTTGATCAATGGAAACTTTTCCAACAGGTCCCTTCAAAAGGAGTTTATGAAACAATTGACTTTCGTCAAGCAGGGAAGCCCACACATTGATTGAAATTTGGCCTGTCTTTGCTGGACTGGCCAAAAAGTTGGTAAGTGTATGGACAAGCTTAAAGATAAGTTTTGGGTATTGCAGGTAATTTTGACATAGTTACATCGGTCCAGCTTGGACCAAGGTAAGTATGTATGTGCCATACCTGTGGGATTCCCGTGGAGCCTCGAAATCATTGTAGTAGGCACTGCTACTACAGTGATTGCCGCTAGCTTCCGGGTCATGTGCGAGCAGCTTGCTTAGTGAACACAGAAGGTGGTTTGCTCAGCACTGGCGCTATTCAGAGAACACTTTGATTTTCTCAATGAATGCAAAGTGTTCTCCTTAGAGAAGGTAGAGATTGTGACATCACTGCCCTGCCTCTGCACCTTGTCCAATCAGAGAATGCTTTGCATTCATTGAAAAAAAATACTAAGTGTTCTCTGAATAGTGCCCATGTCGAGTGAGCGGGACCTGGAAGCTAGTGGAGATCACTATAGCAGCAGTGTCTACTACAGTGATTTTCAGATTCCATAGGTATGACAAATACTTAAAAATTGCCATACCTGAAATTTGGCTTTAAGATAAATTCTCTTTTAGACCATTGTCACCGCACTGGCAATTCCTTCTATTTCTGCTTTGGTGACAACTCAAATTTGTGGATTTTTACCCTCTCAGGGCAGGTGACAGTGGTCACCAAGACAAATGGAAAGGGTGATACTTCCCAGCAGGGATGCAGATACCAATAATAACCAGAGTTTGCAACGCTTCCCTATCTAAAAAAATAAAATAAAAAATGTCTTTATATACACCTTAGGGAGTTAAATACAGGTTTATACTATATACCTAACAGAAAATGACCAGAAAATTGACTGGTCAATGTACTATCCTAAGATCATCCCAATAATATATTACTGATGTAAGGGCAAGCTAGCACAAAAGTTGGGATTCTAAGCTGCTTCTAAATCTTTTGCAGATAATAAAATCAGTAAAAAAGACAAAAAGTGCCTGGTTATAAACTTAGGGGGAAAAAAAATCAAACATATTAATAGGCAGCTTTTCTTACCTGAAGTTTGCTGTGCTATAGTTGTACTCTATCAGCACCTCACACACTCCCATGACCAAAACAGCATAGGTATAATTTTTCATCCCAACACTTGAATTTGGCGAGAAGTCAGCGGACTTGTCCTAGTATGGTTTGAGAAAAGCACAGTAAGTTTTGCCTGTAACAATCAAAATTGTAGCTTCTCATTTAGAGAAAGCGCATTACCAATTCAAACTCTTCTAAATCACATTTGGTCATTCTTCTTGTGATAGATTCCAACATTTCATCAATTTCTTTCCGACATTCCATACAGTCATCATCGTCATTCTCATCTTCCATGCCCCTCTCCTGCAGTACGCTGCTCCTCTGCTTATACCAGCCCAAGCAATTATGAATACTGCTCAGTAGGTGTGCCTAGGGAACAGGAGTGTCAAAATGTTAGGAAACGATTAATAATGTCACTTCGGGATCAATAAAGTATTCTGAATCTGAACAAACAAGAAGAGAAGCATTTTTGGCTGTCCAGTTCTCATAGTATAATTGCATATGCATGCAGGCTGAACACAAGAAATAATCTGGTACTCCTGTAAACAAAATGTAAAGCTTTTTAGTACCATTGAGTACAATCATATCTTCCGTTAAACAAGGTGCATATCTCAAGACATCCTTTTTATTTTATTTTTTTAAACCACTTCAGCCCACGTTTTTACCCCCTTCCTGACCAGGCCATTTTTTTTGCGATACGGCACTACATTATTTTAACTGACAATTGGGCGGTCATGCAACGCTGTTTTATTAAAAAAATAAATAAATTGATGCCTTTTTTTTCCCACAAATAGAGATTTCTTTTGGTGGTATTTGATCACCTCTGCGGTTTTTATTTTTTGCCCAAAAAAGACAATTATGAAAAAAAAAAAAAAAAAAAAAAAAAAATATTTTTTACTTTCTGCTATAAAACACACCCAATAAAATTTTTTTAAAAAAAATCTAATTTCTTCAGCAGTTTAGGCCAATATGTATTCTGCTACATTTTTGTTGGTATAAAACAAAATCTCAATAAAGCATTTGTGCAAAAGTTATAGCGTCTACAAACGATGGGATAGATTTATGGAATTACTAGTAATGGCGGTGATCAGAGAGTTTTAGCAGGACTGCGACATTGTAGCAGACAAATCTGACACTTCTTGGGGACCAGTGACACAAATACAGTGCTCAGAGCTAAAAAAAAAAAAAATGCACCATCACTGTACTAATCACACTGGCAGGGAAGGGGGTTAACATCAGGGGCAAACAAAGGGTTAAATGTGCTTTTAGGGAGTGCTTTTTAACTGTAGAGGGGGGTGCTTTAGCTGTGAGTAGACAGAGATCTGTGTTCCTGCTTAGCAGAAACACAAGATCTCTGTCTCCCCTGCTAGCAGAAGGGGTCTTTTCGAACATCGGGTCTGCAGGACCCACTGATTGGCCCCCCGCTGTGTCCAATCAATCGGTACCTGTACGTGATTTCACAAGAAGAGCTGCAGTCCAACAGTATATGTATGCGGGGTGGTCGGCAAGTGGTCAAACACAGGAATGAGTAACTATACTTTTGTTGAGAAAAAAAAACATTCCCCTCTGGGTGGTCAATGTACAGTACATTGCAAGGATTTTAACTAACTTTGGTGCAGACTACTCCCTTTTGGTATTCTGAAGGAAAAGCTGTTTGTCTGTGTTCATGTGAGTGAATCTGTATGGCAGTGGTTTATAATTATCAGTCAGCTGCTGCGCCTGCAGGGCTCAAATAAAGAAACTTGCAGGGTCTGCATCACTTTAGATCTGATTTCCTTTTTCAGAGAAGCTAACCAAAAAAAAAGTACATTTTTGTTGCAGGGGATGCTAAAAATTTAACTCATATCTTAGTGCAGACTTCTGGGAAAATCAGTGAGCCAGTCATAGAAGCAAGAAATTACATTTCTTGGGGGCATTCTGTACACCATCTGTGTACAGAACATCTCCAGGTAGCCATATTGCATTGCATTTTACAGAAAATGACAGTGCTGCAGATTGAAAAGGAAAGGTAAGTTAATAACTTCAAATACAATATGACTGTCACATTAATATATGCTGTATTATTTATTTTATTTTATTTTTTGCCTAAAAAGTGGAGTTACCCTTTAAGCATGTGGATACCCTCTCTATTTGTCGAGAATAATAGATATTTCGGGACCTTGATACAAGCTTAATACTCTTTCAATAAAAAACGATGGACATTGAAATGTATAGCTCTTGTCTCTCTCACCAAAGGTTCTTGCAGGATAATCTGCTCTTTTTGGGCTGTGATACATCTCTCAAGCTTTAGCGGTGGCAACAGATCAGGCTCTGGTTCATAATAGCGCTTTAACTGTACAAAATAACAGTGAACAAATAAAATCAGACAAGGACAAATAGAAAAACATAAACTGAACGTGACACACTGAAATGGCCACAAAGGGAATCTCATTTTGCAATACGTTTTGGGTTTACATGTAAAAACAGTGCTTAGTGGAGATTTTCATAAATTCTTCCTAGTCGCAGCAACAACATGGCAGCTAGTGCCGGCACCCAGATATGTCATATCAATTAGCAGGGCAGCCTTATTTTTTAGCACTAAAGCTGGTTATAAACAACTTTGAATTCCATCTAATTATTGCTAAATCAGCTGAAATACAAGGCATGGGTGGTCCAGCCAGCATGATCTTGCTCAGCAAAAGCGGATTTAAAATTGACTTGTCGGGTGGAGAATCATCATCCAAACAGTGACTGCATTCTATCATATCAGATGCAGTCACTGTTCAGCAGCTGGCAGTGGAGATTCCGCCATCATGCCAATAGTGTGGATGTTGGAATTTACTGGTTTCCTCTTGTTCAGCCAGCAGGCTGAAAGACAGAAAAAGAAGCCATACACAGTGCATCCGGAAAGTATTCACAGCGCTACTTTTTCCACATTTTGTTATGTTACAGCCTTATTACAAAATGGATTAAATTCATTATCTTCCTCAAAATTCTACAAAAAATACCCCATAATGACAACATGAAAGAAGTTTGTATGAAATCTTTGCAAATTTATGCAAAATAAAAAAATCTCATGTACATAAGTATTCACAGCCTTTGTCATAACACTCAAAAGCGAGCTCAGGTGCCTCCTGTTTCCACTGATCATCCTTAAGATGTTTCTACAACTTATTTGTGGAGTCCACCTGTGGTAAATTCAGTTGATTGGACATGATTTGGAAAGGCACACACCTGTCTATATACAGTGCCTTGCAAAAGTATTCACCCCCCTTGGCTTTTTACCTATTTTGTTACATTACAGCCTTTAGTTCAATGTTTTTTTTAATCTGAATTATATGTGATGGATCAGAACACAATAGTCTAAGTTGGTGAAGTAAAATTAGAAAAATATATACATAAAACTATTTTTCAGAAATAAAAAACTGATAATTGGAATGTGCGTATGTATTCACCCCCTTTGTTATGAAGCCCATAAAAAGCTCTGGTGCAACCAATTACCTTCAGAAGTCACATAATTAGTGAAATGATGTCCACCTGTGTGCAATCTAAGTGTCACATGATCTGTCATTACATAGAGACACCTTTTTGAAAGGCCCCAGAGGCTGCAACATCTAATCAAGAGGCACCACTAACCAAACACTGCCATGAAGACCAAGGAACTCTCCAAACAAGTAAGGGACAATGTTGTTGAGAAGTACAAGTCAGGGTTAGGTTATAAAAAAATATCCAAATCTTTAAAGATCCCTAGGAGCACCATCAAATCTATCATAACCAAATGGAAAGAACATGGCACAACAGCAAACCTGCCAAGAGACGGCCGCACACCAAAACTCACGGACCGGGCAAGGAGGGCATTGATCAGAGAGGCAGCACAGAGACCTAAGGTAACCCTGGAGGAGCTGCAGAGTTCCACAGCAGAGACTGGAGTATCTGTACATAGGAGGACAATAAGCTGTACGCTCCATAGAGTTGGGCTTTATGGCAGAGTGGCCAGAAGAAAGCCATTACTTTCAGCAAAAAACAAAATGGCATGTTTTGAGTTTGCGAAAAGGCATGTGGGAGATTCCCAAAATGTATGGAGGAAGGTGCTCTGGTCTGATGAGACTAAAATTGAACTTTTTGCCCATCAAAGAAATCGCTATGTCTGGCTCAACCCAACACATCACCCAAAGAACACCATCCCAATTTCCCAGTCCCGACTGCTGAAAAACATCCCCACAGCATGATGCTGCCACCACCATGTTTCACTGTGGGGATGTTTTTCAGCAGTCGGGACTGGGAAATTGGGTCAGAGTTGAGGGAAAGATGGATGATGCTAAATACAGGGATATTCTTGAGCAAAACCTGTACCACTCTGTGTGTGATTTGAGGCTAGGATGGAGGTTCACCTTCCAGCAGGACAATGACCCCAAACATACCGCTAGAGCAACACTTGATTGGTTTAAGGGGAAACATGTAAATATGTTGGAATGGCCTAGTCAAAGCCCAGACCTCAATCCAATAGAAAATCTGTGGTCAGACTTAAAGATTGCTGTTCACAAGCGCAAACCATCCAACTTGAAGAAGCTGGAGCAGTTTTGCAAGGAGGAATGGGCAAAAATCCCAGTGGTAAGACGTGGCAAGCTCATAGAGACTTATCCAAAGCAACTTGGAGCTGTAATAGCCACAAAAGGTGGCTCTACAAAGTATTGACTTTAGGGGGGTGAGTAGTTATGCACATTGACATGTAACATAACAAAATGTGGAAAAAGTAAAGCGCTGTGAATACTTTCTGGATGCACTATATGACCAACTTAATGTTGAACTCAGACCTCTTACACACAAGAGTAAAAAATGCAATTTTTTTACTGATCTAAACACAGGTGCACTGTTGTCTATGGAACAATGCACACAACTGCATAAAGGTCAGTAATACAGGGATGACTACGGAGCCATAAAATAAAAATAGACAATTTTACATTCAAGTGCAGTAATTTACACACATACACATGTATTGTAACACTGGCAACTAGAAGAGGGTGAAGAAGAATTTTATGCATGTATACACTAGAGCTGCACGATTCTGGGAAAAATGAGAATCACGATTCTCAAAAACTTTTTTATTTTAAAAGATTTTTAAAAGATTCTATATATATATATATATATATATATATATATATATATATATATATATATATATATATATATATATATATATATATCTCAGTCATCCCTATGTCTCCATGCACCACCCACAGATCTACATTTTAAAATGGTTAATTAATGGGTAATTAAAAAAAGAAAAATCTATATATATTTATATATAGTTGTTTTTTTCTTGTTGAGTTTAACTTTGATATAGATTTTTCTTCTTTTAATTAACCAACCATGTAGATCTGTGGGTGGTGCAGCATAATGACATAGGGAGGACTGAGATTACCCCCCGCCCATGTCATGGGCTTTTTGGATATCAAGTCCAAGCAAGGAGTCATAATATAATATAAAGCTCACATTTGTGTTGGAAAAATCCATCTGATCAATGCTGGTGCGCACACTCCACACTGCGCAGGCATCCACTGCGGCGCATCACCCTCTCTGCTCTGCTGACATCAGTTTGTTACCGACATCTGTTCCAGTATCGGCGCCATTTGCGTTCCAACGGCTTCTCCTCCAGTTCAGGCTACATCCCGAAAAAGTCACGGTAATCCAGGCTAAAGGGGGGGGATGGGGGGGGGGGGGAGTGAATCGAGATCGCGATTCTATATACGATTAATCGTGCACCTCTAGTATACACATATGCCCGTTTATGCGCCTTTATAGAAAATTTTACTCAAGATCTTTCTGTCAACAATATCTGGAGTATAAACATCAGTAAAATTACTACATCTGTGTGCAAAACTCCTTAGCAACCCACAAAGCTCATCGATACTAGGATTGCACCGATATCGGTACGGATACTAAGCATTTGCACGATTATTCGTGTGAATGCTCCGTTACCTTTGTGGTACGATTTGAGCCCACACAAAATTAAAGGACTCAAATCGCAAAGAATCGAATGCGATCTGAACAGGAATGCGGTCCGATTCCGGTCTGAATCACATGCAGTTTCCCCCACCGCTCCTGTGTGAACCCAGTATAGAAAGACAGGGAAGCACCATCTAAGTGCAGCAATGGGCAAACAGTTAATTAAAAAATGTTATAACAACTCGCATGTTAAAAGTACATATCTCGCATGACATATCCAAATCTCCACGGTCATAATGTGCCCAATCCACGAGACCCGCCTATGATGGAAATAGAAGTGTAGAAGGAGCTCGGTCATGGTTTTCCCATCATTAGCATGTCACGTGGTATGGGGGCACTATGACCGTGCAGATTTGGATTTGTCATGCGAGATATGTATTTTTAACATGTGAGTTGTTATAACATTAATTAATAAACTGTTTGCCCATTGCTGCATTTAGATTGTTCTGCCCTGTCTTTCTATGCTGGATTCACACAGGAGCAATGTAGGAAACGACATGCGATTTGGACAGGAATTGCACCACATTCCTAATCAAATAGCATGCGTTTCTTTGCAGTGCGATTTGAGCCCATTCATTTTGTATGGGCTCAAATCGTACCGCAAAAGGTATCAGTATTCGGTATCGGCGTATACTTGACCAAAAGCATCCGTACTCGTACTCACCAGTAAAAAAAAAAACAGTATTGGTGCAATCTTTATTGATACTGATGCATCTTTTGAAGGGTTTCAGGACTGGGGGACACACTGGGGGTGATTTACTAAAGCTGGAGTGCAAAAACTGGTGCAGCTGTGCATGGTAGCCAATCAGCTTCTAACTTCAGCTTGTTTAATTAAGCTTTGACAATAAACCTGGAAGCTGATTGGTTTCTGTGCAGAGCTGCACCAGATTTTGCACACTCCAGTTTTAGCAAATCAACCCCAGTGAGTTCTATTAAGTATTTTCAAGAAACATATGAAATCTATGTTCCAGAATTTGCAAACTTTGGTAGTACAGCGCTAAGGTTCAAGCAGTGGCTGTTATTAACACATGTGAAATGTATGAATCTAAAGAAATAGACTGGCAAATCAACAAATAAAAAAGGTAAAAATAATATAGTCCTAGGACAAACCTGGATTTTATATAAAAAGAAAAATCTTTTAGAATGATAATCTGCACCTACTAACAGACAGACATACCTGAGACACCAGTGTCTGCATGATAGGGCTGGCCAGTTGAGAGTTTCGTTTGAGCACATCATAAAAACCCTGAAATAGAGAGAAATAAAGATACAGATCAATTGAGGCTCACAATTAGGGTCGGTTCACACTGGGGCAACACGACTTCAGCGCGACTTTGCACGGCGACTTCAACGCGGCTTCGACGCGACTTCAGCGCGACTTTAGCAAATTACAAGGCGACTTGAAGTCGCCTCCATGACAGGCGACTTCGGCTGTGGCCAATCACAGGGCAATCAGCTCTCTGGGAGGGAGGGGGGGGTTTTCCCTGCAAAGTCGCTTGACTTTACAGAGAGATCCGACTTGGAGGCGACTTCCATTGATTTCTATGGTACAGGTCGCCTACCAAGTCGGATCAAAGTAGTACAGGGAGTACGCTCTGAAGTCGGAGCGACTTCAGTAGTGTCTATTAAGACGCTAGCGTTCACTCCCATTGAATCTCTTTCTGGGGCGACTTGGGGCGACTTGAGGGCGTACAAGTCGGATCCCAAGTCGCCCCAGTGTGAACCGACCCTAAATGAACTGATTACACACACACTTCAACCTGATTGTGTAATCTTCTTTAAATTCAAATTATTATTATTATTAATTCATTTGTTTCACTTTGTTTGTATGGTTTATGTATGAAGTCAATTGGTTCACTTTATTAACAAATATATTTAAAGTGGCGTGCAAAATATTTGAGGAAATCACATTTGTGTTATATCATTTACAGTATCTCACAGAAGTGAGTACACCCCTCACATTTTTGTAAAAATTTTATTATATCTTTTCCTGTGACAACACTGAAGAAATCACACTTTGCTACAATGTAAAGTAGTGAGTGTACAGCTTGTATAACAGTGTAAATTTTCTGTCCCCTCAAAATAACTCAACACACAGCCATTAAAGTCTAAACCACTGGCAACAAAAGTGAGTACACCCCTAAGTGAAATTGTCCAAATTGGGCCCAATTAGCCATTTTCCTTCCCTGGTGTCATGTGACTTGTTAGTGTTACAAGGTCTCAGGTGTGAATAGGGAGCAGGTGTGTTAAGTTTTGTGTTATCGCTCTCACTCTCTCATACTGGTCACTGGAAGTTCAACATGGCAAGGAACTCTCTGAGGATCTGAAAAAAAGAATTGTTGCTCTACTTAAAGATGGCCTAGGCTATATGAAGATTGCCAAGACCCTGAAACTGAGCTGCAGCATGGTGGACAAGACCATACAGCGGTTTAACAGGACAGGTTCCACTCAGAACAGGCCTCGCCATGGTCAACCAAAAAAGTTGAGTGCACGTGCTCAGCGTCATATCCAGAGGTTGTCTTTGGGATATAGACGTATGAGTGCTGCCAGCATTGCTGCAGAGGTTGAAGGGGTGGGGGGTCAGCCTGTCAGTGCTCAGACTATACACCGCACACTGCATCAAATTGGTCTGCATGGCTGTTGTCCCAGAAGGAAGCCTCTTCTAAAAATGATGCACAAGAAAGCCCACAAACAGTTTGCTGAAGACAAGCAGACTAAGGACATGGATTACTGGAACCATGTCCTGTGGTCTGATGAGACTAAGATAAACTTATTTGGTTCCGATGGAGTCAAGTGTGTGTGGTGGCAACCAGGTGAGGAGTACAAAGACAAGTGTGTCTTGCTTACAGTCAAGCATGGTGGTGGGAGTGTCATGGTCTGGGGCTGCATGAGTGATGCCGGCACTTATGAAGCTACAGTTCATTGAGGGAACCATGAATAGCAACAATTACTGTGACATACTGAAGCAGAACATGATCCACTCCCTTCAGAGACTGGGACGCAGGGCAGTATTCCAACATGATAATGACCCCAAACACACCTCCAAGATGACCACTGCCTTGCTAAAGAAGCTGAGGGTAAAGGTGATGGACTGGCCAAGCATGTCCCTAGACCTAAACCCTTTTGAGCATCTGTGGGGCATCCTCAAAAGGAAGGTGGAGGATTGCAAGGTTTTTAACATCCACCAGCTCTGTGATGTCGTCATGGAGGAATGAAAGAGGACTCCAGTGGCAACCTGTGAAGCTCTGGGGAACTCCATGCCCAAGAGGGTTAAGGCAGTGCTGGAAAATAATGGTAACCACACAAAATATTGACACTTTGGGCTCAATTTGTACATTTTCACTTAGGGGTGTACTCACTTTTGTTGCCAGCGGTTTAGACATTAATGGCTGTGTGTTGAGTTATTTTGAGGGGACAGCAAATTTACATTGTTATACAAGCTGTACACTCACTACTTTACATTCTAGCAATGTGTCATTTCTCCAGTGTTGTCACATGAAAGGATATAATAAAATATTTACAAAAATGTGAGGGGTGTACTTACTTTTGTGATATACTGTATCACTATATTATGCAAGCGGCTTCCCTGTTGATATTTTAATGCACTAAGCGTGGAATTGTACACATTTTTGTGAACAAATGTTGTGCGAGGGCCACAGATTAATTCTAGAGTTCAGGTGCGTGCTCATATCGCATCGTTTTGATAAATATAAAGTTGATTGTAAGGTCATATTAAAAACTTGCCATACAAGAATAGATTTTTCTCTTGTCAGTACATGAGCTAAACACGAGAAAAACACTCCATTCCCTCATCCACGCAAAACAGAGCGGAAGGAAAAATCTTCAACTGCCGTCTATTGTATTCAGGCACCTACAGCTGTCTGAATACCCAGAACAGCAACTGAATCTGATAGGATGCCGTCACCACTCAGCTGAGAATTTTCCACCTGGCTCAGTCGATTGTGAAGTCAACTTTTGGTGAGGCAGGAGGTACCAATAAGTACCACCCACATCTCAAACTGTGGCTGACTCAGCAGGAACTGGCTAAAAATCGAGCCATTTAGGAAAGCTTAACATTTATGGTAAGCGTAAATTAAGACTGCCAAGGCAACAGAATAATGCGAACATAAATAGTGAACACAAGTAAATAAAAAAAATGTTACTTCATAAAGTAGACGTCTAATATCTTCTTGCTGACTCAAACTTCTTCTCAGGCAGCCCAAAATCTCCAAGCAAAAGGCTTCATTTGCAGCAGAATTGTAGCGGGTATGGACATCCACCAGAACCTACAAATTAGCATTGGATTTGTAAAACAGTAAATGCTAGAAGGCCATGTTACCCTATATGTGCATTCATTTATACCTGGCTTGCACCAATGGCTTGGCTGCATTGTGAGGAGGACAAGCTTCCAAGAACCTTAAAATTCTTCAGTAACAGTAAGAAACCAGCAACAGCAGACTTCCGGGCCTCTATTTGACTTGTCACAAATACAATAAAGAAATAAATAAGTTGAGGTATTTTGGAAAGTGAGCTTTAACTGAAAAATAGGATTTTTTAAAACAGCTTACCTGTAAAATCCTTTTCTTTCGAAGGACATCACGGGACACAGAGCCACAGTAATTACTGATGGGTTATATAGGTATCACTGGTGATTGGACACTGGCACACCCTATCAGGAAGTTCAACCCCCTATATAATCCCTCTCCCTTGCAGGGATACCTCAGTTTTGTAGCCAAGCAATATAGTGTATTAGAAGAGGGGCGGGACCTCTGTGTCCCGCGATGTCCTTCGAAAGAAAAGGATTTTACAGGTAAGCTGTTTTAAAAAATCCTATTTTCTTTCTCGAACATCACGGGACACAGAGCCACAGTAATTACTGATGGGATGTCCCAGAGCAATGCTACCTGAGGGGGGGGAACCACGACCAAGTAGGGTGCAATCAGACCTGAGGACCCTGTACCGCTGCCTGCAGCACACTACGCCCAAAGGCGATATCCTCATGCCTTCTCACATCCACCTGATAGAATCTGGTGAATGTATGAACTGAAGACCAGGTTGCGGCCTTGCAGATTTGAGCCATAGAGGCCCGGTGATGCACTGCCCAAGAAGCACCAATAGCCCTTGTGGAATGTGCCCTGATCTGAAACGGAGGAATCTTCTGTTTCAAACCGTAAGCTTGAATGATCAATTGTCGAATCCATTTAGAAATGGTAGCTTTTGACGCTGCCTGTCCTCTATTGGGACCCTCTGGCAGCACAAACAAAACATCCGTCTTGCGGATCTGAGCAGTTGCCCCGAGATAGGCCTTAACTGCTCTTACTACATCCAACGAATGTAGAGATCTCTCTTCCGGAGAACAGGGATCTGGAAAAAAGGAAGGTAGAACAATGTCTTGGTTTAAATGAAAATCAGAAACCACCTTCGGTAAAAAACTAGGATGAGGGCGTAGTACCACTCTATCCTTGTGTATAATCAAATAAGGCTCCTTATAGGAAAGAGCTGCTAATTCTGATACTCTTCTAGCAGAAGAGATGGCCACCAGAAAAATTAACTTCCTTTCAACAAGACCAAAGGAATCTGACTTATTGGTTCAAAAGGCTGTTTCTGTAACACAGCCAGGACCAAGTTCAAGTCCCAGGGGTTTAGGGGCGCCCTAACTGGAGGATTAAGACGCATCACCCCCTGCATAAAGCTTCGGACTAAAGAATGCGAAGCAAATGGCCGCTGAAATAATACTGATAAAGCAGAGACCTGGCCCTTGATGGTACTCAAGGCCAGCTTCATCTCTAATCCTAATTGTAGAAAATCAAGGATTCTACCTATGACATATTTCCTGGGATGCCAACCTCTGGATTCACACCAGGTTATATAAGCTTTCCAGACTCTATGATAAATCATCCTGGAAGCTGGCTTCCTTGCATTAATCAAGGTAGATATAACAGGACCTGAGAGCCCACGACTCTTCAGAACGTGGGTCTCAATAGCCAAACCGTCAAATTTAGCGTTTGTAAGGCAGGATGGAACACTGGACCTTGAGATAACAGGTCTGGGCGTACCGGTAGGGTCCACGGAGAACCCACCGTCATCCTTACTATTTCTGCATACCAAGTCCTTCTGGGCCAAGCGGGGGCCACCAGAAGTACCGACTTCCTTTCCTGCCTGATCCTGCGAAGGAGTCGTGGTAGTAGCAGAATAGGTGGGAATGCGTAAATCAGTGAGAACCGATGCCACGGAATCACCAACGCATCCGTCCCGCATGCAAGAGGATCTTTCGTCCTTGCCACGAATCTGTCTATCTTTTTGTTGAATCGGGATGCAAAGAGATCTACATCTGGAACCCCCCATCTTAGGCATATGGCCCAAAAGACGTCGGGATGCAGAGACCATTCCCCTGGAAGTAACTGCTGGCAACTTAGATAGTCCGCCTGCCAATTCTCTATTCCCGGGATGAAAACTGCCGATATGCATGGCACATGCCTCTCTGCCCAGACTAAGATCTGGTTCACCTCCTTTTGAGCAGCTCGGCTCCGGGTGCCTCCCTGATGATTGACATAAGCCACTGCTGTGGCATTGTCGGACTGGATCCTGACCGGACAACCCTGTAGCCTGATAGTCCAGGCTTTTAGAGCTAGATATATCGCCTGGGATCTCCAGAATGTTGATGGGTAAGGTCCTCTCTGTCTTGGACCATACCCCTTGGACCACAGACTGTTCCAGAACTGCTCCCTAACCTGACAGACTGGCATCTGTTGTTACCACCGTCCAGGTAACCGGTAGAAAGGATTTCCCCTTCTGCAGGTTTTCGGGTATGAGCCACCAATTGAGGCTCTGACGCACCGCCTGCGACAGGTGCATCGGAAAGTCTAATGCCTGAACCTTCTTGTTCCAGGTTGACAGAATACTGTGTTGCAGCATTCTTGAATGAAACTGAGCATAGGGAACTGCTTCGAATGAAGACACCATCTTCCCTAGTAGCCTCATACAAAGGCGGACAGAGGGACCCTTCTTGGTCCTTACTGCCAGAATCAGCTCTCTTAAAGCAGCGATCTTTGCCTGGGGTAGAAATATTTTCTCCTGGCTTGTATCTATAATCAGACCTAAATACTCCAGTCTTCTTACTGGTTTTAGGAAAGACTTTTCTAAGTTGAGGATCCAACCCAGGTGTTCTAGATACCTGACTGTGGTCCTCAAGTTTCCATTCAAAGAGGCTACCGACCGGTCTATCAAGAGCAGGTCATCTAGGTATGCTATGGCAGCTATACCCTGAGCCCTTAATCTGGCCAGAGGAGGAGCCAAGATCTTTGTGAACACTCGAGGTGCAGTGGCTATCCCGAAAGGCAGAGCCACAAACTGGAAATGGCACCCTCCTACCTCGAAGCGCAGAAACTTCTGATGAGCAGGAAAAATGGGCACATGCAGATATGCATCTCTGATGTCTATCGATGCCAGAAATTCTCCTCCCTGCAGGGTGGGAACTACTGTTCGAATTGATTCCAAACGGAAGGAGTGAATCCTTAGGAATCGGTTCAGATCCCTTAAATCCAGAATGGGCCTGACATCCACATTTGGCTTTTGGACCGTAAAAAGGTTGGAATAGAAGCCCAATCCCTGGTCCTTTGCGGGAACTATCATAATGACCTCCTGCGACAAAAGTCGCTCTAACGCTAGAAGGAGCGACTGCTTCTTTTCTGGGTCTCTGGGGACACCTGATCTGAGGAACCGAGGAGAGGGGAATTCCTGAAACTCCAGCTTGTACCCTAAGGTTACCGTGGAGATTACCCATCTGTCCTGGAAATCCTCCTGCCAGAGCTCTGAGAACTGTCGCAGTCTTCCCCCCACACGAGTGAGCGGGGGCGCCCCCTCATGCAGAGGTCTTAGTGTTTTGCCTAGTAGGCTTCTTTCCCCAGGACTTCTTTTGTCCCTGGGGTTGACTCTTGTCTCTGGACCCCGATGGAGGCGACCGTCGAGACTGCCTGGAGGCTGAAGCCCCCGGCGCTGGGGAAAGAGTCCGTTTGAAAGAGGGACGCTTACTCTTCTTCTTGACAGGTAAGAGAGTGATTTTCCCACAAGAGATTCTCTTGATATAATTATCCAAGTCCTCTCCAAACAACCTTGCACCACGAAAAGGAAACCCAGCCAGTAGCTTCTTACATGATGCTTCGGCTGACCAATTTTTCAACCATAGGATTCTACGTATATGCACCAACCCCAGTGAAAGACGGGAGGTTTGCAGGATAGAATCTCTAATGGCGTCAACCACAAAGCATAAGGCCGCTGGAAGGTTAGCAAACCCCTGGGCCTGCTGTTCAGGTAATACTTTGATGACCTGCTTAACATGGTCTCTTAAGTATTGACAGACTCCAATCGCTGCTACTGCAGGTTGGGCCACTGATCCTGCTAAGGAGAAAACATCCTTCAATAGGGATTCCATCCTTTTATCTACAGGATCCCTGAGCATTGTCTACAGGACAAGTCAGGCTATTATTTATGGAGGAAATGGCGGCATCAATAACCGGTATTCCCCACATTTTAATAAACTTTTCTTCCATCGGATAAAGTGTTGAAAACTTTCTCGGCGGAAAAAAACGTTTGTCTGGGTGATCCCACTCAGAATAAATGAGCTTTTCAAGTAAAGTATGAACAGGAAAAGCATGTGCTGCTTGGAAAGGTTTCAGTGACCCCAAAGCAGAAGAGGATTCATTAGCAGTTTCAGGTATGGGCAACTTAAATGTGGATCGGACCAATCCAGTGAGGATCTGCACTAAGACTTTCTCCTCTTGGGAAGTCGCAGAGGGTCCCTCTCCACCTGATTCCTCCGAGGAGGATTCATCTGTCCCATCCTGATCCTCTGAAAGGGATTCATCTCCTTTATCCCAGAGCTCCTCTGTCTGAGGGTCTTAGGGAACAGAGGAAGGCCTAGTGTGCTTTCTTTTACTGAGTGAAGACGTAATCACGGCCATTAATCTTTCCTCTAGACCATTAATGGTTGAGGAAAAAACCTCTTGTGTAATATATACAGGGGCTGAAGTGCAAGAAGCAGGTGTAGCCCCGACCCCGATGGCTCTCCCTGGCTAGCCGTCCCTGGCCCATGAGGGGGGGAGGAACCTGAACGAGATCCCCTAGTGTCTCTGGTTCCTGGGGTGCTTGAACCTCTTCTACCCATAGTGCAAAGCAACAAGGTGTGAGGTATACAAATGAACACTGCCTGCTGAGCGATGTTGTCTGGCTAAAAGCCTTGCTACCCAATGCTCAGTCTGGTGTTACTTCAGTAAATGCTGCCTAGGAGAATGCCTGTGTCCCACCTTACATGCGACCGTCAGCTCTGTGTCTCTCAGAAGGCTGAGTGCACCTGTACAGAGTGCCTTTAATAGCCTGCAGCTGGCCTGAGTGGGAGTCTAAGCACTCTGTGCTGACGTCCCGCTCCCCCCTCTACCGCCCCCCCTCCTCGAGTTTTGAAAAAAACGAGCACTTCCCGCGCTGGCCGACTCTCCTATGATTTTCTATGGAGGAAGGCTGGGAAAGGGGAAGGAGGGGGAGAAGCTGGTAGTGAAGACCTGCTTAAACAGCAATAGTCAAAGATGGTGGCCTGAGGCAGCAGATCCCAAGCGGTATAACCACTTTCTAGACCCCTGTGGCCTCTTTCTAGCCTGGGGGGGAACATTCAAACATGAGAAATCCCCCCTTCCATCTTACCTTGCAGCCGGCCTGATACGCTGTGAGGAAAACACATGCAACGATGAGTCACTGAGACAGACCGTCCAGCATGTGAAGGTTTGTGCTCTTGGCAGCCCCCGGTGGTCACAATAGGCATAGCATGCATTTACCTTAAAGGAGAAACCTACTAGAATTAGAAAATTCTGTGGAATCTCCTCTTACCTTATCCAGCCGCAGGGTTCAGTTTACACAGACCCAATCTTCACCTCTCACGGTGGGCTCCGTTTGAAAAAAACGTCGGACTGGGGCCCCCTATGAATAGGGGGATCCTTCAGTTCTGGGCCCGTAAAGCACCTCGCCAGAAATTAGGAAGTTTAAAGCCATTTTCTGATCTGCGGGGTCCAGCTCTCTAAAAAGAGAAGCGTTACGGGTAAAACCTCGTTTCTTCGGACACGAGGCCCGGGTACCATCCAATTCGGCCTAAAAAGGACACTTTGAATGGATCCGGTTCGCCTGGCTTGCCCCAGTATAGGATATCAGGATATTCCCTTTGGAGCTCAGCACAGGACATCTTTACACGTCCATCACCTAAGACACTGGCGTAAAAACTGAGGTATCCCTGCAAGGGAGAGGGATTATATAGGGGGTTGAACTTCCTGATAGGGTGTGCCAGTGTCCAATCACCAGCGATACCTATATAACCCATCAGTAATTACTGTGGCTCTGTGTCCCGTGATGTTCGAGAAAGAAATGAGAATATTGAGCACATTACAAAACACAATAAAGGCGCATATACAAGATCTGAAAGGAATCGTAACACATTATATATATATACATACACACAGTATAGACAGTTTTGGAATGTAAAATTTGCTACAACTTATAGGGGAACTATTAAACCCTCAAGTCATCAACTTTCACATAATTTAATTTGTTTTTAGTTGATTAACTATGCCACAAATAGTAAGGATTGTAACTCAAGCAAATAAATATATGTTAATTCATGACTGACAAATCCCGTATAGACAGGGATATAGTGGAAGTACCCTTTAAGCCTTTTTTGTAGATCTTTATCCACTAACAAACTTTCAGCTGCTGTTCTGTATATCCCTGTCTTCGTTTTTTTTTTTTATTTGTTGTAGGTACTTAGATCAATATATATTTGACAATGTATTTATCTGTCATTTTAGCGGGAATTGCGTTTGTTGCCAATGCGGAGGACAAATAGATGTCTTACTGCCTGTTTTACAGTAAAACCTCTGCCCATATGGTCACCCTAATAAGGATCAGGGGTGGGGGACACAAAAAAATTTTTATGCATAAAACATTTTACCCATCAAGCTGATCTCACTTTCTTCAAGATAGACAGTGTGGCAGGCAGAGGGGGAAAGCTTGTTAATGTAATAAATTAACAAACACCTGTGATCAACATGATTGGGTAATCATATGATTGGTTCCTGATCTTCCATCTAGGTGGAACCTGGTTGTGGGTATCTCTCAGAGTGTAAAATGTACCTCAAAGCAGGGAACATTTGCTAAGGCTAATCGCGGTGGTCACATGGACAGGAAACAAAGTGCAGGTCTAAAGTCTAGTACACACTGAGATTTGTTTTCACTCAACCCAGCAGGCTGAGCGGGAAAAAAAACTAAGGACTCAGGAGGAGCCGCTGTACTAACAACTCGATGTTGGTAAAGCGATCTCCCCTGCTTAGCTATTGTGCTCTGACAGGGGGTCAGCCCCCCGTCAGAACAGCTTGTCAGTGATCTCAGCCATTGGCTGAGAGCGTTGAACGGATGCTGGTCGGCAGAGATTTTTCGGTCATGCCCCATCGACAGAAGCCAGCCAAACAGCTACAGCACACACGGGCCGAATGTCGTCCGGTTTCTATTGAACTGAGCTGTCTGTACGAGGTATAAATCTCCTCCTAAATCTCCTCTGCAATATCATCAGCCTGGTCCCCATCCCATTATTGTTCTGCTAGCATGTGATATATTTTACAGTCTATGGTCTGCAAGTCATTAATTACTTACAGGGATTAATCCTAAACAGTTAGACATTTATCTATAAAACGCAATATCAATTAGCTGTATTCTACACCATGGATTGGTAAACAAAATCAGTATTAAAAAGCTTACCTACAAAACATTGCCTTCCTTAGAACGAGGATGATACAATCCCTCACAGATATATTTATCTTAAAGAGAGGCTGTAATGACAGAATATATATTGAGTTTGGTACTCACAAACATGTATCTAGATGGCAAGTGAGCATCATAAAGCATATGTCAAGCCAGTTTTGAATACAGTGGGACAGAGTTAGAAACCCCCCCTCAGGTTTATGTTTGCTAACTGGGACTCAGGGAAATGTACCCCGATTTCCTATCCTGACATATTACCAGGCAGGAAGTGAGGAGAACTCTCCAACAGTAGAGTAATTATTTTCTTTACTATTGTAGAGGCTAGAAGCCCTGTCAGGTTTTTATTTGTGTAATGCCCAGGCTTACTGTACTACTGTATAGTTATAGGTCAGTGCCCACCTACCTGCAAAGCTTTGAGTAGGCCCAGCACTGTGCAGAAGGGCAACTGGAACAAATGGTCAAAAGCTGCAGTCAGTTTAGAGGCCGAGTTCTGGAGAATTAGGGGTGTAGCATATACAATATCAGAGAGAAGGTCTGCAAAAAAATTTCGAAATTTGTAATATGCCCTGGCTGTTATACAAATAAATTGCAACATCCATTCAAAAAAAAAAAAAAAAAAAAAAAAAAAAAAAAAAAAAAAAATCACCATTAGACCATCTTTATGCATGACAATTAAATTGCAATGTAAAACATTAACGCTATCAGGTACTGAAAAGAAATTTCACAAAATGATTGTATACATAGAAAAAAATAGAACTCCTTACAGCTAGCTCATAAAGGCTTTGTACTTATACATGATAGGCAGAAGTATGCAGCAAAATACAAAACTGTTTAACCCTTCTACAATATACTAACCACTTATACCCTTAGTGCTTTTTTGTTATTTGAATAGTAATTTCTAAAAACAAAAAAATAGGATTTTTTAAAACAGCTTACCTGTAAAATCCTTTTCTTTCGAAGGACATCACGGGACACAGAGCCTCAGTAATTACTGATGGGTTATATAGGTATCACTGGTGATTGGACACTGGCACACCCTATCAGGAAGTTCAACCCCCTATATAATCCCTCCCCCTTGCAGGGATACCTCCGTTTTGTAGCCAAGCAATATAGTGTATTAGAAGAGGGGCGGGACCTCTGTGTCCCATGATGTCCTTCGAAAGAAAAGGATTTTACAGGTAAGCGGTTTTAAAAAATCCTATTTTCTTTCTCGAACATCACGGGACACAGAGCCTCAGTAATTACTGATGGGATGTCCCAGAGCAATGCTACCTGAGGGGGGGGGGGCCACGACCAAGTAGGGTGCAATCAGACCTGAGGACCCTGTACCGCTGCCTGCAGCACACTACGCCCAAAGGCGATATCCTCATGCCTTCTCACATCCACCTGATAGAATCTGGTGAATGTATGAACTGAAGACCAGGTTGCGGCCTTGCAGATTTGAGCCATAGAGGCCCGGTGATGCACTGCCCAAGAAGCACCAATAGCCCTTGTGGAGTGTGCCCTGATCTGAAACGGAGGAATCTTCTGTTTCAAACCGTAAGCTTGAATGATCAATTGTCGAATCCATTTAGAAATGGTAGCTTTTGACGCTGCCTGTCCTCTATTGGGACCCTCTGGCAGCCAGTGCCGGGACAAGGTCCTCTAGAGCCCAGGGCGAACATGCCAAATTTCGCCCCCCCAAGATGCATGATTATGTCTCAGCAAAAATCCCCCCCAAAAAAAATTGAGCACTAATCTGCATGCTCCCCCTAAGCATAAAACCCTCTTTCCTCCCAGTACAAATCCATGCCCTTGGAGAAATCTCCTCTCCAGGCACAAATCTTTGCCCCACCCCCCCCCAGCTCTCTCTTTCCACATATGCCCTCAGCACAAATCCCCCTCCCCCCCCCCCCCAAAAAAAAACTTCCCCCTCCTAGCACAAATCCTCCACCCCTCAAATTTCCCCCCTGAGCACAAAACCTCTCCCCCTCATTCCAAATCCCCTCCCCCTGGCAAAAATACCCCCAATCAACCCTACTAGCATAAAAACCTTCCCCATAAAAAAAAAATTCCGATCTTAGCAAAAATCCCCCCTCCCTACCATATTACCTTTTCTAGCACAAACCCCCCAAATCCCCCCTCCTAGCACAAATCCTCTTCATTCATCCCCCCTTCCAATACAAATCCCCCCAAATCACTGCTCCTAGCACACCTACCTAAATTTCCCCTCCTAGAACAATTCTCACCCCCTACCACACTCCCCCAAATTCCCCCTTCCAACACAAATTTCAATCTGTTCATGGTGCCCCCCTACCCCACATGATACCACAGTGCCCAGGGCAGCCGCCCCTCCTGCCCACCCCTTGTCCCGGCCCTGCTGGCAGCACAAACAAAACATCCGTCTTGCGGATCTGAGCAGTTGCCCCTAGATAGGCCTTAACTGCTCTTACTACATCCAACGAATGTAGAGATCTCTCTACCGGAGAACAGGGATCTGGAAAAAAGGAAGGCAGAACAATGTCTTGGTTTAAATGAGAATCAGAAACCACCTTCGGTAAAAAACTAGGATGAGGGCGTAGTACCACTCTATCCTTGTGTATAATCAAATAAGGCTCCTTACAGGAAAGAGCTGCTAATTCTGATACTCTTCTAGCAGAAGAGATGGCCACCAGAAAAATTTATTTCCTTGTCAACAAGACCAAAGGAATCTGACTTATTGGTTCAAAAGGCTGTTTCTGTAACACAGCCAGGACCAAGTTCAAGTCCCAGGGGTTTAGGGGCGCTTTAACCGGAGGATTAAGACGCATCACCCCCTGCATAAAGTTTCGGACCAAAGAATGCGAAGCAAGTGGCCGCTGAAATAATACTGATAAAGCAGAGACCTGGCCCTTGATGGTACTCAAGGCCAGCTTCATCTCTAATCCTAATTGTAGAAAATCAAGAATTCTACCTATGACATATTTCCTGGGATGCAAACCTCTGGATTCACACCAGGTTATATAAGCTTTCCAGACTCTATGATAAATCATCCTGGAAGCTGGCTTCCTTGCATTAATCAAGGTAGATATGACAGGACCTGAGAGCCCACGACTCTTCAGAACGTGGGTCTCAATAGCCAAACCGTCAAATTTAGCGTTTGTAAGGCAGGATGGAACACTGGACCTTGAGATAACAGGTCTGGGCGTACCGGTAGGGTCCACGGGGAACCTACTGTCATCCTTACTATTTCTGCATACCAAGTCCTTCTGGGCCAAGCGGGGGCCACCAGAAGTACCGACTTCCTTTCCCGCCTGATCCTGCGAAGGAGTCGTGGTAGTAGCAGAATAGGCGGGAATGCGTAAATCAGTGAGAACTGATGCCACGGAATCACCAACGCATCTGTCCCGCATGCAAGAGGATCTTTTGTTCTTGCCACAAATCTGTCTATCTTTTTGTTGAATCGGGATGCAAAGAGATCTACATCTGGAACCCCCCATCTTTGGCATATGGCCCAAAAGACATCGGGATGCAGAGACCATTCCCCTGGAAGTAACTGCTGGCGACTTAGATAGTCCGCCTGCCAATTCTCTATTCCCGGGATGAAAACTGCCGATATGCATGGCACATGCATCTCTGCCCAGACTAAGATCTGGTTCACCTCCTTTTGAGCAGCTCGGCTCCGGGTGCCTCCCTGATGATTGACATAAGCCACTGCTGTGGCATTGTCGGACTGGATCCTGACCGGACAACCCTGTAGCCTGATAGTCCAGGCCTTTAGAGCTAGATGTATCACCCGGATCTCCAGAATGTTGATGGGTAAGGTCCTCTCCGTCTTGGACCATACCCCTTGGACCGCAGCCTGTTCCAGAACTGCTCCCCAACCTGACAGACTGGCATCTGTTGTTACCACCGTCCAGGTAACCGGTAGAAAGGATTTCCCCTTCTGCAGGTTTTCGGGTATGAGCCACCAATTGAGGCTCTGACGCACCGTATGCGACAGGTGCATCGGAAAGTCTAATGCCTGAACTTTCTTGTTCCAGGTCGACAGAATACTGTGTTGCAGCATTCTTGAGTGAAACTGAGCATAGGGAACTGCTTCGAATGAAGACACCATCTTCCCTAGTAGCCTCATACAAAGGCGGACTGAGGGACCCTTCTTGGTCCTTACTGTCAGAATCAGCTCTCTCAAAGCAGTGATCTTTGCCTGGGGTAGAAATATTTTCTCCTGGCTTGTATCTATAATCAGACCTAAATACTCCAGTCTTCTTACTGGTTTTAGGAAAGACTTTTCTAAGTTGAGGATCCAACCCAGGTGTTCTAGATACCTGACTGTGGTCCTCAAGTTTCCATTCAAAGAGGCTACCGACCGGTCTATCAAGAGCAGGTCGTCTAGGTATGCTATGACAGCTATACCCTGAGCCCTTAATCTGGTCAGAGGAGGAGCCAAGATCTTTGTGAACACTCGAGGTGCAGTGGCTATCCCGAAAGGCAGAGCCACAAACTGGAAATGGCGCCCTCCTGCCTCGAAGCGCAGAAACTTCTGATGAGCAGGAAAAATGGGCACATGCAGATATGCATCTCTGATGTCTATTGATGCCAGAAATTCTCCTCCCTGCAGGGTGGGAACTACTGTACACATTGATTCCATGCGGAAGGATTGAATCCTTAGGAATCGGTTCAGATCCCTTAAGTCCAGAATGGGTCTGACATCCCCATTTGGCTTTTGGACCGTAAAAAGGTCGGAATAGAAGCCCAATCCCTGGTCCTTTGCGGGAACTATCATAATGACGTCCTGCGACAAAAGTCGCTCTAACGCTAGAAGGAGCGACTGCTTCTTCTCTGGGTCTCTGGGAACACTTGATCTGAGGAAACGAGGAGAGGGGAATTCCTGAAACTCCAGCTTGTACCCTAAGGTTACCGTGGAGATTACCCATCTGTCCTGGAAGTCCTCCTGCCAGAGCTCTGAGAACTGTCGCAGTCTTCCCCCCACTCGAGTGAGCGGGGTCGCCCCCTCATGCAGAGGTCTTAGTGTTTTGCCTAGTAGGCTTCTTTCCCCAGGACTTCTTTTGTCCCTGGGGTTGACTCTTGTCTCTGGACCCCGATGGAGGCGGCCGTCGAGACTGCCTGGAGGCTGAAGCCCCTGGCGCTGGGGAAAGAGTCCGTTTGAAAGAGGGACGCTTACTCTTCTTCTTGACAGGTAAGAGAGTGCTTTTCCCACAAGAGATTCTCTTGATATAGTTATCCAAGTCCTCTCCAAACAACCTTGCACCACGAAATGGAAACCCAGCCAGTAGCTTCTTACATGGTGCTTCGGCTGACCAATTTTTCAACCATAGGATTCTAAGTATATGCACCAACCCCAGTGAAAGACGGGAGGTTTGCACGATAGAATCTCTAATGGCGTCAACCACAAAGCATAAGGCCGCTGGAAGGTTAGCAAACCCCTGAGCCTGCTGTTCAGGTAATACTTTGATGACCTGCTTAACATGGTCGCTTAAGTATGGACAGACTCCAATCGCTGCTACTGCAGGTTGGGCCACTGATCCTGCTAAGGAGAAAACATCCTTCAATAGGGATTCCATCCTTTTATCTACAGGATCCCTGAGCATCTGAGCATTGTCTACAGGACAAGTCAGGCTATTATTTACGGAGGAAATGGCGGCATCAATAGCCGGTATTCCCCACATTTTAATAAACTTTTCTTCCATCGGATAAAGTGTTGAAAACTTTCTCGGCGGAAAAAAACGTTTGTCTGGGTGATCCCACTCAGAATAAATGAGCTTTTCAAGTAAAGTATGAACAGGAAAAGCATGTGCTGCTTGGAAAGGTTTCAGTGACCCCAAAGCAGAAGAGGATTCTTTAGCAGTTTCAGGTATGGGCAACTTAAATGTGGATCGGACCAATCCAGTGAGGATCTGCACTAAGACTTTCTCCTCTTGGGAAGTCGCAGAGAGTCCCTCTCCACCTGATTCCTCCGAAGAGGAATCATCCGTCCCATCCCGATCCTCTGAAAGGGATTCATCTCCTTTATCCCAGAGCTCCTCTGTCTGAGGGTCTTGGGGAACAGAGGAAGGCCTAGTGCGTTTTCTTCCACTGAGTGAAGACTTAATCACGGCCATTAATCTTTCCTCTAGACCATTAATGGTTGAGGAAAAAACCTCTTGTGTAATATATACAGGGGCTGAAGTGCCAGAAGCAGGTGTAGCCCCTGACCCCAACGGCTCTCCCTGGCTAGCCGTCCCTGGCCCATCTTTGGGGGGGGGGGGATGCTGCCGACAGGGGGCCCTCAGAACCTGAACGAGATCCCCTAGTGTCTCTGGTTCCTGGGGTGCTTGAACCTCTTCTACCCATAGTGCAAAGCAACAAGGTGTGAGGTATACAAATGAACACTGCCCGCTGAGCGATGTAGTCTGGCTAAAAGCCTTGCTACCCAATGCTCAGTCTGGTGTTACTTCAGTAAATGCTGCCTAGGAGAATGCCTGTGTCCCACCTTACATGAGACCGTCAGCTCTGTGTCTCTCAGAAGGCTGTGTGCACCTGTACAGAGTGCCTTTAATAGCCTGCAGCTGGCCTGAGTGGGAGTCTAAGCACCTGTGCTGAAGTCCTGCCCCCTCCTCTACCGCCCCCCCCTCAAGTTTTGAAAAAAACTAGCGCTTCCCGCGCTGGCTGACTCTCCTGTCATGCTTCTGGAGAAAGGCTGGGGGCGGGGGAGGAGAGAGAGAGAGGCTGGTAGCAAGATCTGCCTAAACGGCTATCTTCAGAGATGGTGGCCATTAGACCGCAGAGCCCGGGTGGTATAACCACTTTCTAGACCCCTGTGGCCCCTCTCTAGCCTGGGGGGGGGGGAACATTCAAACATGAGAAATCCCCCCTTCCATCTTACCTTTTTGCAGCCGGCTTGAGACGCTGGGACATGAACAGCGATGAAAACACTGAGACAGACAGTCAGCATGTGCAGGTTTGTGCTCTTGGCAGCCCCCGGTGGTCTCAATAGGCATAGCATGCATTTACCTTAAAGGAGAAAAGCCACTAGAACTCAAAAATTCTGTGGAATCTCCTCTTACCTTATCCAGCTGCAGGGTGCTGTTTACACAGACCCAATCTTCACCTCTCACGGTGGGCTCTGTTTGAAAAAACCGTCAGAGACTGGGGCCCCCTACGAATAGGGGGATCCAACAGTTCTGGGACCGTAAAGCACCTCGCCAGAAATTAGGAAGTTTAAAGCCATTTTCTGATCTGCGGGGTCCAGCTCTCTAAAAAGAGAAGCGTTACGGGTAAAACCTCGTTTCTTCGGACACGAGGCCCGGGTACCATTCAATTCGGCCATGAAAAGACACTTTGAATGGATCCAGTTCGCCTGGCTTGCCCCAGTATAGGATCTTAGGATATTCCCTTTGGAGCTCAGCACAGGACATCTTTACACGTCCATCACCTAAGACACTGGCGTAAAAACTGAGGTATCCCTGCAAGGGGGAGGGATTATATAGGGGGTTGAACTTCCTGATAGGGTGTGCCAGTGTCCAATCACCAGTGATACCTATATAACCCATCAGTAATTACTGAGGCTCTGTGTCCCGTGATGTTCGAAAAAGAAATGTCTATTACTATGGTTATCCCTAAGCTTTGAGCTAACAAATCTTTCTGCATACGAGTCTGTGTTATACCACCCATGAGACTCGACATCCCCTCTCCCACATATATAAAACTAAATTTGAAGCTCCCAGCCCCGCAACATCAGTACTTCATTAGGGAATGGGAAAAAGAAACTTGAGTAGAGTTTTCCCCCACCCAAACTTATAAAGAATATAGGACTTACACATGTCTCCTCCATTATCTCTAAAGTGCAAGTGTCATGTTACAAATTCAAGTCTAGGTGGTATTTTTGTAAAAAGGAAGGAGAAGTGCAGCGCTAAAAAATGATAACTAACATTGATATATGATGTGCAGTGTGAATATATCTCAAAGGTGTATATAAGTTGGATTAATAGGTATATGCATAAAACATAATTATCAGAGAAAAATGACATAAATGTTGAGAGTTGAATCACAAAAAGCATCCGTTAGAATGTGCATACATCTAACACAAAGTGATATACACAGGTGAGTCCATAAAATATCCAATAAGGTGTGTATATGTTAAACACCCAAGAATATAGAAAAATGATAACATTTAACACAAATTGTTATGCACAAATGAGTCCATAAAATATCCGGTGAGGTGTATATATGTTAAACACCCAGAAGTGTAGGGAAATAATGATGTCCGGTAGGACAAAACGCGTCGGGAACGTCTGCTGACACCACTACACTGCCATATTTTACCTACTTTCAGCGCTGTATTTTATCTTCACAAATGTGAGTGTTTTATCTTCAATAAATACGCTTCATAGCTTTTTTATACAGTATCACGCTATGTGCTCTCATATTTTCTCCTTATATGCTGTGGATACTTGATTGGATTTGCCCTCATCATACATACTTTTTACAAGTACCTTGGCTATCCTCACTAAATCTCCAGAGATCTACAGCTATACAAGCCTAACTGGCACAGTGGGTGTACACCCATCTGTGTCCAATTGTTCTGGTAAGCCCCCCCACTTTTACTTACGGTGGTAGATCTGCTATCAACACCTGAATATTATTTCTCTACACTACATTACTTTTTCTATGCCGCACCGACCACTTTTAAATCATGTCAGTATAATGGAGTGGTTCTCAACCTATCTAGTGCCGTTACCCCTTGATAAAATTTCCCAATTTGTGGGGACCCCTAACAGTAAAATTTTTGTAGCATGGGTTGTCCTATCCCACGGACATTTAGCTCTCCTGAGTACCTTCCACTCGTACAGTATTAAAACCCCTTATGGTACATTTTAGGATGTACCACTCTCTTTGTTCTCCTTTCTTCCCTTTTATCTCTCTCTATCCTATTTTCTTGTTTTTTTCCCCCACATCCCTCTCGCTAGCTGTCTTTCTTGTTCTCTCTCTTATTCTTTCTCTCCCTTTTTCTTTGTTCCTCCCCCTCTTTTCCTCTCCCTTCCATGTATTCTTTTTGTTTTTTTGTTTTTGTTTTTTTCTTTTTAAAATATTTTATTGTTTTGAGTTAAATATAGTTCAAGTTTACAAAGAAAGATAATAACATTCTTGTATATATAAGGTAACAGGCAATTGTAATGCATCACATAGGTGATTATGGTATGAAAAGTAACACACAATATATCATAAACGTTTATATCATAATAAGTGAGTACAGAAAACAAGATTTATACAAATTAAAGGTAAAGTATAGGAGGAATGGGGTTGGAATAAGTTTATTAAGAAGTGTGGGGAGAGGTAAGATGCGGTAAAGTAAGTATAATAAAGAAAAGGAAGTGAGATAGTTGGGGAAGTATCAGTAGATAGTTCCAGGGCCAAGTTCCTGCAATATGGCTTGGCTTCATCTGGAGATTAAATAAGTCTTTCGTATTTTCTATTTTTATTCCTTCTCTTACTCCTTGGTGGGGGGGGGGGGTGGAGGGAATGGGATGAGTGGCAGTGCTGGAGGGGAGTTCTGATCAGCCAACTTAGGTGCTCTTGATCAAGGTCATCTGCTGATCTGAGAACTGTAGTGGGGCCTTTTAATGGCAACTCTAATCACAGGTAGTGTTACTCACTGCGTCTCCGGCTTCACTGCGTCTCCAGCTCTATGGTGTCTCGCAGCAGTGACACCTATGCCGAAATCAGCAGATAGGGTCTTCTCCAGCCCATCCCACTTCACATTCCTCATCAGTCAGCCGACTTCCAGTCTCTGCCCCCCCCCAGCCATGCCGTGAACTGAATGGGCGCCTGCGAAGAGGCTGAGTGGGTGGCCACAGGCTCCAGGAAGAGACCTGCTGGGCGGCCGCGAAAAAGGCTTCAGGAACAGCCCAGGATTGAGTGACCCCTGGCAAATCGTCATTCGACCGTCATTCGTCTGTGGGGTTCCCGACCCCAGGATGAGAACCACTGGTATAATGTAGATATATTTACTTAATGCAGCCAAGCGTTTTATCCCTCGATTCTGGAAGCAACCCACATGTTCCACTCTTGCTGATTGGAAGATGGAGGTTGACCATATTATGGAAGCTGAAAGATGGGTACACACTGCCAGGGATACTATGGAAAAGTATAGTGATATCTGCATAGATTAGTCACTTGCACAAACAGATACCCCAGTTTCCTGGTGTTAAAGGGAAAAAAAATCTTTTCTACTCTTGTAGGACACTATATCAAGAAAGACTGTCCACTTGACTTTAGAAAAACCTGAATATTGTACCTGTATACTGGTCCATCAGATTTTATGGCCACATAAGCCGAAGCATATGTGACCATTTGTTTTCTCAGGATTTGACATCTATCTTGATGCTGTGGTGAACATTTATATAGTCTTAGGCCAGCCATACATGGAGCAAATTTCCTTCCTGCAACCACAGGTTGCAGGAAAGAAATTTACTAGATTCCACAATCAACACGGACAGTGTTGATACGGGAATCCCTCCACTCGGGCCATTGTCTTCTTCCAGCGAGGGAGGTTGGGGGAAGCCGTCCCTGCTGGGAGAAGACAGTGATTATCACTAGCGACTGCTATAGCTCTGTAAATAAGGGGCCTAAGACTATATAAATGTTCACAACAGTGTCAAGATAAATGTTGATGGGGGAAATCGAGCAAGAGAATCCAGCAGCCTGTGTGTGTGGCGAAGTTGATCAATCGATCAACTTGGTACATTCAGCCTGCCCGTTAACGGTTCAAATCTCGGCTGATTCCTGCTGAACCGGCCGAGATTCGAACTGCATATGGCCGGCCTTAGATCTGAAAGTCTATAATGTGAGTTTATCAGCAATGTGGATTGATCTCTATGTACAGTTAGGCTTTGTATATTTTACTGCCTATACCTGTAGATCTGCACTCTCTGCCTATTTGAAAAATTATTTCACAAAAGCCTGTAATGTCTAATGATGTCAGATATTTGTTTATACTTTTTTTTTTATTTTAATAAAAAGGGATTATGCAAGAAAAAAAAAATACACTACACTTAAAGTGGTTGTAAAGTCAGAAGGTTTTTTATCTTAATGCATTTTTTGCATTAAGATAAAAAGCCTTCTCTGTGCAGCAGCCCCCCTAACACTTGCCTGAGGTCCCTCTAGCTCCAGCGATGTTGTAGGAATGTCTTGGCCATCCGTGACTCGCCTCCTCATTGGCTGAGACAGCAACGTGGCGCCATTGGCTCCCGCTGCTGTCAAAGTCAGTCAGCCAATGAAAATAGAAGGGGGGTGGGGCCGGGCCGCAGCTCCGTGTCTGAATGCTTGCTGTGGGGGCACTGAACAAGAGGGAGGGGCCAGGATAGACCAAAGAGGGACCCGAGAAGAGGAGGATCGGGGCTGCTCTGTGCAAAGCCACTGCACAGAGGAGGCAAGTACAACATTTTTTTTTTAAATTAAACATAACAAACAAGGAGAGACTTTACAATCACTTTAAAAGTAAGCTTGAACTTACAAATAGATAAACTTAATAAGCTTGCCCCCTACAATCCCCACTGCAAACAAATGGGTTTACATAGTCAAAAATAATACATTGACAAATGATACAACAGAACTGGGCTTACATTATTAACAAAACAAGAGCTTTAACCCCTATTGTACACATAAGAAAATCCAAAATAATCAGGTTGGTTCATTACCTATGAAATGACTTGTCGGAGATGTGGCTTTTGTAATAACTCGATTCAAAACTTGCTCTAAAATCACATTTCTTATTGCTTCATGGACCTAATAAGAAAATGTTAAATATAATAATGTTGCAACATAGGTAACAAAGAAACGTGTGTGGTTAGGACCCCCCTACACACAAGACTATCCATCTGCAATTCGTCTCTCCCAATGTTTTACTGCACAGGGGACTGGCTTTCCAGACATTTGTCCCTGAATGCACAGGGCCTTAACCACTTGAGCCCCGGACCATTATGCTGCCTAAGGACCAGAGGTCTTTTTCCAATTTGGCACTGCGTCGCTTTAACTGCTAATTGCGCGGTCATGCAATGCTGTACCCAAACAAAATTTGCGTCCTTTTCTTCCCACAAATAGAGCTTTCTTTTGATGGTATTTGATAACCTCTGCGGTTTTTATTTTTTGCGCTATAAACGGAAAAAGACCGAAAATTTTGAAAAAAAATGATATTTTCTACTTTTTGTTATAAAAAAAATCCAATAAACTAAATTTTAGTCATACATTTAGGCCAAAATGTATTCGGCCACATGTCTTTGGTAAAAAAAATGTCAATAAGCGTATATTTATTGGTTTGCGCAAAAGTTATAGCGTCTACAAACTAGGGTACATTTTCTGTAATTTACACAGCTTTTAGTTTATGACTGCCTATGTCATTTCTTGAGGTGCTAAAATGGCAGGGCAGTACAAAACCCCCCCAAATGACCCCATTTTGGAAAGTAGACACCCCAAGGAAATTGCTGAGAGGCATGTTGAACCCATTGAATATTTATTTTTTTTGTCCCAAGTGATTGAAAAATGACAAAAAAAAAAAAAAATATTTACAAAAAGTTGTCACTAAATGATATATTGCTCACACAGGCCATGGGCCTATGTGGAATTGCACCCCAAAATACATTCAGCTGCTTCTCCTGAGTATGGGGATATCACATGTGTGGGACTTTTTGGGAGCCTAGCCGCGTACGGGGCCCCGAAAACCAATCACCGCCTTCAGGATTTCTAAGAGTGTAAATTTTTGATTTCACTCTTCACTGCCTATCACAGTTTCGGAGGCCATGGAATGCCCAGGTGGCACAAAACCCCCCAAAATGACCCCATTTTGGAAAGTAGACACCCCAAGCTATTTGCTGAGAGGCACATTGAGTCCATGGAATATTTTATATTTTGACACAAGTTGCGGGAAAGTGACACTTTTTTTTTTTTTTTCATAAAGTTGTCACTAAATGATATATTGCTCACACAGGCCATGGGCATATGTGGAATTGCACCCCAAAATACATTTAGCTGCTTCTCCTGAGTACGGGGATACCACATGTGTGGGACTTTTTGGGAGCCTAGCCGCGTACGGGACCCCGAAAACCAATCACTGCCTTCAGGATTTCTAAGGGTGAAAATTTTTGATTTCACTCTTTACTGCCTATCACAGGTTCGGAGGCCATGGAATGCCCAGGTGGCACAACCCCCCCCCAAATGACCCCATTTTGGAAAGTAGACACCCCAAGCTATTTGCTGAGAGGCATGGTGAGTATTTTGCAGCTCTCATTTGTTTTTGAAAATGAAGAAAGACAAGAAAAAACATTTTTTTTTTTTTCTTTTTTCAATTTTCAAAACTTTGTGACAAAAAGTGAGGTCTGCAAAATACTCACTATACCTCTCAGCAAATAGCTTGGGGTGTCTACTTTCCAAAATGGGGTCATTTGGGGGGGTTTTGTGCCACCTGGGCATTCCATGGCCTCCGAAACTGTGATAGGCAGTGAAGAGTGAAATCAAAAATTCACGCCCTTAGAAAGCCTGAAGGCGGTGCTTGGTTTTCGGGGTCCCGTACGCGGCTAGGCTCCCAAAAAGTCTCACACATGTGGTATCCCCGTACTCAGGAAAAGCAGCAGAATGTATTTTGGGGTGTAATTTCACATATTTCCATGGCATGTTTGAGCAATATATCATTTAGTGACAACTTTGTGCAAAAAAAAAAAAAAAAAAAAATTTGTCTCTTTCCCGCAACTTGTGTCGCAATATAAAATATTCCATGGACTCGACATGACTCTCAGCAAATAGCTTGGGGTGTCTACTTTCCAAAATGGGGTCATTTGGGGGGAAAAAACACACTTTTTTAAATTTTAATGCACTAAAACACACTATATTGCCCAAATGTTTGATGAAATAAAAAAGATGATCTTAGGCCGAGTACATGGATACCAAACATGACATGCTTTAAAATTGCGCACAAACGTGCAGTGGCAACAAAATAAATACATGTTTAAAAGCCTTTAAAAGCCTTCACAGGTTACCACTTTAGATTTACAGAGGAGGTCTACTGGAAAAATTACTGCACTCGATCTGGCCTTCGCGGTGATACCTCACATGCATGGTGCAATTGCTGTTTACGTTTGACGACAGACCGCCGCTTGCGTTCGCCTTAGCGCGAGAGCAGGGGGCGACAGGGGTGCTTTTTTTTTTTTTTTTTTTTTTTCTTTATTATTTTTTTGCTTTTTTTAATCTTACTTTTAAACTGTTCCTTTCATATTTTTTTTTTTTTAATCATTTTTATTGTTATCTCGGGGAATGTAAATATCCCCTATGATAGCAATAGGTAGTGACAGGTACTCTTTTTTTGAAAAAATTGGGGTCTATTAGACCCTAGATCTCTCCTCTGCCCTCAAAGCATCTGACCACACCAAGATCGGTGTGATAAAATGCTTCCCCAATTTCCCAATGGCGCTATTTACATCCGGCGAAATCTAAGTCATGAAATGCTCGCAGCTTCCGGTTTCTTAGGCCATAGAGATGTTTGGAGCCACTCTGGTCTCTGATCAGCTCTATGGTCAGCTGGCTGAATCACCGGCTGCATTCTCAGGTTCCCTGTTGAGACAGGAGAGCCAGAGAAAAACACGAAAGACGGTGGGGGGGGGGGGGCATTCCCTCCCACGGCTTGTAAAAGCAGTCTAGAGGCTAATTAGCCGCTAGGATTGCTTTTACATGAAAGCCGACCGCTGGCTGAAAAGAATGATACCAAGATACCTAAACCTGCAGGCATCATTCTGGTATAACCACTCAAAGTCGTGAATGGCGTACCTGAAGACAAAAAAATGGTTAACAATGGTTAACAATAAAGCACAGTAAACAGTAAAGTATAAATAATTACATACCTGAAAAACAAACATGATAAAACATAATAACAATAACAATAAAACATTGCAGAATAGAATACAGTAAAAAAAAGAGCAGAACAATAGAGAGAGAGAATAGAGAGAGAGAGAACAATAAAACGACAACTATTTTTTTTTATTTTATATATTTTTTTTTTTTTTACACTTTTTTTGTAACTAACTTTTATAACTGTAACCGGTTCCAGGTTCGGGTCTCTCAAAATGCGATGGCATCTTGGGAGACCCTGTGAAAGTGTGTCCTAGTCTGTGCAATGCTGTACCCTACGCTAATACTCAACTAGTGCATGGTAGCGTTCAAAACATTCACCAATACAAAGACCATGATTGTCAGGACAGGAGGGACAATAATAGCGGGTGTCACGCCTATATCCGCGCTAGCTGCAGACACATCTTTTTTGGGGGGTTCGCTGGGTAGGGGTACTCGGGAGGACATAAAAATGCCTCTCATGCAGCCGACTGCATTTGGTTGGGGATGTGAATGGGGGAAGTACGGGCGCTGCAGAAGCGGTGGGTTCCCAATTAGGATTGGCGAATGCAGCAGGAAGGGCACTATGGGCACGACGGGCCTGTGTTTGTCTTTTTGGTGGCAGCGGGACACTACTTGTGCTTGCCACCTCACCAGCTTGAACTGCACTTATGGGACTCGCCACGTCACCAAGTGTTACTGCAGTGCTGGTTTGGCTACGACCGGGGTGTACTACGCCGCTGGCGCTTGCCAGTTCCCCAAAACGCTACCAAAAAAACTGTTAGCGATCGCAGGGATCAGGCCTGACTCTGCGAACGCTGCAGTTATGCGTTTAGTGTTCTGTAAGTGACAGTGATCGATCGATACTGCACTTGGGTGGTCTGGGCTGGGCCGGGCAGAGGGGCAAAACGCAGGTGCTAGCAGGTATCTGGGCTGATCCCGCTAACACTGCGTGTTTGGGAACCCTAAACTGCTGGGGACGCTAGTATAGATCTGATCGGATCAGATATTGATCCGATCAGATACTATACCACTAAGGGAGGTGTACGGTGCGTGCGTGGGTGTTAGGGCTACTGGCGCTAACCTGACGCTGCCTGGGGCTGGTGCTTGCCAGTTCACCAAAATGCTACCAAAAAAACTGTTAGCGATCGCAGGGATCAGGCCTGACTCTGCGAACGCTGCAGTTATGCGTTTAGTGTTTTGTAAGTGACAGTGATCGATCGATACTGCACTTGGGTGGGCTGGGCCGAGGGGCAAAACGCAGGTGCTAGCAGGTATCTGGGCTGATCCCGCTAACACTGCGTTTTTGGGAACCCTAAACTGCTGGGGACGCTAGTATAGATCTGATCGGATCAGATATTGATCCGATCAGATACTATACCACTAAGGGAGGCGCATGCTGCGTGCGTGGGTGTTAGCGGTACTGGCGCTAATCTGACGCTGCCTGGGGCGACGCATATCACCGCCGGGCGATCAGGGGGCTAAACCTTTATTCGGTAATAAACGGCGGGTGCCCTGACACTATAAAAAATAAACAAACTAACCAGCGTCAACCGTAACGGTTATACGGTGATCAGTGGTGAAAGGGTTAACTAGGGGGCAATCAAGGGGTTAAAACATTTATTAGGTAGTATATGGGGGTCCCTGACGCTATAAAACGCTGACGGCGAACCTAAATATTTACCTCACTAACTAGCGGAACCAGTGACACTAATACAGCGATCAGAAAAATGATCGCTTAGTGACACTGGTGACGGGGGGTGATCAAGGGGTTAAAACTTTATTAGGGGGGGTTAGGGGGGTACCCTAGACCTACAGGGGGGTAACAGTAACTGTGCTAACACAGTAACTGTCACAAACTGACACTATGCAGTAATCAGAAAAAAAAAAAAACTGCTGGTGTCAGTTTGTGACAGGGGGGGGGGGGGGGGGGTGATCGGGGGGGGATCGGGGGGGCGATCGGGGGGGGGGGGGGGATCGGGGTGTAATGTGTGCCTGGCATGTTCTACTGTGTGTGTGTGTGTTGGTGCAGTCACTCACATGTCGTCTCTCCTCGGGCCGGAACGGAAACTACCGACCCGAGGAGAGATGACATCATTTCCTTTGCTGCTGTTTAGCATACAGCAGCAAAGGAGTGTTCCCATTGGCCGGCGGCGATCGCGAGGGGGGGGCCACGAACGGATGGCCTCCCCCTCGTCTCCGATCGCCGGGGGACAAAACGGGACCGCCTCGGGCGGCGGGGGGGGGGGGTCCGATCGGACCCCCCACCCGCGGAAGGCAAATCACGTACCATGTACGTGATTTTGCCTGTCCGTGCCACCTTGCCGACGTACATCGGCGTGAGGCGGTCGTCAAGTGGTTAAACGCCAGTACCACTCGTTACAGCGTACAACCCTGTGCAGCCGCAGCCTGCCATAGACTTTCACAGGCTGGCCGGCAGCAGGCCTCAACTCTGCACCTGTTCCTAATGGCTTCAGTAAGAGCCCTTTCACACTGGGGCGGTTTGGAGGCACTATTGCAAACCGACCCGAAAGTGCCGCTGCTTGTATTCCAGTGTGAAAGCCCCGAGGGCTTTCACACTGGAGCGATGCGCTGGCAGGACGGTAAAAAAAGTCCTGCCAGCAGCATCTTCGGAGCGGTGAAGGTGCGGTGTATATACCGCTCCTTCACCACTCCTGCCCATTGAAATCAATGGGATGGCGCGGCTATACCGCCGGCAAAGCGCCTCTGCAGAGGCGCTTTGCGGTGGTATTTAACCCTTTCTTGGCCGCTAGCGGGGGGTAAAACCGCCCCGCTAGCGGCCGCATACCGGCGGTAAAACGCCGTTAATAATAGCGGCGTTTTACCGCCGACGCCGCCCCCGCCCCAGTGTGAAAGGGCTCTAAAATGCTGGGAAGAACACACTGCAGCTGGCCGGCCCTGCGTGCAAAGGGCCCAATACTTAAAGTGTGAAAAATCGTGTACGAGGACCACTTTACCTTAAAGGCCTCTAGTAAAATCTTTGATCCCAGCTGACTGGCCTGTTGACTTGGTGATCCTGCTGACGTCTCCAAGATTTTTGCTCCTGGAATAGCTTTAGGACCATATGAATCCATTAGGAGAAAGCCAAGTTCCACCAATCCTTGGGTGACATGGTCCCAACCAAAAACACTGAGGAGGTAGAAGGTAACATAATGAGGTAACACAAACCGATCTGTGTTCAAACAGTGCATCCAGAAAATATTCACAGCGCTTCACTTTTTCCACATTTTGTTATGTTACAGCCAAAATGGATTCAATTCAATATTTTCAGCAAAATTCTACAAACAATACCCCAATAACTATGTGAAAGAAGTTTTTTGAAATCTTTGCAAATTTATTTTAAAAAAAACACACACGTACATAAGTATTCGCAGCCTTTGCCATGACACTTAAAATTTAGCTCAGGTCCATCCTGTTTCCACTGATCATCCTTGAAATGTTTCTACAACTTAATTGGAGTCCACCTGTGGTAAATTCAGTTGATTGGACATGATTTGGAAAGACACACACCTGTCCATATAACATCCCACAGTTAACAGTGCATGTCAGAGCACAAACCAAGCCATGAAGTCCAAGGAATTGTCTGTAGACCTCCGAGACAGGATTGTATGGAGGCACAGATCTGGGGAAGGGTACAGAAAAATTTCTGCAGCATTTAAGGTCTCAATGAGCACAGTGGCCTCCATCATCCTTAAATGGAAGTTTGGAACCACCAGGACCCTTCCTAGAGCGGGCCAGCCGGCCAAACTGAGCGATTGGGGGAGAAGGCCCTTAGTCAGGGAGGTGACCAAGAACCCGATGACAGCGCTCCAGCGTTTCTTTGTGGAGAGAGGAGAACCTTCTAGAAGAACAACTATCTCTGCAGCACTCCACCAATCAGGCCTGTATGGTAGAGTGGCCAGACGAAAGCCACTCCTCAGTAAAAGGCACATGACAGCCCACCTGGAGTTTGCCAAAAGGCACCTGAAGGACTTTCAGACCATGAGAAACAAATTTCTCTGGTCTGATAAAACAAAGATTGAACACTTTGGCCTGAATGGCAAAGCGTCATGTTTGGAGGAAACCAGGCGCCGCTCATCACCTGGCCAATACCATCCCTACAGTGCAGCATGGTGGTGGCAGCATCATGCTGTGGGGATGTTTTTTAGCGGCAGGAACTGGGAGACTAGTCAGGATTGAGGGAAAGATGAATGCAGCAATGTACAGAGACATCCTTGATGAAAACTGCTCCAGAGCGGTCTGGACCTCAGACTGGGGCGAAGGTTCATCTTCCAACAGGACAACGACCCTAAGCACACAGCCAAGATAACAAAGGAGTGGCTACGGGACAACTCTGTGAATGTCCTTGAGTGGTCCAGCCAGAGCCCAGAGTTGAACCCGATTGAACACCTCTGGAGAGATCTAAAAATGGCTGTGCACCGACGCTCCCTATCCAACCTGATGAGGCTTAAGAGGTGCTGCAAAGAAGAATGGAAGAAACTGCCCAAAAATAGGTGTGCCAAGCTTGTAGCATCATACTCAAAAAGACTTGAGGCTGCAATTGGTGCCAAAGGTGCTTCACCAAAGTATTGAGCAAAAGCTGTGAATACTTATGTACATGGGATTTATTTTTTTTGTTCTTTGTTTTTAATAAATTTGCAAAGATTTCAAACAAAATAATGAAAATGAATTCAATCCATTTTGGAATAAGGCTGTACGATAACAAAATGTGGAAAAAGTGAAGCGCTGTAAATACTTTCCTGATGCACAATATGTAGATATAGAATACTTGTTATTGATAATACCTGTTCTTTACAATTTCCAGGAGCATAGAGGAGACACATGTTGGTTGTGGGACTAAATCCTGCAGAAACTTTGAACCTTGCTGAAACTGGAGGTCTTTAAATCCTTTTGAAATAATAGTTTTCAGGAAATCAAAAACCTGTATAATAAAAACAAAAATGTCAACTGAAACTAAAAGCATGTAAGCGATCACTGATATAAAAGTTGTAGGGAGCAGAATATGCTCTTCCTAGGAGCGTATTTCTAAAAAAAAGAAAATTGCATACTTATTTGTCCAGCGAAACTGCATATACATTCGCCCTGTGCGAACTAGCCAGCTGTTGTGAAAATGAGGCAGAATTGAATGTGATTAGGCTATTTTCTCTTCTGGTTGAGTGTTCTTTGAATATTATAGGCAGTTGGAAAGACAGACACATTCATAAAGAACAGTGAATCAGAAAAATACTGCATTATGGCCACTAGATGGAGCTGAGGATCATAGGAAACAAATACATCCTAGTAAAAAGATACATTCTAAAATTTGTAGAATGCTGGAGGGAATTGGCAAATAAATGTAAGCATTGCTACTACAAGACTCGTGTATTTGCTAATTCCCTCCAGCATTCTCTAGAACTGTTGCGTTGCATCTATTTTTAATTAGGTTGAATTTTGTCGATATGGAACATCAATCGTTTAAGACATGTCTAAATAAAATAAATTCAGAAATTGCTATCATACTGAGTGCAAATAGTCAGTATCATAGGCAAAAAAAGATGGAAGGGTTATAAAAGAAGGAATGTGGAAAGAAAGAGGAAAAGAAGTGGGAGAAAGAGACAGAGCATCACATAATAACAAAGACTGCACAATCTATTCTTAATAAGATGTGTTTATATCCTATGACCTCAGCTCCATCTATTGGCCATAATGTGGTTATTTCCCCGATTTATTCTATGTTTATTATGAATGTAGCCATCTTTACTTTAACCAGAGCATTTGAAGAACATTTGTCCAGAAGAGAAAATAGCTCAAGAACATTTTTGCCCCATTTTCAGCTAACAGCTGGTTAGTTGATGCAGTTATAATAGATGAATACCATATTTTTGATTATTATACCCCCAAGTGTTATGTATTGCAATCTAGAAGCCATTTCAGTTAGAGCACTAATGAGATGGCCCTTAAAGGGCAAATGCTCAATGAACCAATAGTCTGTGAGCTTAACTTAAAAAGGATTGTATGCAGTCTATCCTTATCCACCAATAAAGGAAAACTGCCATGAAAGACATATGAGGAAAAGGCCAAACATATGCAGGACCAAATGACTCCACTGGCTGAGAAGATGACCAGAGTGCCAGTTGGCCCAGTACTGATCTAAGGCAAGTACAAAGTGTTATAATTAGTGTGGGAAAGGGGGGTTAAGTTTATTAAAATTTATAGTTATCTTCCAAAAAATGAATGAGACTCATTTTTACATGCTTGCTGTTCCATATTTTTGTTATGGTATTAACCACTTTAGCACCGGAAAGTTTATTCCCCCCCCCTCCTAGTCCATTTAATTGCAATACGGCACTGCGTTGCTTTAACTCACAATTACACGGTCGTGCAACACTGTACCCAAAATACAATTTATGTCCTTTTTTCCCCCAGAAATATAGCTTTCTTTTGGCGGTATTTGATCACCTGATGTGATTTTTATTTTTTGCGCTAGAAACAAAAAAAGTTGACAATTTAAAAAAAAATAAATCAATATTTCTTACTTTCTGCCACAAAACATATCAATAATTTTTTTTTTTAAATCTAATTTCTTCATAAATTTAGGCCAATGTGTATTCTGCTACATATTTTTGGGAAAAAATCCCAATAAGCGTATATTGATTGGTTTGTGCAAAAGTTACAGCATCTTCAAACTATGGGATATTTTTATTTATTTTTAAAACATTTTTTTTACTGGTAATGGCAGCGATTAGCGACTTATCGCTGGACTGCAATATTGCGATGGTTAAATCGGACACCTAACAAACTTTTTTTGGGACCATTGACATTATTATAGTGATCAGTACTAAAAAAATTGCACTGTCATTGCACCAATTACACTGGCAGAAAAGGGGTTAACATCAGGGGCGATCAAAGGGTTAAATGTAAGCCTAGGGAGTGTTTACTAACTGTGGGGGAGGTGCTTTCACTGGTTGAAGAAGCCGTGTTCCTGTTTCAGAGGAACACACGATCCATGTTTTCTGTACTTGCGGAATGACAGACTGTCCTTCTGCCTGAATAGAGAACGATCGCCGGGTGCCGGTGAAAATCGGGATCGCGGGTCCCGCTGTGTAAAATCACAGCAGGAGCAAGCTGACGGCGGCGCTCTCTTGCGCCCAAAACCCGGAAGTGCAGAATCACCTATATATACACGCAATTCTGCGCACAGTGGCCACCCTGTAGCAGTTGATCTACTATGGGGCGGTCGGAAACAGATTAAATCTAATTTACAGAATCGTCACTAGGCTGAGCAAACACAAATTTTGCTATCATATTTCCTCCTAGGCCCTTTTCACACGGCTGTTCTGATCAGGTCCGCCTAAAAGACTTGATTGGAAGGTCCATTTATCCCTATGGACAGGTAGGTGTAAACAGGCTTGTGTTCATTTACACCTGTCTACATCTGGGTCTGATCTGGTCCACTAAAAGAAATGGATGGGGATCTGTCCTCTTCTGTCTAGGAGGTGCGAATCGAGGAGGGCAGTTGGGTGTAAAGGGTCAGCGGAGTCTGTTTACTCCCGAAACAAAATCTGCTCTGTGTGAATGGGGCCTTACTGCTGAGATAAGATGTCTATTGTCAATAAGCCAGCTAAAAACATAGACCTGCATATATCTGTGAGTAGGAGCAGAGTAGAACCATTAAAGGCACTGCAGAGCCCAAACTGGAGCTGTTATATGTATTAAAAAAAATATTTACAACAGTTGAAAAGAAAATTTGCATTTCAGGGGAAGAAAAGAGGCAAGCTCAGGGTGAGGACTATGTAAGACTTTGTGTGCTCACATGTTTAGATCAAAAGGATACATTTACCAAATATATACAGATTTTTATGGAAATTCACATTAATAAAAAAAAAATAATAATAATTGTTTGTTCCTTATTAGATTATCTAGGTAATGATTTTCCTTTAACAAAAATAACATTTTTCCAAAAGTAAAAAGCATATTGTTAGACAGGTCAATTCGGTGGCTGATTGGCAAGTTTGAGCTTGGAAATTTTCTTTGTATTTGTTTGACATACGTCGCCCTTCCAGGAGCTCCTTGATGCAAAGACCAGTTATAGTTGGGGGCAGTGGCCACTTGTTTGTATATTGCTGAGTAAGGATGAGCTCCGGCGTGTTTGCACACCCCACGTGCAGAGCCCGCCAGGAAGTCGGCACTGCACTGCGCTAATCACAGGCAGTGAGACATTTCCCGATCTTTGCAGTCGCGCATCGGGAAATGTCTCACTGCCTGTGATTAGCGCAGCGCAGTGCCGACTTCCTGGCGGGCTCTGCACGTGGGGTGTGCAAACACCCCAGAGCTCATCCTTATTGCTGAACAACTTCAATACTGAGCACTTTCACCCCCTTCGTGCCCAGGCCAGTTTTAAGCGCTGTCGCACCATGAATGACAATTACACGGTCATGCAACGCTGTACCCATATGAAATGTTTATAATTTTTTTGAAACAGATAGACCTTTCTTTTGGTGATATTTGATCACCACTGGGTTTTTTATTTTTTGCAAAAAAAAAAAAAAACAAGAAAAGGCACAAATTTTGAAAAAAAAGTTTATTAGTTTGTTAGAAAATTTTGTAAATAAGTAATTTTTCTCCTTCACGGATGTATCCTGATGTGCACTGATAGGCTGCACTGATGGGCCCTAATGAGCACTGATAGGCAGCACTGATAGGCGGCAGGGATGAGACAGCACTGATAGAGGTACTAATATGCAGCACTAAAAGGCAGCATTGTCTGGCATGACTGATGATCAGTGCCCTGATTATCTGTGCAAGTCTACCCTGTGAAAAAATACCGCTGATCGGATCTCCTCCCCTCTCACGCTGTCAGTGTGAGGAGAGGAAAGCTAATGACTGGCATTTCCTTGTTTACATGTGATTAGCTATGATTGGACACAACTAATCATATTGGTAAAGAGCCTCGACATCAGCTCTTTACTGAGATGGGGGAATGCACCGCGTCCCAGGGACACAGCATGTCGCTGATCGCTGCGGGCGCGCTAGGGTGTCAAAAGTGGGACAACGTCATATAACCTCGTCCCAGAATGAGAGAGCAAACCCCAGAGAGCACACAAATGGGTGTACTGACATTACGTGCCCCTGTTTGTGTGCTTTTAACGTCAATACCCCAGTTTGTGTGCTTTTCGGCCACTCCAGCATCCATCCAGGGATGCTCATCCTTAACGGGACCTTCATTCTATTGTTGTTGCTGCTGCATGTGAACCATCTAGTGTACTGGATGCTACTAGTCCACTATGCTTGTGAATACTTCTAACCTTTTTCAATAAACCATTTTATTTGGATACTGCACCATGATGGTCTCCTCATTCTTTTCATGTATTTGTGTTAATGGGAGTTCTGCCATTTAAAAGAGTTCATACAACATACCAATGGAGCTGAAGATATCTGTGGATATATACCCAATATTGGGACAAGTGTTCTTAGACCCTACCACCGTGTAGGTCTAAGTGTGAGGTAAGGGGTCAGAGTGTGAGGCGGTGGTACACTGTGGTCCAAGATTTTGTTTTGGAGCACTTTCTTCACGCAACATTCTGTTGAAGTCTATTGGAGCACTGCTGTTATGCAATATTATTGTTTATGTATCTCACTTGAGGACTTATGCACAAAAGAACATTTGTTGTGATTTTGTAAGTGTGCTGCACTTTTGTTGAGGTTTTTACCTTATTACTTTATTGGTGATTGAACACACCCTTGTGCTAAGCTGCAGCACTTGTGAATATAAAATTTATTTTTGGTAAGCGCTGAGTAATTGCTGGTTTTTGTGACATGTTATTTAAAGAACAAGAAAAAATAGGATTTTTATTAGAGATTACCTGTAAAAATCATTTTCAGTGCATCATGGGACACAGAGCCCTAAGTAATTACTTAGTTATTGGCTACCTTCAGGTATTGACACTGGTAAACCCAATCAAGGAAGTTTACTCCCTATATAACCCCCTCCTCCTTCCAGGAGCACATCAGTTTTTGAAGCAAAGCAATATACTTAATCCCAAAAGAGGGGCGGGACCTCTGTGTTCCATGTTGTACTCCAAGAAAAGGATTTTACAGGTAAGCTGTAATAAAAATGCTAATTTTCTTTATTGTACATTATGAGACACAGAGCCTAAGTAATTACTTAATGGGACGTCCCATAGCAATGCTACTTGAGGGGAGGGAGAAACAACCCGCAGGGTACCCACAGACTTGAGAATTTATACTGCCGCCTGCAGTACACTGCACCCGAAGGCGATATCCTCATACCTCCTTACATCCACCTGATAAAATCGGGTGAATGTATGCACTGAAGACCAAAATGCGGCCTTACAGATCTGCGCCATGGAGGCCTGGTGACGCACTGCCCAAGAAGCACTAACCGACCTGGTAGAGTGCGCTTTGACTTGAAAAGGGGGAATCTTACCCCTTAAAATCGTAAGTTTGAATTATCACTTGTCGAATCCACTTAGCGACAGTGGATTTTGACGCTGCCTGTCCTTTCTTAGGACCCTCTGGCAGAATAAATAAGACATCAGTCTTACGAATCTGAGCAGTTGTCTAAAAATTAGATTTTCACTGCTCTCACCACATTAAGACAATGTAGTGACTTTTCTTCCCTAGAACATGGTTTTGGAAAAAAAAGATGGCAGGACAAACCAAAAATACCAACTACCTTGTCAGAAGGACTAGGGGAATATGTTGTATTGTTTCAAATGTTTTTTGTAACACAGACAAAACTAAGTTCAAGTCCCAAGGGTTCAAGGGAGGTTTGACAGGCAGAATAAGCCACGTCACCTCCTGTATAAAACCCCGGACTACAGAATGAGTAGCAATCGGTCCATTGAAATAAGACCGATAAAGCTGAGACTTGGCCTTTAATAGTACTCAAGGCCAAATTTCATTTCTACCCCTAATTGTAGAAAAGCAAGAATTCTGCCTATGATATATGTCTGAGGGTGCCAACCCTTGGATCCACACCAGGAAACATAAGCCCTCCAGACTCTATAGTTCTAGAAGCTGGCTCCCTTGCACTAATCATGGTAGAGATAACTGACCCGGAAAGCCCACGTTTCTTCAGAATGTGGTCTTAATAGCCAAGCCGTTAAATTTAGAGACCGTAAGGCAGGATGGAATATCGGTCCCTGTGAGAGCAGATCTGGCCGTAGTGGGAGGGACCATGGGCCCTCCACTGTCATCTTTACGATTTCTGTATACCATGACCGTCTGGGCCATGCTGATGCCACCAGAATTAACATCCTTTTTTCCAGCTTGATCCTGCAAAGAAGTCGAGGCAGCAACTGAATAGGGGGGGGGGGGGATGCATAGATCAGTGAGAACTGATCCCATGGGGTCACCAACGCATCTGTTCCGCATGCGAATCAATCCCTTGTCCTGGCCACAAAGTTGACTAACTTCATGTTGAACCTGGACGCTAGAAGATCTACGTCCCCCATCTTTGATAAACAGCCCGAAATATGTCAGGGTGAAGAGACCATTCCGCTAGGAATAACTGCTGGTGACTCAAGTAGTCCGCCTGCTAATTCTCTACTCCCGGAATAAAGACTGCCGATAGGCACGGAACATTCCTTTCTGTCCAAGTTAGAATATGGTTCACCTCTCTCTGCGCTGAGAGACCTTCGGTGCCCCCTTGGTGATTGATATAGGCCACAGCTGTGGCATTGTCGGATTGAATCCTGACAGGACAATCCCGTAACCTGAAAGTGCAGGCCTTTAGAGCCAAATGTACTGTCCGAATCTCTAGGATATTGATAGACAAGGTTCTTTTCGGTTCTTAACCACTGTCCCTGGACAGTTGTCTTTTCTAGTACTGCTCCCCAGCTGGCATCCGTCGTTACCACTTTCCAGATGACTGGTCTGAAGGATATTTTCCTTTCAGCAGATTCTGGGTTAGTAACCATCAAGTGAGGCTTTGGGACACTCTTGGGGACAGCTGCTTTGGCAAGTCTAAAGCTTGAAGTGTTTTGTTCAAAGCAGACAAGATACTGTTTTGCAACAGTCTTAAATGAAACTGGGTATAGGGAACTGCTTTAAATGAAGCCACCATAGTTTCTAGCAACCTCATGCAAAGGCGAATGGAGGGATCGCCATTTGACCTGACCCTCCGCACCAGATCTCTTATGGAGTTGATTTTTGCCTGAGGCAAGAACACCCTTTCCAGGGCTGTGTCTATGATCAGACCCAACTACTCCAGCTTTTTTAGCGGTATTTAAGGAAGATTTCTCTAGGTTGAGAATCCAACCCAATTTTTTTATATAGTTGGTTGTAGTGCGTAAGCTTTGCTCCAAACGAGCCACTGACTGATCTATTAGCAATAGATCGTCTAGGTACGCTACGACTGTTATGCCCTGTGCCCTTAACCTGGCTAGAGGTGGGGTCAGCACTTTGGTGAATACCCAGAGTGCTGTGGCTAGCCCGAAGGGCAGGGCTACAAATTGAAAATGTTGCTGTTCTAACTCGAACTGCAGAAACTTTTGATGAGCGGGAAATATAGGGACATGCAGATATGCATCCCTGATGTCGATTGATGCCAGAACTTCTCCTCCTAGAGGGATAGAAACTACTGACCTGATCGTCTCCATGCAAAAGGAGCGGATCTTCAGGAACTGATTTAGATTTCTTAGATCTAGAATGGGTCTGACGTCTCCATTTGGTTTTGGTATCATGAAATGATTTGAATAAAAACCCCAGACCTTGCTCCTTTGTGGGGATCTGTATGAACACCCCTTGAGATATTAATCGGTCTAGTGCTTGAAACAGAGATTGTCCTTTCTCTGGATCTTTGGGAACGCTTGACCTCAGGAAGCGAGACGGTAGAAAGTCCCAAAATTCCAGCTTGTACCCCAGCGTTACCGTGAAGATGACCCATCTGTCCTGAATTTCTTGCTTTCCAGACTTCTGAAAACTGCAGAAGTCTTTCTTCCACCTTGGTGGGGGGGGGGGGGGGGGGTTGCCTCTTCACGATGAGGCTTTAGGATTCTGCCTTGCAGGTTTCCGACCCCAGGACTTCTTTTGAGCCTGGGTCTGACTCTGAGATTTTCCTCTAGAGTGTGACGGCGGAGGCCGTAGCCCCTGCCTAGAGGCAGAAGCCCCTGGCGTAAGGGAAAGAGCCCGTTTTAATGAAGGGCGTTTTCAAGTTTTCTCCAAATAGTCGCTCCCCATGAAAAGGGAGCCCAGTTAGGAGATCTTTACATGGTGCTTCAGCTGAAATTTTTTTTTTTTTTTTTTTAACCACGGGATTCTACACATATGCACAAGCATAAGAGTAAGGCGGGATGCCTGGTGAATCTTTAATAGCATCTATGGCAAAGCATAATGCTTTTGGTAGTTCAGTCAAATCCCAAGCTTATTGTGCAGGAAGCTCTCTAAGGGCCTGTTTAAATTGGTCCTTTAGGGATTGACAGACGCTTATTGCCGCGACTGCAGACTAAATCTTAATAGGTATTCCAACTCCTTATCTGTTGGATCCTTTAAGCATCTGTGCATGGTCTACTGGACAAGTTAGGCCTTTATTCACATTGGAAATCGCAGCGTAAACTGCTGGTATTTTCCATCTTTTGGAGGATTTCTCCTCCAGGGGATAGGGAATTGCAATTTTCTTAGGAGGGAGAAAATGCTTATCCGGGTGATCCCACTCAGCAAAAATAAGCTGTACTAGTAATGCATGTGCAGGAAACGCATGCAAAGGTTGAGAGGGTTTTAAGGAACCCAAGGAAGAAACCAAACTTTTCGGAGACTCCGTTAGGGGTAGCATGAAAGTAGAAGAACCATCTCCGTTAGAGTTTGTATCAGCAATTCCTCAGATTTGAGAGGCTGAAAAGGGCTCATCTACCGTTGTTTCCTCCATAGAGGAATCATCATCGTTTTTTTTTTCCTCCTGATCGACTGAGGATAACACCTCATGGATCTAGCACGCTTCCTATCCATTTGAATGGAGGATGCGATTAAAGCTGCTAATCTTTCTTCTAGACCCTGCAGGGAGGAGGAAAGGACATCTTCAGTCACGTATACAGGGGCTGAGATGTGAGCAGCAGTTGCACCATCAATTTGTTCCAAATGGCTCACCCTGGCTTGCCATAACTGGTAATTCAGACAAGGATGACAGCATGGAAATGCGACTCGGGATCCTAACGCCTGGGGGTGAAACCTTTATGTGGTATCTTTTTTGGTAGGCATAGTCCTAAGTACAAAAACAGAGGCATTATACAAATTGCGCTTAATCGCTGAAAATAGTCATGACATTTAAAGCCGCTATAAAATTCAGCCTAGTGCTAGGAAAAAGGTGTCGTTCCTGTATCAGGAATGCCAGTTTGCAACCCTCAAATGTCCCACAGCTCTTGTGTCCTTGTGTTGCAGGCTGCTTGTTTTCTCCTCGTCAGCCGAGGAGAGACTGTCACAGCTGTGTTGTATTTGTTTTTAGCCTGCCGTGTGTCCTTGTGGACGTTCACAGCATCGCGTTTAGGCCCCGCCCCCTCCAAGAAAAAATTCCGCCTCTTTTTACTTTTAAAACGTTCCTGCGCTTGCACGCGTCGTTTTTCGGTCCACCGACCCAACACGAGGGGGGGGGGGGGGGTTGAGCAGGGACCCATCCAGCAGCAGGCACAAAATACAATGAAATCAGCCACAGTAAAAACAATTAGCGGTATTCGCGGGACCCCCACACCGGCAGGGGGGGGTGACGTGAGGGGGAACAGCGCTGCTGTCCCCCTAACCCTCTGGTCCCATCAGGGAGAAGAAAACACTTTTGCAGCTTTCTCTTACCTTGCAGTCTCCCTCTACACACTGCTGCAATCAAACACGGACTGAGCTTACAGTGAGACAATAGTAAGGTATGTGCATGGACTCCCTCTAGTGGAGATTTAAGGCATGACAACATTTTTTCCTTAATGGAAGAAATACATAGATATTTTTAATATCCAAGTTTTTTCCCTTACCTTATCTTCGCTGCAGGATTTGTTGAATTAACAAACAATCCAACCTTCACCCATCATGGTGGGCTGCGTAGCAAACCCTCAGGGACTGGGTCCCTAAAACGGGGTTCCAACTGCCCTGGACCTGTAAAGAACACCCCATCAGGAAGTTTAGGTAATGTAACAAGACCTAAGCCCTGGGTTCCTGGGGTCCAGCCCTACAAAGAGAGGCGTTACAGGCAAAACCTCGTGTTTCGCATACAAGGCCCAGGTACCATCCTTTTAGGCCTCAATGGCACTTTGGATGGATCTGCTGTATGGACGCTATTTAAATCCAGCATGGATCCCTCCTGGAGCTCCTCAGAGCACATCTTCACTCGTGAACAACACCTTTAGACACTGGCGAAAAAACTGATGTGCTCCTGGAAGGAGGAGGGGGTAATATAGGGAGTAAACTTCCTTGATTGGGTTTACCAATATCAACACCTGAAGGTAGCCTATAACCCATTAAGTAATTACTTAAGGCTCGGTGTCCCATGATGTACGATAAAGAAATATGGGTTTACAATAATTTTAACTGCAGTGCAGTCTGCAGGGAGGTCACAAGCCTGGTTATGAAATTTAGCACAGCAGCCTGCATAAGACTGAACAGATATACAAATTCTTTGGCAATGAAAACCAATACACACACTATACTGTGTATACAGCACTCAGCTCTAGTTCAGTTATAAATCCTAAAAACTGATCAGTGTAGAAAGTGGTAGCCCACAAAAAAAGTCAATGTGAATATGTGGCATAAAATAACAAATCTTACCTGCTTTTCAAACCTATGTATTCTGGACACAGACAAGAGGAGAGCGACACTGAAAGGGCATAAAAATTTGTTTGTGTCCCCCTGCTGTGCAGCCTGTTATAAGTAACAAAACAAAAGAGAAGATAGGGTGAGACAACATCCATGCCATGGATTTAAGTAAAACAATTGCATCAATTTAATGCAAAATTATAGTCCAAACCACATGCTGGAAAAAAAAAGTTTTTTCACCAACAGTTCATGCTGTACTTTAATTCCGTGTTCAGCTTCTGGGCTTTTTGAATACAAACATAATAAACATTAACATGTACAGAGTGTAAGAATACAAATATTGAAGCTTGCATTGCTGAATATTTCTGAAAAAGCAGGTTCCAGGTCTGGCATGCTTTTTTTTTGTCACTGTTTAGAGTGCCATGGACTCTGCACAAGTATTTATATAAGCAAACAAGAAATACTGCGCTGTGATACAATAAACCAATGAATTGTGTTGACAAGAAATAAAAAAACTAAAAAACCCTAAAAAGCTGCTTCTAAAAGTGAGATACACACAAGCTTGAATAAATAATAAGTAGCAGTGCTAAATAAACTAAATAACATACACCAGTGATAATAAAATCAATAATATAAAAAAACAATATGAGACGTCCATGAATGTGAATAAATGGTGCTGCAAGGATCAACTAAAAAGTTTGCAGTACAGTCCAAAATAGTGAATTTCGTCCTCCACCGCACCAGTGATAAAAAAATGCTCGCTTACCAGATGGCAAGCTATAAACGCTTGCGACCTACACCCGGCCAGGGCCTTTATCCAAATGAGGGGCCACAGGAAAACTCCAGGAAAAACCCTTCTAGATGGTCAGCATGGGGATCGCCAAACTCATCAGCCAAAGACCGTGACAGGATGGAATATGATGGTGTTCAGATGTTCCCAGAACAAAAAAAGATCTCCATAGCATAATAATTTGCCATTAGCGATGATATCAGTGCCTGAGCATGATCAGATCACCATCCTGGAAAAGCTCTAACCAGGAAACACAGAGGCCTCCCCATGCTGACCATCTAGAAGGGTTTTTCCTGGAGTTTTCCTGTGGCCCCTCATTTGGATAAAGGCCCTGGCCGGGTGTAGGTCGCAAGCGTTTATAGCTTGCCATCTGGTAAGCGAGCATTTTTTTATCACTGGTGGTGCGGTGGAGGACGAAATTCACTATTTTGGACTGTACTGCAAACTTTTTAGTTGATCCTTGCAGCACCATTTATTCACATTCATGGACGTCTCATATTGTTTTCTATATTATTGATTTTATTATCACTGGTGTATGTTATTTAGTTTATTTAGCGCTGCTACAAGTATTTATATATCAGGAGTAAGGATGAGCTCCGGCGTGTTCGCAAGCTGCACGTGCCAAGCCCGCCAGGAACTCGGCACTGCACAGCGCTAATCACAAGCAGTGAGACATTTCCCGATGTGCGGCTGCAGAGATCAGGAAATGTCTCACTGCCTGTGATTAGCGCAGCGCATTGCCGACTTCCTGGCGGGCTCTGCACGTGCAGCTTGCGAACACGCCGGAGCTCATCCTTAATCTTGAGTTCCCACTACTGATACAAACATACTCCAGGTCACTGCCTTGTAAAATATTGAAGCAGAACTAAACTTGTAATGTAAAAAAAAACAGTTAGCAGATAGATCATTTTGGTGCAAGATGCTTTGTGTTTCAAATTGTACACTGACAACAGAGCATGTGCAGCTCAGTGTTCAATCCAGCCATATGTAGATGGCGGGAAGTTCCAGGTTGAATTAACTTCTGTACACATGCTTGGAAGGTATGTCATTCCCAGCCTTACCATTCAAGGTGACTGAAGACTCCCAAAGCTGAAAGACAGGGAGGGAGATGGAAGAGCCAGGGATTTAGCGAGAAGGGAGATTGTGGATGTTGCAGCTCTAGAGAAGAGCAGGTTACCAGATGAGTGTGCATAAAGTGCAAATATGATATGCATACTTGCACATTATGGTAAAAGAAGTTGCAAGGCCAAAAACTTTACTTCTGTTGTAAATAGGATGAGAATGGCAGCACCTTTATTGGAAGCTCCAATACATCTGTCCTCACAGGTTCCTTCTAAACACCAAGCAGAGCTTTAGTGGTTGCACATACAGTAGCTCATGTTTCGGTGTATATTTTCTTGCAAAAGAAGAACAGCCAGATGCCCTCATCTTCGTACTGTACCTTTTTATAAAAAAAGTAAGAAATCTCAATACCTTCACTAGCTCTCTTCCCAGGTCCTGGTCAAATTTAATAGCAAAGACAATATGCAAGATGATGGTGCCCTCTACTTGACGGAGCTGTTCCTTTGGGATAGTGGAATCATCAAGATCTATTGAGCTAGAAAGAAATTGCAAAGATTATGTTCACAACTGCATGTAATGGGAGGAAAGCATACTGTGATTCTTTCATGTCAAGAAAACAAATGCTAGTGTATATAGTTCAGCCTAAGCTATTACAACTGTGGGTCTAACAGACAGCAATTCAAATTAGCATCAGGCAGTATAGGATAGGTTCACCTTCGTAAACAAATGTAATGATCATCTTTTTGCAGGTAAAAAAAAAATAAATAAAAAGTGCTTTTATTATTATTTTTTTACTTTGAGCTTGCAAAGCATTACACCAGCAATCAGGCGATCGCAGGTGCTATGCAGGGCTCTAGCAGACAGTCTGTGTATTCTGTCTGCTAGTACCTCATAGGAGCAGGCAGGTACACACAGAGGAAGACTCAATGAACTACCTAGCGTGCTTAACAGCGCCCTGATAGTTCATTGAGCTCTATAAGCCGACAGCCGCAAAGGCTGTTGGTACTTATTTTCACATTCACAGAAGTCTGTGAATAAATAACGCAGCCAGGCGGGCGAAGCCCCGCGCGACCGCATTTTATTTTTTTTATTGTGACAGCGAGCGAGGTGAGATGTTCCCCAGCTCACTGTTGAAAACGAGGGATCAGGGGGGTGAGGAGGCTGGTGCATCTGTACCCAGAACATGGGTGTAACATGCAACATGTTACAAAAGGTATACTTATCCTTTAAAAATGGCTGCCTGAAAATGAAGACTCCTTATAATGGTTACCTACTGGTATGTGGCCTTAAGAAACCTGCATTATTTGGATCCTATCTTGCAAAAGTACTCTTATATTTATCCGAACTTCTTTCCCCAGGTTACCCAGAAAGATCACAAAGTCTTCTTTATTCTTGCAGTGATTTAATTGTTACAAAACCAGTAATTATCACAGTGACCCTAACTGAGGATAATCTGATTGTTGTCTTGACAACGCAATGATTTCTTATGAGCAATGTCCCTACTGTGTGCAGCTATCTCATGTCACTGTTCCTGTTTCCATTCACTTTCAGCAGTGCAGCACCAAATAACAAGACAACCTTCAGTTATCAAAAGGAAGGAACAGAACATTTGGAGGACTAAGGGCGCTTTCATACAGGCAATTTGATCAGTTCCGCCTGTCCGTTTTTCAGGCAGACTTGTTTGGAAAGTTCATGCATTGCTACGAACTTGCGTCGGTTTACATCCGCCTACCTCTGGGTATGATAAGGCCCGATTAGTTAAAAAAAAAAAAAAGGAGGACAACTGCATATCTCTTCTGTTTAGGTGGACTGGATCAGAGGTAGCCGGGTGTAAACAGAAAGTGGAGTATGTTTACTCCCGACCATCCATAGAGCAGAGTGGGGTCTGTCCTTGTCCACTTTGCTGAAACAGAGCAGACACACCTGTCATCTGCCCACTCTGCTCCTATCAGAAAGGGATCAGCTCACAGATCCCTTGCTGATTGGAATGGAAGCCGCCCGTGTGAAAGAGCCCTAAAGCTGGCCACACATGGCTCAGTTTTTTTTAATCAGCCAGAGGGATAAACAAAAAAAAAAAAAAAACAGAGAAGATTACTCTATCCACACATTGGAGGTGGATGAAGGAATCATTGTCGGAATAAACTGCTCAATGCTGCAGCCCATTGGCTGCATGCGCTGATGGATGCAAAATTTTCCAACAAGCTCGTTCATGAGAAATCGATCATTAGATTCTTCTCATGAACAGGAACAGCGCAGACTGATCAAAATTCAGCCAGTTCAGCAGGGACCATCTATGGCCAGCTTAAGCCTATGCATTGAGATGGATGAAAGCTTGGTTTAACATTCAGGCTGGGTCCTTACCGGAAAACTACTTTAATTATTTCAAAGAAAATACACAATGATACAGAGGAATTACAAGAACAAATACAAAGCCTAAACTAGTTTCTACAGAATCATTAAATAAATGTATAAAGTACTGTGTAACAGTCTTAACCTGTGCATATTTACCAAAAAACAAAGAATTAGACTGCGCACGAGAAGCTTACAACACAGACCCACAGTGTGGACAGTCATTGTGCAATACAGACACAGGCTGTAAGACACAGAGTAGGGCTTCACAAAGTTTATAGCTAAAGCAAACATAATATACAACTGCTGCCCACAGACCAGTTGTCTGTGGAAAAAAAAAAAACACATGCTGCAATTCTTTGTGTACAAAATGATAATTAGGACATCTAAATGGTGCCCTATAAATGGAATGCCAAGGCCATGGTACCCTATAAATGGAATGCCAAGGCCAATGTATTTAAAGTAAAACGAAAGTATAATGCACTCACTCATCATTTTTGGCCTCCTGCATCAACTTCTGATCTAGATCATTAAAAACTGTGATAATTCCTTCCAGAATGGTCCTTTTACTCCCCTGTATTAACACAACAGAAAACAAAAATAAAATAATAAAAATGTTTAAAAAAAATAGAATATAAAGGAAGATCCCATAATATTCATACAGTACTCACATTCTGGTGAAGCTTGCAATAATGACTGTCCCCTTGTTACATACAGTAAAAGCTACAGTATGACATTACCTTGGCAGAAAGTAGCAAAAGCTGGTAAACCAAAGGGGGCATTTCTTGGAGATCCAACTTGGATAACAGTCTTAATACTTTCTCCACTACAAACTGCAACTCTTCTGTACTTAGTAATACATCTCTAAAAGAGAAAACATTCATTGAGCCCCTTGAAAATATAAACAAATTCTTGTTTCAGAATAGAATAGCCGGGGGATATAACAAACAATGCTAAAAGAAGTGGCAATATATAGTGGAGGGAGAGTGTATGGTATGATGGGGCCAGTATGGGCAGCCAGCGGGCAACACACAAGAAAAAAAAGGATTCCTCAGATTGACTGCAGCCACTGATCAAGAAAAGTTTTCTAGCAAGTCTGTTTGACAGAAGTCAATCTAACAATCGATTCCTGTCAGACATGCCACACAGAGATCAAAGTTTGGCTAGTCCCTTCTGAACCATCCAAATATTAGTCCGTCTATGCCCAGATAAACAAACACATAATGGGAAGTAGTAAGATGACTACTGCAGAGGGGGAAGGGGTACAGACCGCTGCTAAGTGCTGAACCCGAACACTGTGGGTGAGATTTACTAAAACTGGTGCACTCATAATCTGATGCAGCTGTGCATGGTAGCCAATCAGCTTTTAACTTCAGCTTAATTAAGCATTGACAATAAAACCTGCAAGCTGGTTTCTATGCAGAGCTGCAACAGATTTTGCACACTCCAGTTTTAGTAAATTAACCAACTCCTGTGTCTGGGCTCAGTGTGTCGTGCCTCTGGGGAAGACATGGCAACTTTCAATATGCAATTTGTGTGGTAAGAGTGTGTGACTGCAGATATAAGATTTTCTGGTAAAGAAACTGGAAAGTGTGCACTCAAGGAGGTATACCAGGGAAAGACCAATGTGTGTGTGCTGGAGAAGAGATATCGGGGAAAAAACCAATGTGTGTGTGTGCTGGAGAAGGGATACCGGGGAAAGACCAATGTGTGTGTGTGCTGAAGAAGGGATACCGGGGAAAGACCAATGTGTGTGTGTGCTGGAGAAGGGATACCAGGGAAAGAACAATGTGTGTGCTGGAGAAGGGATATCGGGGAAAGACCAATGTTTGTGTGCTGGAGAGGGGATACTGGGGAAAGACCAATGTGTGTGTGCTGGAGAAGAGATATCTGGGAAAGACCAATGTGTGTACTGGAGAAGGGATATCGGGGAAACACCAATGTGTGTGTGTGGTGGAGGTGAGATACTGGGGAAAGAACAATGTGTTAGTGTTGGAGGTGGGATCTCATTGGGGAAGGGCCAGGAAGAGACAGATTTGCAAAGTGGCAAAGTGAAAGAAGAACTGAAAAATTATACAGTATATATATATATATATATATATATATATATATATATATATATATATATATATATATATATATATATATATATATATATATATATATGTGCTATGACGTCTCTGTGTGCCATAAATCCACAGATAATGAGAAAAAGAGGCAAGTCCTGCTTGTTGGTGTTAAAATGACAATTTGCAAAGATCTCTCCAACATATGCATAATTTCAAAAGATTGACATACCAGGCAATCAAAAGGATATGAACACTGACTGCTTAAGTAATCTTACCTAAACATTGAAGTAAGGAAAATTACACATTTTGAGTCCCATCTGAAAAAAAAAAAGCAAAGACACACTAAAAAAAAATTACCTGCAAAATTCTAAATATACACTGCGATCAATTAAAAAATGAAAATGTATGCATTAAGAACTGGCTTGATTGCGCCATAGCAATGTTGTTTCCAGTTCTGGCCATCTGATTGCTCAACTCAGGCAGCACAAATAAATATTACCACCAACACTATAATAAATTTGAAAGTTAAAGTGGTTGTCAACCCTTACATACACCCATTGAATTGACTGGCCTCAAGTGATACACAGAGATGAAACAAACCCTCCTACATAAATTATACCTGTCTATCTGCAGCCATCTCTTCTCTACATCTGTTCAAAATGCTGAATTAAAAAAAACGGGGGGGCTAAAGTTGCACTCTGCAGAGCTCAGTGAGGAGCAGAGCTCTGAGAGCGTATTGGAAAGGGGGGGGGGGGCTCTCTCACTGTCAGAGGGGGGTCTGTGCTGCTAATCAGCACATTGATTATCAGCACAGCCCCCATCAAAAGGTGCCCATCAGCTGCCAATTAGTGCCCAACACCTGCCAGCCTGTCCCCATAATAAATGCCTGTCAGTGCCCACAACAGTGCCAATCAGTGCCCCATCAGTAAAGCTTGTCAGTGCCCCATCAAAGTGCCAATCAGTGCCACTTTGTAATGCCTGTCAGTGCTGTATATCCAGTGCCGCTTATCAGTGCCCATCAGTGCCGCCTATCAGTACCCATCTTTTTTTTTTTTTTAATTGTCGGTCTTTTTTTGTTTATAGCGCAAAAATTAAAAACTGCAGAGATGATCAAATACCACCAAGAGAGAGCTCTGTTTGTGGTAAGAAAATAATACAAATTTAGTTTGGGTACAGTGTTGCATGACCGCGCAATTGTCATTCAAAGTGCGACAGCGCTGAAAGGTAAAAATTGCCCTGGGCAGGAAGGGGGGAAACTGCCTGGTATGGAAGTGGTTAAGACATGTACACACTACAGGAGGGATTTGTTTTGTTCATATCTCATGCCTAAAGTTTACATCCACTTTAAAAGCTCTATGTACTCCAGGTAAAAATCTAAAATATTTGAGTTTTTAGTGGGGCTCAACGCAAAAGGAATAAATAAAAGCGAAGGTATAATCCAACACAAATTGGCACCCAATCTAAGCAGCCTTAAAGTGGCCATAGATGGATCGCAATTTGTCCAGTTCAGCAGGGACCAGCCGAATTTTGATCCATGTGCGGCCACTGCAGTTGGACAGAAGTCCATCTACTGATCGACTCCTATTCAAATGCCCTGTTGGATAAAAGCCGCACAATCAGCAGCTACAGCCGCAATGCTGATATGTGCATTCTGATAACAGGGTCCCCCCACTGTCAGAATACAATAGCATGGGGGGGGGGGGGTTCACCATCCACTTCAAATGTGTGGAAGGGGGAATTGGTTCAGGAATGAAAAAAACTGAACAATGTATGGTCAGCTGTAGTAACATTAGTATTATTATTCTACAGGATTTATATAGCGCCAACAGTTTGCGCAGTGCTTTACAATGTAGGGAGACACTACACCAACAGTACAATTCAAAACAAGAGGGTTAGAGGAGCCCTGATCCTGAGAGCTTACAATCTAACATGCATACAAGGACAAAACCTTACCTGCTAGAGCAGAGACTATTGATAATCTGTTTCTTGCACTCCTCTCCTGTTAGTTCTCCTTGAAAAGAAAAAAGGGTCATAAAAGTTAGTAAGGATTAAAATATATTTTATATATTCTGCATAACACCATTTGTACTTATATACTTCTCCTTTACCTGATTTAGTGAAATTTTTAGGCGGGGACAAAAAAAAAAAATACGGTAAAAAAACTGTATTTGGTTACAGTTTTACGATTATAATTGATTTTTTGTTAGTATGCAAACCTCATTAACGGTATTCAAAGTGAACACCTGCTTCCTTAGAAAAAGCACAGATTACAAGTGTCAGGTAACACCAGGAGATAAAACACAGAAATAAATTAAATTATCTTGAAATCTTGCGCTATATGTTATATTTAAAAATCTCAATAAATATTTTGTAAAAGAAAATGTAATTTAGTTACTTAACCCCTTAACGTAGGTGCCTTCCGACCCAGTAAGGGGTTTCTGATGCCGCGAGGTGAGGATTATGATAATGTGGCCGCTGTGATTGGTTGTCACAGCAGTCACATGATCGGGAAAGAGTTCTCCATTAGGTTCCGGTAACTGTGTCGGGAGCGCGCAGGGCACACACTCTTGGCACAGGTTTGTTTACATTATGGTACGCAAATATGCGGCCGCTCGACATCAAGGCCCACCCACCGAGAGACCGCATATTTGCCTGCCTGATAGGATACAAAATAGAATGTATTGTAATGAAGGCCCTCGCATTACATTGTTTTGGCAAATTCAAAAGGGAATTTAATATGTATGGCTAGCAATAGGCTCAGTGCACTCAAATGGTTTAATAGAAAAAAAAGTTTATGTTACCATTGCCATAAACTAAAGATTCTTTGGATGAGAGAGCTTTAAGCACATTAGGGAACAGTTCCAAAGACTTCCCATTGGACAGGCTTCCCGCTTTCACCGCTTCAACATACAAGTTCGCCAAATTAAGAAGGGACGCCCCTGGTAAGTGATGAACCTGAAAGAGAAAAACAAAAAAAGGTACATAAACAAAAAAAAAATTCATTTTATCAGGGTGACTATCTTGGATTAGGGGGGGTATTCCATATTCAAATTATTTTCTAAGTATGCTTGGCAACTCCTAATATTTGAACAAACACAAATCTGCTGCGCCAGGTATAAAGTAAATTACACAATACCTAAAAATTAAGCTGCTAGCACAGTATTGCTGGACAACAATATAAACAAAACAAAAAAACTCCTAATATTACCTATGATTTTGATTCCTGTCCATTTATTCTGGAGCAGAGGGGATGCAACACAGAATGGTGTTGCATCCAAGAGCAACACAAAAATAAACTGACGTTATTCCCTAGACTATAGCCGCCAGCAGCAATCATTGTGTTCTGCTGGCCAGGATGGTTTCCTGCTGACAGAACACAATAGCGCTGCGGGAGGGATTCCCCCATCAACACTGACTGTGTTAATGGGGGAAATCGAGCAATTTGGTCTCCTGCAACCCGAGGTTGCAGGAAAGAAAATCGAATCATCTATGGCTTGCCTACCTGTCATCTATTGAGCGCAGATCACGAGATTGCTAGTGCCTGGTGCAGGAGTGCAGAGAGCGCTCCATCACTTAGCATCCCGCTGCGTTAGCACACATTGACAACACTGTTGGATGGATATACATCCGTTGCAACAATGAATTTCTGCGGAACTCCTGGGGACTTCTCGCGGAACACTGGTAAAGAAACCCAGAATTAATAGTTGTCCGTAGATCTTAAAGATATTGTACAATCAGATTGTATTGTGTATGGCCAGCTTAAAGCAGAACTTCACTCTCACAATCAACATTGATGGTTTTAAAACCTTATGCTGCTAACATTAGTAAATAGATAAGAAAGTATATCATATTTACACTTTTTTTTTTATACTTCTCCAGTTACTTCCTGGTTTTCAGGCCTAGACAAATGATGTCATACTTTGCAGGAGTTTTCAGGAGGGGCTTTCTCAGCTAAGCACACCGTCCTGCCTGCATGCCTGAGCTAAGGGCAGATGGATTCCAGGAAGTAAATGCCACATGAATCGTCTGTACTTAAAGCGGGGCGCCGCCGAAAGAAAAAATTTTAAAAGTCAGCAGCTACAAATACTGCAGCTGCTGACTTTTAAAACATGGATACTTACCTGTCCAGGGCGCCCGCGATGTCGGCACCCGAGGCCGAAGCGTCTCTCCGTCCTCGGGTGCTGCCGCCTCCATCTTCGGTAAGGGAATCAGGAAATGAAGCCGTGCGGCTTCACTTCCCGGTTCCCTACTGCGCATGCGCGAGTCGCGCCGTGCAATACGAATGCTCCCTGCTGCCTCTGGGACCCGTGTGTGTTTCCCAGCAGGCAGCGGGCGGGAGCAGGAAGTGGCGTAAATAACCGCAGATTCTGCGGCTATTTATGCCGGAAGTGGGTACAGATACCTGTAATATACAGGTATCTGTACCCCCCTGAAAGGTGCCAACTGTGTCACCGGAGGGGGGGAGGAATCGGATTAGTGGAAGTTCCACTTTTGGGTGGAACTCCACTTTAAGATGGCCATAGCTAGAAATGCAGGGGGGACATGGATGGATGGATGAATGAATGAATTTACTCTGAATATTAAAGAATTTATTAAACAGCATTTTTTGTTGGTGGTGCTCAGATGCAGTGTAGTTTCACTTTAGTATATAGAAACAATAGATTGCTTTTTTGTAATGCTTGTAGAACTGTTTTACAAAATAAACCAGCAGGAAGTGAGGAGAAGACCAAAAGGAAACTAAACGCCCTCTATTTGAAATATTATGAAGAAGATTATGATGAGCATACAGAGAAATAAGCAGAAATTGAACTAACCAGGAAAAATTAGATGAAAAACATTAAAAAAAATAAATAGAAAGGTCAAAGAAGAGGACACAGCATTAGCCTTTTGCTTATTTTAGTTAGACGGTAATCTTACATTTGAACAAATGGTTGTGTAAAAGATCTACATCGGGCTCCATAACGGAGATATCAGTAAAAATAAGAATATCCATTTTTTTTTTCTCACCTCTAACATTAACAGCCCCACAATCTCAGAAGCCACTTCTCTCTGCAGATCTCCAGACTCAACAAGCTCTATGCAGTGCTTATAGACTGCTAACCTCCGGCGAACAGCAACATCCTCTGTACATGGAGATCCTGGCAGGATATACAAAACAATTAGTGCTTGCAGGAAATAATTGACTGCAGACTGAATAAAATAAATATTAAAGTGTTACTAAACCTTTTCATGTTAAAAAAAAAAAGTGTTACTAAACCCACAACAGTAAAATCAGTCTGTATATGTAGTAACGCATGCTTGTTATACTCACTGTGGAACCTAAGGGGTTAATCCTCATTGTGTAAAAAGGCTGTTTGATCCTGTCTACTCTGATCCTCCCCTTCTTCCACTGTCCCCAATCCATCCCCTGATAAGACAGAGCCCTAGGAGGCACTCTGCACATGCTCAGTTTGGTGTGTATTGCTAGTGAGTTTTTTTTTTCTAGGGGAGGGTGCATGTGATCAGCACTGTCTAGGCAGAGGGTCAGGGGTCATGCAGCCTCATAGGACAGTCAGAGTAGAATGAAAACTCCTCCTACAAGCTTTAACCAGACACTGATAGAAGACACAAGGCTGCTATATACTGCTGATGAGAAAATGTATTTAGCAGTTAATATTTACTGTCATAACTTTGATAAGAAATAGATATATTTCACAAATTTCAGATGGAGATGTAAGGTTGGATAGGCCTCAAAACAGTGATGAAGCTCAGGGCGGTCACATTCATTTTTCAAACAGAACATCTTTTATCACCCTTGTTAGAGATCGATAATCAAGCTTGCTTACAGAACTGGAGATAGAAACAATGGTTTATGATTTACTCACATACCTGGGGTAATAAGCAAACTGGCCTGATATTTACATGAAGGTGGAGTGTAAAGGCCTCAGGTGTATTCAGATAAACTTATAGGTTACAAATGTCTGCAAAGCTAGTTATTAAAACAGAGTTCCACCCAAAAGTGGAACTTCCGCTTATCTATCCCCCCCCCCCCCCCCCCCAGGTGCCACATTTACCACCTTTCTGGGGGAGTGGGTACCTGTTTTTGACAGGTACCCTGACCCCACTTCCGCTGGACCTCGCTGCGGCGAGGTCCATCAGAAGTCTGGCCCCCTCCCCTACTGTTGGGCCAGTATAAGAGCACAGCCACGGCCGGGTTCCCTTACTGGCAATGGCGGCACCTGCACCAGACATCGCTGGACTGCAGGACAGGTAAGTGTCCTAATATCTGTAAGAGGAACCTACACAGGACCCCCTCCTCACCTCCCCCAGTCCCGCTGACCTGGAGAGTGGCCATCACCCGCTAGGAGACATCGGGTCGCCGCCTCACCGGTCTGGAACTTAGGAATCCAACCCCACAGCTTCATCTCCAAATGTACCTCGTCAGGAGGTACCATTAGGAGCATTATAATTGGTCCGCACCGTCACACGGGCAGCGCTGACCAATCAGAACCCGCATAGCTCGTCCTGTCACCGCCGGTACAGCGGCAATATGATCTGTTAGTGCAGGGGATCGCCGGACTCCAGGTTAGCGGGACCGAGCAGGGAGTTTACCTTACAGATTTTTTGTAAAGGTGAACTTTCACTTTAACTTTATTTTTCTAAATTTTACCATCTTGGAGAGGAGTAACTGTTGGCTACTCAAATCGCAGATGTTTTTGTCTGAAAATTAATTCTAAATTATATGCTTTTTACATAGACTGGGAGAAATGAATCCTTTCATTTCATTCATATTGCTGAGCAAAACCCAGTAGCGAGTGTTGCAAATAATTTTGTATTTTTTTTTTTTTTATGCAAGATTTTGTTTTGTTTTTATGTCACCCATATCGAACTATTTATTGTGAATACATGTCTTTTGAATAAATATATATTCCCCATTTAGTCTGTATTAGTCTGTATTCATATCGCTTGGTAAGAAATATGATTGATAAAAAAAAACTCGTTATAATTATCGTTCTGGAAATTATTCTCAAACGTATAACGCTTAACATTACTAAAATAATTGCATTTCCATGTTCTGTGTACTTTAACTTTAAGTGCCACATTTAAAATTTTAACCCTACCTATAACAGCGAACAAAAAATCTTGCATTGAGTTAACATGTGGGGATATGTGCGCTGACATTTATTCTGAATAGCACCTCAGCACACATATACTGTATAATTAAAAAAAAAAAAAAAAATCACCATAATACATAATGCACAGGTATCTGTATATTGTTGTGCGCTGCTTTGTCAAAAGTAGAATAGGTGGATTTGTTTGTTCATTAAAACGATGTCTTAGTACAGCACACCTCACTGCAAAAATGAGCATGTGTTAACATTCAGGTGAGGGGTTTGAATGGGCCTTTACGCAATCACAGCTAATATCGCTGTTCACTTACCTGAATATCTTATAGCTTTTGGAGGCTCTAATGGTGAGATAGATATGTGTGTGAGGTCCTGTGTCTGCACATGTACCGTGGCCATGATGTCTGGGTGTACCCCCCTTTTTCTTTTTTGTATTTATGTTACTGAACAGGCAACAGGAGATGCTGGAACATGCAAAGGTGGGTGGAAACACCCCAAACTCCCACATGGATAGGAATAAAGTCAGGTGCTATGGCAGGATATCAGACTTCCGGAGTATCTAAGCCAGGGGTGTTCAAAACTTCCGACCTTCCCGAGCCACATTGGAAGGAGAGGAATTGTCTTGGGCCACACAAAAAATACGCTAACAATAAGGAGAGCTGATGAGCAGATCACAAGGCAATGATCACTGATCACTGTGCCTCAGCAATTAGGCCTCATGCCCACGGACGATTTTACAGCTGCTTTTTTGAGCTTTTTTGCAGCTTAAAAAGGCCTGTCTATGTTAGTCTATGGCTTCATGCCCACCTAGGCGTTTTTGAGCTGCAAATGGCATAGGCGTTTTTAAGCTGTAAAAAAAACCTCAGGACCAGTGGGTTCTGAGAGCCGTTTTTCAGCTGTAAAAACGCTGATAAACGCTCAAAAACATCGTTCACCAACGTTTTTTAACGTTTTTGATCCATTAAAAAAAAAAAAAAATTTGAAAAAAAAAACCGCTAACGCGGAAAAACGCTCAAAAAAGGTTTTGCAAAAACGTTGAAAAAAGCTGAAAAAAGTTTTAATAAATCACTGCAAAGATATTGGCGTTTTCATGACGTTATTTTAACAGCCTGTGTGCATGAGGCCTTAAACTTAATTTCTTTAATTATAAAAGTAAAAGAGCAACATAAAACTAGTGCAATATTTGATGCTGTTTTTATTTCTAACTCATCAATATCTGGTTGGTTGGATGGAGTAGCGATTCTCAATGAATTTTCGAATTGCTCATCAGATATTTTGGTCAGAATTTTGCCCTTTGTGTACTTCATCCTTGAAAATAGTTGCTCGGTGCTGCCAAAAACTCAAGACACGAATAAGACGTAATTGTGAAGAGTGGGAGATTTTTCTTTTGGACGATAAAACTTATAAAAGTCCAGTAAAGAGACACTGACAAATTTTTTTTCGGCCGCATGGGTTCACTTACGCTCATTTCACACTAGTCCAAATCCAAAGTCACGTGACTTACAGTGCAACTTCGGGATACGACTTTGATGTGACATTTTACACTCTGTGCAATTGAAGTCGTATCAAAGTCAAACCAAAGTAGTGCAGGAACCCAATTTTGGACCCAAATTCGGAGATCTTGGTGTGCTGGCGACACTTCCTTCTCATGATTGCAGTCGGTTCCAGCCATTGGTCATTTCAGCACCCAATTTAAGATACAGCTGTTTGTGCAGGAACCTGTGCTTTGGGAGTATTGCATTGGAGGATCAGATAAGACGGCTCTCGTAGGGAAACATTTAAATTGACATGTCCTGCGACTCACAAGATGGATCCCATGTCGCACCAGTGTGAACTGATCCTAAGTGTGAGGCTGGGTTCACACCATTGCAAAGTGGATGCGGAGATTCACAATAGCAGGAGATTTTGACCGCCTCTCTATGGAGCCGGTTCACAGATCTCTGCAGCGGGTCCAATGTATTTTGCACAAAAACGCTGTGCGTCTTTTGGTCAGTTTCGGGTCCGAATTCAGCACAAAATTTGGGCTGAAATCAGACCTGAAACTGCGAACCAGGACGCACCAGAACCCTGCTGGGAGACGCATGCAGCTCATATGTGAACCCAGCCTAAAAACGTATTTTTACAAAAAAGCACATAACATTTTTTTGTGTTGGGCCGCATTCATAGCCATCGTGGGCTGCAGGCTGGACGCCCCTGATCTAAGGCCCTTTTCATATGGGTGTTCCCGCAGTCTGTTTCTGACTTAGGATTACATGGATCAAAAACCAACTACAATGTAAACCTGATGTAAGCAGACCACTCATACGCCTATATCTGCCTACATCCAGTCTATTCAGGTTCGTCCAGTTTACATCCAGGTCCACTTTTACTGACCTGACCAGATGTGGGTGGATATTGGCGCATTCTGCCATCCTTAGGATTGCGTGGGTTTGTTTTACCATCACAAAACCAAGGGAAAATAAAAATGGACGCGGATGTTACACATTTCCTTTCTGATCCAACTCAATGGGGGAGGGGTTGAGGATCCCCTGTTGTGATGGAACAGAGGGGCACCCATATCAAAGGCCCTTAGGCATCATTCTCACGAGGCGGATCCGCTGCCTCGGAGTCCGCCAGCTCAGCAGGAGATCTCTACGTTGATCTCCGCTGAGCCAGCCGGGATGACAGGTCCCTCTCTGCTCACTGAGCTGGGAGGGGCTTGTCGAGCGCCGCTGGTTACTATGAAGAGATTGGACGAAAATGGACAGCATGTCCGTTTTCATCAGATCTCACCCAATCCGATCCGCCAGGGACAGATGCGAACGTAGGGGCATCCGCCTGAGTTTAGCGGATCGGACCTGGTCGGATGTCAGCGGACATGTCAAGGCTTACATCCGTCGCTCCATAGACTAACATAGAGCGCCCGTTCAGGTCCGCCGACAAAACTGACAGGCGGACCTGAACGGTCCGACAGTGTGAAAGGGGCCTTACACAAATTAGAAGGGGACTCATCCCACCACACTCCACCTAAAACTAAAATGTTGCTTTAAGCTGAACTGACCCTATACTTCTATTTAGATCTTTCAAGGTATATCACAAAAGTAGCTGCATATGTTATGCATCAGATCAGATGGAGATCTGTCTTTGTGTAGTCACCTTCCTTCTGTCTGTAGTCCCACATTCCGTCTGTGGGGCACCTGCACTAAACACAGCTTTCCGACTTAAGCAATTTATGGCAGTGTGGTAGGTAAAGTAGTGTGGGCTTTTTTTTTGGGAGGATGTGATTGGGGGTGGGTTAGTGCGATATGTGCTATGTGATATCTTACGAAAAAAACAATAAAAATGATTTGATTGAAAAAAATAAAAAGTAGTGTGGGCCGAGGATGAATCCACTAGTGCAAGAAATGTTCTCATTGGCATCATCCCATAAATATATTAATAGATTTATGGGATGATGCCAATGACAATTTATAGCAGTAATTCTAGCCATACACTTGGCAGCCCTGTTGCTTTCCATCAGCTTTAAAGCGTTTGTAAATGCTTCCATATACCCAGTGAAGTGACCAGCCTTAGATGATACACAGAGATGAAAGAAATCTTCCTACATAAGTTGTACCGGTTTATCTGCAGCAATTCAAAGTGCAGAATTTACACAACATCTCTCAGCTCTGAAAAGCAGGGGGTGGGGACCTGGAGATACATCAGCTGATTGGAGGGAACACATTTTACATTCTCATCACACACGTTCCTGGAATCAGTTCTCAAGGTTCCCGGGAGCTGCAGCGACCACCAACTGGATACTGGAGGATATACGACTGAATGTAAGGCCCCTTTCACACTTATACGACTTGTCCCACGATTTTGTACTGCAAAATCGTATGACAAGTCATTCTCCATGATTTTCAATGACTACCATTCATATTGGCACGACTTTAAGTCGTGCCGACTTGAAAGTAGTCCCTGCACTACTTTGGTCCAACTTCTATGCGAGTTGTACTCCATAGACCTCAATGTTAAACCCTGAAGTAGCATGCAAGTCGTGCCTGAATAATATAGACACAACTTCAGTACGACTTTGTAAGCACAAGCCTGGCTCGCTGATCAGGAAAGGAAAACTTTTTTTTCCTTTCCCAATGAGCGACAGGCAGTGCTGACAGCTGTCTGGTATGAATCCAGAGGGGGAACTCCACGCCAAGTTTTAAATGAAAAAAACGGCGTGGGTTCCCCCGGGGGCATACCAGGCCCTTAGGTCTGGTATGGATCTAAGGGGAACCCCCTACGCCGAAAAATCGGCATGGGGTCCCCCCCAAAATCCATACCAGACCCTTATCCGAGCACTCAGCCCGGCCGGTCAGGAATGGGGGTGGGGACGAGCGAGCGCCCCCCCCCCTCCTGGACCGTACCAGGCCGCATGTTGACATGACGCTCTCTCCAGCTGGAATGGTCTCTGAACGCTCCGCAACGGAGTTATATAGGCGGTGACCCCGCCCCCTTATGAGGTCACTGTCCCGGGGCATGCTGGGACTGTGCCGTCATAAGGGGGCGTGGTCATCACCCGGTGACCACGCCTCCTAAAACGTCACAGTCCCAGCATGCCCAGGGACTGTGACGGCATAAGGGGCGGGGTCACCGCCTATATAAGTCCGTTGCGGAGCGTTCAGAGACCATTGCAGCTGGAGAGAGCGTCTCTGGAAGAAAAGAAGAAGGCAGAAGTCCGGACCACCACTAGCAATTGAGCTGCAGAAGAAAGCGGAGGAGCCGGCAGAAGATCAGGACACCGGGAGGAGACGCCGGAGAGACCCCCGAAGTCGGAAGAGGACCCCCGAAGTCGGAAGAAGATCCCGGAGCTGCCTAATAAATTATTTTAAATACCTGTGTACTGTGTTTTTTATTGACGCTTTTTTCCCTAGGTGAATGGGTAGGGGTACCATGTACCCCATACTCATTCACATAGGGTGGGGGGCCGGGATCTGGGGGCTCCCTTATTAAAGGGGGCTCCCGGATTCCGATAAGCCCCCCGCGCGCATACCCTGACAACCAACGGCCAGGGTTGTCGGGAAGAGGCCCTTGTCCTCATCAACATGGGGACAAGGTACTTTGGGGTGGGGGGGCCGGCAGGGTGCCCCCCATGCCCTAAAGCACCCACCCCCCCATGTTGAGGGCATGCGGCCTGGTACGGTCCAGGAGGGGGGGGGGCGCTCGCTCGTCCCCACCCCCATTCCTGACCAGCCGGGCTGCGTGCTCGGAGAAGGGTCTGGTATGGATTTTGGGGGGACCCCCACGCCGATTTTTCGGCGTAGGGGGGTTCCCCTTACAATCCATACCAGACCTAAGGGCCTGGTATGCCCCTGGGGGGGAACCCACGCCAGTTTTTTTATTTAAAACTTGGCGTGGAGTTCCCCCTTATGATTCATACCAACTACTGTATGTTTTCATTTGTTAATGCCAAAAACGTGGCAAAGTCGTACAAAGTAGTACTTCTCCCAAATCGCAGTAAAATCGCGGTAAAATCGCGGCAAAATTGGGGCCGCGAAATCGCTGTAAAATCGCGCGACTTTGAAGTCGTATAAGTGTGAAAGGGGCCTTAATGTTTGTCAGCAGGATCTTCAATTACTTCCAAACTTTTTTTTTATTGAAGAAATATCACATCACAAACAGTGTATTGCAAAGTTTTGGAGCCACGCAGGACCCCTTCGTCAGGCATGTGATAGAGGCCCCCTTCATCACATGCCCGACGAAGGAGTCCTGCGTGGCTCCAAAACCATGCACTACTTGGTTTGTAATGTGATCTTTCTTCAATAAAAAAATGTTTGAACGTAATTGAAGATCCTTGGTGTGCTGGCAAATATTTACATTCTGGTTGGAGGGAAGGGACACACCCCTTCACACAGGAACAGAGCTGAGGCTGTCAATCACAGGCTGTGTGCTGGAGCTCCCTTCCGTGTCCCCTTTTTTCTCTTGGTGTCAGAAAAACTTTTTTTTTTTTTTCAGTTATTTTTATGAGTTCATGCTGATTTTTATTGGCATGACAGTTTTGTCTACTTATATTTTTCATTATGCATTTTAGTTAGGTTAACAATGGATGTTTTCTCTCCTCTTTCAGCAGGTGTAGTTTTTTAATGAGATCAGTATTGTTTTAATCACACTGAGAGGGTGGGTTTGCTATGCAGTGCGGTGATTAGTTGTTTTACCGGCATGCATACCCCGCCCCCCCTCTTTTACTTTTTCACTTTTCTATTTATACCACACTACTACTATCCCTCTCTAGCTACAAATAAGCATCCAAATGATGTGAAACGCGTTAGCAGTCTACCACCCTGTACGTCTCTGCAACTGACTGTATTATTGGATTTTATTGAAATAAAGATGTCCTTATCCCAGAGTGCGGCTATCCAGGATTTCTTTCTACCTCACTGCAAACCAGCAAAGCCAGCACCTGGAACCAGTTCTTACTAGGGCGGTGTCATTCCAGAGCAAGAGTGTTTGTGAGCTGCATTTCCTTTTTTCCTGTCAGAAAAACTTGTCAGTAGTGACTCATGCCTACAGCAGAGGAACAAAGCAGCAGACAAAAATTACACTTAGTGCTCTGGATTAAGGCTGGGTTCACACCTATGCGAATTGGATTCGGATTACACCGCATCCACTTCGCAAGACATTTTAAAATACGTTCATTTGAATGAGGCTGGTTCACATATGTGCGTTGCATTCGCACTCCGCATTGCCCAAAAAACGTGTGCGTTTTCTGGGCATTGCTGTACGAATTGCAAGCACATTATCTTCTATGGGAACGTATCTGATTCGCAAATGCATTACGCTGTGAACAGGATAAAATCCTGACCCTGATCCTGATGTAAACCTGACCTGATCCTGATGTAAACCTGATCAAAAACTGACGTGAAACGCTGAACAACTACTTTGTCAATTAGCTGTGAAAACGGAGCTTCACATGTGTGAACCCAGCCTAACACAATTACACACTATAGTGGGATATGCTTTGTTCTGATTTCATGTCTGAGGTTTACAACCACTTTAACCCACAGAAATCTTCCTTCCATAACATGCATGTTTGAAAAACACTTTGAAAATATACCCCATGTATGTCAATACAGCATTCTGTGTGAACATGCAGTGTTGTGGTTTTTATACATATGTACTTACCTTTGAAAATACTGCGCAGTAGTGCTCCAGACTCTTTCCCCTTAATTGCGTGCTTTGTTATAATGGACACAAGCTAAGACAAGAAACAGTATTAAAAATATAAAATATACCTTTCTCCATTATTAACCATTGTGAAAAAACTGCATTCTTTCCAACCAAGCATTATTGGAATGGGGGAGCTAACTGGCAAATTGTAAGCTCATATCTAGACTACATGGTCCTCCTATGGATGTATTGAAGTTAGAGATTCAGAATTAGGGATACTAGTAATAACCTTTAGACAAATGTGTACAGAAACTGAGAACGGGCGACTCGTACGGGCATCGTAATGTACCTGTACATCGCGCCTTTCTGCCTGGTTCAGATGCGCGCCCCCCCCCCCCCGCCCGTCGGTTCTGCTTTGATTGAACACAGCGGGACTTTAGCCTGGATCCCTATGCATCCCCATGAGTGCATGCTGTAACATGCCCCATGTGAATGAGGCTTATCAGCTTATAGTTGCTGCTTATTTCAGCCCGTCATTGATTTTGATAAGCCACTGGCAATGGGTAATAGGTAAACACTGCCCCCTCGTGGGTGTACAATATACTGTATATATACGTGTATGTGAATGAGGCCTAAGACTTCCCCTAGTAGTATGGGTCAGAAGGATAGTAGTACATAGTTGCCAACAGTCCCAATTTGCCCGGGACATTCCCGGAAATCAGACCGATGTCCCGGTCTGAGCCTGTCCCGGGAAAAATCACGAAAATCAGGCTCCGTCACGGACATCGGGACTTTTGGCACTGACACCAGATGACCCTCCCCCTACTTCCTCCGATTGGTCAATACTAGTGAGCGGGGGCGTGGCTAGCTGAGGGTTATCACAACAGCCTGCCTAGAGTGGATCATTTTATGCGGGCACGTGGAGAGGCAGCTGATGTCAGAGTGGGAGCCGGCAGCACCAGATAGGTTCTTCTCCTCCCTAGGTAGTAGACTTTTCACAACAGGGTATTAGAGAAACCCTGACCTGGGCACTGATGGTAAAGGGGGACGTTAAAAGGTAAAGGTTTTTTTGTATCCAGCAGTCACTGGACTGTAAAAAATTGGGGGGGGGGGGGGGGAGGACGGGGGGGGGGGGGGAGGACAGGGGGGGGGGGGGGGCGGAGGACAGGGGTAGGGGGGGGGAGGACAGGGGGGGGGGGGGGGGGGAGGACAGGGGGGGGGGGGGGGCGGAGGACAGGGGTAGGGGGGGGGAGGACAGGGGGGGGGGGGGGGGGAGGACAGGGGGGGGGGGGGGAGGACAGGGGTAGGGGGGGAGGACAGGGGTAGGGGGGGAGGACAGGGAGGACAGGGGTAGGGGGGGGGGGGGGGGGGGACAGGGGTAGGGGGGGAGGACAGGGAGGACAGGGGTAGGGGGGGGGGGGGGAGGACAGGGGTAGGGGGGGGGGGGGGGGGAGGACAGGGGTAGGGGGGGGGGGGGGGAGGACAGGGGGTAGGGGGGGGGGGGGGGGGGGGGGAGGACAGGGGTAGGGGGGGGGGGGGGGGGGGGGGAGGACAGGGGTAGGGGGGGGGGGGGGGAGAGGACAGGGGTAGGGGGGGGGGGGGGGGGAGAGGACAGGGGGGGGGGGGAAGGACAGGGGTAGGGGGGGGAGGACAGGGGGGGAGGACAGGGGGGGGGGGAGGACAGGGGGGGGGGGGGGAGGACAGGGGGGGGGGGGGGGGGGAGGACAGGGGGGGGGGGGGGGGGGGGAGGACAGGGGGGGGGGAGGACAGGGGGGGGGGGGGGGGAGGACAGGGGGGGGGGGGAGGACAGGGGGGAGGACAGGGGGGGGGGGGGGGGGGGGGAGGACAGGGGGGGGGGGGGACGACAGGGGGGGGGAGGACAGGGGGGGGGACAGGGGGGGGGGGGGGGGAGGACAGGGGGGGGGGGGGGGGAGGACAGGGGGGGGGGAGGACAGGGGGGGGGGGGGGGGAGGACAGGGGGGGGGACGACAGGGGGGGGGAGGACAGGGGGGGAGGACAGGGGGGGGGGGGGGGGGAGGACGGGGGGGGGGGGGGGGGGAGGACAGGGGGGGGGGAGGACAGGGGGGGGGGGGGGGGGGAGAGGACAGGGGGACGGGGGTAGGGGGGGACGGGGGTAGGGGGGGAGAGGACAGGGGTAGGGGGGGAGAGGACAGGGGTAGGGGGGGAGAGGACAGGGGTAGGGGGGGGGAGGAGAGGACAGGGGTAGGGGGGGGGAGGAGAGGACAGGTGTAGGGGGGGGGGGGGGGGGGAGGAGAGGACAGGTGTAGGGGGGGGGGGGGGGGGGAGGAGGAGGAGAGGACAGGTGTAGGGGGGGGGGGGGGAGAGGAGGAGAGGACAGGTGTAGGGGGGGGGGGGGGGAGAGGAGGAGAGGACAGGTGTAGGGGGGGGGGGGGGGGGAGGAGGAGAGGACAGGTGTAGGGGGGGGGGGGAGGAGGAGAGGACAGGGGTGGGGGGGGGGGGAGGAGGACAGGGGTAGGGGGGGGGGGGGGGGACAGGGGTAGGGGGGGGGTAGGGGGGGGGGGTAGGGGGGGGGTAGGGGGGAGGACAGGGTAGGGGGGGGGGGGAGGACAGGGGTAGGGGGGGACAGGGGGGAGGACAGGGGTAGGGGGGGACAGGGGGGGGAGGACAGGGGTAGGGGGGGGGACGGGGGGGACAGGGGGGGGGACAGGGGTGGGGGGAGGACAGGGGTAGGGGGGAGGACAGTGGTAGGGGGGGGGGGGGGAGGACAGGGGTAGGGGGGGGGACAGGGGGGGGGACAGGGGTAGGGGGGGGGGACAGGGGTAGGGGGAGGAGGATAGGGGTAGGAGGAGGAGGACAGCGGTGGGAGGAGGAGGACAGCGGTGGGAGGAGGAGGACAGCGGTGGGAGGAGGAGGAGGACAGCGGTGGGAGGAGGGGTAGGGGGAGTACAGCGGCACAGGTAAGTAGTAGAGGTAGGTGAGGAGGAGATTTGTATACCTCGACATCTTTGACGGTCTGCAGATACTTGTGAAGTCCCTCAGATTTCTTCTCAGCCGCCAGGGACAGGATCTTCTCCTCCATGGTGTGTGGTGGAGACCTCTGACAATAGAATACAATGGGGTCAGTACATCTCCATATCATCATATGACTGGACACTCAGAGCAATGACTCCATATATGTGTATACTGTACATACACTGACACCAGAGGAGGGACACTAGGAATATATATTATATATTAGTATATTGCACTCCTGTCATTCTCCTCTGTATACAAGACCAGTACATCGCACTCCTCACCTCACAACTTCTCCACAACTCCCCCTCAGATTACCAGTATGCACTGACACCGAATCTCCCGCGCCTGACGTCACTTCCGGCATCGTCCTGTCAGGGAGGAGGCTGTGTGTGTGAGGACTTCCTGTAATAGGTGGCCTCCCGCCGTCTTTGCTCACTACATGTTTAGTAAAATTAGGTATACAGAGAAGTGTAGTACCCAAATCTTGTATGTGTTGGGCCAGTGGCGCAATGGATAACGCGTCTGACTACGGATCAGAAGATTCTAGGTTCGACTCCTGGCTGGCTCGTCCCATGTTTTTTCATTCTGCAATCAATTCTATTCTATTATAATTCTCTTCATTCCATGGAAAGTCGTTTCTATACAAAACAGAACGCACAGCACGTTCCATTATCTATAATACTTCAATTATAATGCTTTAATTATGATGCTGCAGTTATAATATTTTAGTTATAATAACACTTCAATTTAATCCCTCTGATATAATCCTTCAGTTATAATAAAATATTTCAGTTATAATACTTTGGTTATAATACCTAATTTATAATGCTTTGGTTATAATACTTCAATTACAAAATTTCAGTTATAATACTTTAAATATAATACTCCGGTTATAATACTTCATTATTAATGATTTCGGTATAATACTGCGGTTATAATACTCTAGTTATAATTAGGGATGAGCCGAACACCCCCCGGTTCGGTTCGCACCAGAACCTGCGAACGGACCGAAAGTTCGCACGAACGTTAGAACCCCATTGACGTCTATGGGACTCGAACGTTTGAAATAAAAAGTGCTCATTTTAAAGGCTGATTTGCATGGTATTGTCCTAAAAAGGGTTTGGGGACCCGGGTCCTACCCCAGGGGACATGTATCAATGCAAAAAAAACTTTTAAAAACGGCCGTTTTTCGAGAGCAGTGATTTTAATGATGCTTAAAGTAAAAAAAAAAAAAAGTGAAATATTCCTTTAAATATCGTACCTGGGGGGTGTCTATAGTATGCCTGTAAAGTGACGCGTGTTTCCCGTGTTTAGAACAGTCCCTGCACCAAATGTCATTTTTTATGGAAAAAATCTCATTTAAAACTGCTTGCGGGTTTAATGTAATGTCGGGTCATGGCAATATGGATGAAAATCAGTGAGACAAACGGCATGGGTACCCCCCCAGTCCATTACCAGGCCCTTTGGGTCTTGTATGGATATTAAGGGGAACCCTGCACCCAAATTAAAATAAGGAAAGGTGTGGGGCCACCAGGCCCTATATACTCTGAACAGCAGTATACAGGCGGTGCAAACAAGACAGGGACTGTAGGTTTGTTGTTAAGTAGAATCTGTTTGTCATTTTGAACGGGTACATTTTTAACGTGTTTAGCTCCAGCCAAAAAATCTTTTTTAAGCTTTTTGGAAAACATAGGGAAGGGTTATCACCCCTGTGACATTTGTTTTGCTGTCTGTCCTCCTCTTCAGAAGATTTCACCTCACTTTTTGTCCCAATGACAAATGTTTTTTGAAAATTTGGGTTTTTTTGTGGAACAAGGATTGGAAAGCATCAGTGGAAAGGAGAAATGTTTTTCCCATATTAACTCTTACAGGAGAGAATTTCCCTTCCTAGGGGTAGATTTCATCTCACTTCCTGTTGTCTCCTTCCGTTTGCAAGTCGGAGTCGTTTGTAAGTTAGATCTTTGAAAGTAGGGTCCTGCCCTATATACTCAGCAGAAATTTGGGCCTTAGGTGTTGTTGTGGCCACAACACTGTAAGCCCTCACAGGGCCCTGCTGTGAAATATTAGATCAAGAATTGTAATTACATGCCCCTGTTGAACTGGGGCAGAAAAATTGGGCCTTTGGTGGTGGTGGTGCTGGTGCCACAACACTGTTAGTCTCACTCGCTCTTGGTGGGCGCAGAAATGGGCCCTGCTGTGAAATATTAGATCAAGAATTGTAATTACATGCCCCTGTTGAACAGGCCTTAGGCACTGGTGCTGGTGCCACAACACTGCAACCCATCACAGACACTCTAGTTGGAATGCAGGAACGAGCCCTGCTGCAAAGTATTGCATCAAAAATTGTAATTACACGCCCCTGTTAAACTGGGGCTAAAAATATGGGCCTTAGGCACTGGTGCTGGTGAGGCAACACTGCAACACCTCACAGATACTCTAGTTGGGACGCAGAAATGAGCCTGCTGCAAAGTATTGCATCAAAAATTGTAATTACACGCCCCCGTTAAACAAGGGCTGAAAAATTGGGCCTTAGGCACTGGTGCTGGTGCCACAACACTGCAACCCCTCACAGATACTCTAGTTGTAAGTAGGGTTGCCACCTGTTCGGGATTCACCTGGACAGTTCGGGTTTGGAATCATGCGTCCAGGTTTCAGACTGTCAGACCCGGACACATTCTTCAGACCGGACTAAGTCTCCCAATTCTCCCCCCTTCTCTCTTCTGCCTCTAAGTGAGTACGCTAAGTTAAATCAGGGTTTTCAGAGCACTCATTACATCAGAGCTCCCCAGAGGCCCCAGTGTTCCCCCTTACATCAGAGTCCTCTCCGTACACCAGAGCATCCCTTATGTTAGCGTCCCCAGAGTTCTCCCTTACATCAGAGTCTGCAGAGTCCCCCCTTACAGTGAAAGGGAACTCTGCGAGTTCAGATGTAAAAGGGGAACACTGTGGACTCTGATGTAAAGGAGGAAACTCTGTGGACTCTGATGTAAAGGAGGAAACTCTGTGGACTCTCATGTAAAGGGGGAACTCTGTGGACTCTCATGTAAAGGGGGAACTCTGTGGACTCTCATGTAAAGGGGGAACTCTGTGGACTCTCATGTAAAGGGGGAACTCTGTGGACTCTCATGTAAAGGGGGAACTCTGTGGACTCTCATGTAAAGGGGGAACTCTGTGGACTCTCATGTAAAGGGGGAACTCTGTGGACTCTCATGTAAAGGGGGAACTCTGTGGACTCTCATGTAAAGGGGGAACTCTGTGGACTCTCATGTAAAGGGGGAACTCTGTGGACTCTCATGTAAAGAGGGAACTCTGTGGACTCTCATGTAAAGGGGGGAACTCTGTGGACTCTCATGTAAAGGGGGAACTCTGTGGACTCTCATGTAAAGGGGGAACTCCGTGGACTCTCATGTAAAGGGGGGAACTCTGTGGAATCTCATGTAAAGGGGGAACTCTGTGGACTCTCATGTAAAGGGGGAACTCTGTGGACTCTCATGTAAAGGGGGAACTCCGTGGACTCTCATGTAAAGGGGGAACTCTGTGGACTCTCATGTAAAGGGGGGGAACTCTGTGGACTCTCATGTAAAGGGGGAACTCTGTGGACTATCATGTAAAGGGGGAACTCTGTGCACTCTCATGTAAAGGGGGAACTCTGTGGACTCTCATGTAAAGGGGGAACTCTGTGGACTCTCATGTAAAGGGGGAACTCTGTGGACTCTCATGTAAAGGGGGAACTCTGTGCACTCTCATGTAAAGGGGGAACTCCGTGGACTCTCATGTAAAGGGGGAACTCTGTGGACTCTGATGTAAAGGGGGACTCTTGTGATTAACTTCATATGATTAGAAATGTTATTTAATAGCAACATCTATGCATAGTTTATCTATGCATACTATGAAAAAAAATTGCTGTGCGATGCTGAAGTGTTCTGGTTTGACTTGAAGAAAAGGTGGCATCCCTAGTTGTTACGCAGAAACGAGCCCTGCTGCAAAGTATTGCATCAAAAATTGTAATTACACGCCCCTGTTAAACAGGGGCTGAAAAATTGGGCCTTAGGCACTGGTGGTGGAGCCCAGAACCAAAAATGTTCTTACAAGCTATCAGCGTGATGATTGAGGAGGAAGAGGATAATTACTCAGGGATAGTCACTCAGCATCAGCATAGGCAGTCTTTGAAGGGATCTGAGATTTCAAAAAAAATTATTCGGTTACATCAGGATCAGGCGCTTGGTAGCTGGTGGTGATCCAAGACTGATTCATTTTTCTGAAGGTCAGTCGATCGTACCTTGGGGCTGCGGACCAAAAAATTGTCTGAACGCATCGGTCAGACGGCCACCTTCTCCACCGCTCCTTCTTTGACTGACCGAAGCCTCAGCAACACGTTGTCCAGAAACAGGAGTTTGTAACCTCCCAGTCTATGGGAACGCATTGCACAGACCTTTCTGCAAGGCCTCCCGAAGATGTTTCATCCTCTGCTCCCTCTGCGATGGCAAGATAAGGTCCGCAACCTTACCCTTGTAACGTGGATCAAGGAGGGTTGCCAGCCAGTATTGGGCCTTCTCCTTGATACCACGAATACGAGGATCCTTACGCAGGCTTTGCAGGATCAGGGAGGCCATGCAGCGTAGGTTTGCTGAGGCATTCGGTCCGGAGTCCTCTGGGTCACTAAGGACGACATGGTCCGCAGCCACCTCCTCCCAGCCACGTACTAGTCCATGTGTTTCTTGGGACTGATCCTTTAAAGACTGCTGCTGATGCTGAGTGCCAGGCGCCACCTCCATACTGACACAATCTTCCTCCTCCTCCTCCTCCTCGTCCTCTGCCTGTGTGATCGGCGGGCACGCAGGAACACTGTCTGGATAAAGGGGGCCCTGAGAGCTAAGGAAGTCCTCCTCTTCCTGCCTCTGTTCTGCCTCAAGTGCCCTGTCCATTATTCCACGCAGCGTGTGCTCCAACAGGTGGACAAGGGGGACAGTGTTACTGATGCATGCACTGTCACTGCTCACCATCCTCGTGGCCTCCTCAAATGGTGACAGAACAGTGCATGCATCCCTGATCATGGTCCACTGGCGTGGGGAAAAAAAAACAAGCTCCCCTGACCCTGTCCTGGTGCCATAGTCACACAGGTACTCATTGATGGCCCTCTGCTGCGTGTGCAGCCGCTGCAGCATGGCCAATGTTGAGTTCCACCTGGCGGGCATGTCACAGATTAGGCGGTTCTTGGGCAGGTTAAACTCCTTTTGGAGGTCCGCCAGCCGAGCACTGGCATTATATGACCGGCGGAAATGCACACAGACTTTCCTGGCCTGCCTCAGGACATCCTGTAAGCCCGGGTACCTGCCCAAGAACCGCTGCACCACCAAGTTAAGGACGTGAGCCAAACAGGGCACATGGGTCATTTGTCCCTGTCGGAGGGCAGAGAGGAGGTTGGTGCCATTGTCGCAAACCACCATTCCTGCCTTAAGTTGGCGTGGCGTCAACCACCTCTGAACCTGCCCCTGCAGAGCTGACAGAACCTCTGCCCCAGTGTGGCTCCTGTCCCCCAAGCACACCAGCTCAAGCACCGCATGGCATCTTTTGGCCTGCGTACTTGCGTAGCCCCTTGAACGGCTACGGAGCACCGCTGGTTCCGAGGACAAAGCACAGGAAGAGGCCATGGAGGAAGAAGAAGAGGAGGGGGTGGAGGAGAGAGGTGTGTCACAATCATTAGCATTTTGGAGGCGTGGTGGCGGAACAACCTCCAACACTACTGCACCTTGTCCTGCATCCTTCCCAGCTGCCAGCAGAGTCACCCAATGCGCAGTGAAACGTAGGTAACGTCCCTGTCCATGCCTGCTGGACCATGAGTCAGCGGTAATACGCACCTTACCGCTGACCGCCCTGTCCAGCGAAGCATGGACATTGCCTTCCACATGCCGGTAGAGAGCTGGAATCGCCTTCCGTGAGAAAAAGTGGCGTTTGGGTACCTGCCACTGAGGAACCGCACATTCCACAAACTCACGGAAGGGGGCAGAGTCTACCAACTGAAAAGGCAGCAGTTGAAGTGCTAGCAATTTTGCCAAGCTAGCATTCAACCGCTGGGCATGTGGATGGCTGGGAGCAAACTTCTTTCGGCGGTGAAGCAGCTGGGGCAGGGAAATTTGCCTGGTACAATCTGACGTCGGTGTACCAAAAGCAGATTGCCCACAAGTACTTGGCTGTGACACACCTAATTCTACACCTTCATTCCTCTCACTGCAGGTCTCAGAGAGGACTGAAGGTATAGTGGGGTTGGAGATCTCAGCTGATGAGGAGCAAGGAGAGGCCCTCTTTGTTCTTTGGTGTGGGTCTTTTAGATACGCTTGCCAACGAACTGCATGGCAGGTCAACATATGTCTGGTCAAGCATGTGGTACCCAAGCGGGAGATGTTTTGGCCACGCGAGATACGCTTGAGACATATGTTGCAAATAGCAGCGGTGCGATCTGATGTACTCGTCTCAAAAAAGGCTCACACCAAAGAACTTTTTGAATAACGCGCAGAGACTGCAGCGCCCTGCACATGTGGAGCTTTGGGGTGTGATGCAGTCAATGTGCTGCCCTTAGGCTGGCCCCTGGAGGGCATCCTGCCTCGTTGGTGATGTGCAGCCTCCTCCTCCTCCTCTATCTTATCAGGCACCCACGTTGAGTCAGTGACCTCATCATCCCCTCCCTCCTCATCACTGGAGCAAACCTGGCAGTATCTGCAGCAGGGGGAGCATGACTGCCAGATTGCTGTCCTTCTTGGGCACCCCCTCTGTCCGTGCTCACGTTACTGCCTTCATCGAGCTCAGTATCATCATCAGAGCCTTCCAAATGCTGGGCATCCTCCTGGAGCATGTACCCAATACTGTGGTCAAACAGTTCGAGGGACTCCTCAGGAGGACATGGTGGGGCTAGGGAAGGAGTCACTGATGACATTGAGCCGAGGGAAGAGGCCGCTGCTTTGCCAGACAAAGTACCCTGGGCATGGGTGAGAGAGGATGAGGAGGATGAGGACGGCTTGGTCATCCACTCGACCAAGTCTTCCGCATGTTGCGGCTCAACACGGCCAGCTGCCGAAAAAAAGGCCAAGCGTGTCCCACGGCCACGTACTGATGAGGATGCACCGTCTCCACGACCAGCACTAGACACAAAGCCTGCTTGCCCTCTCTTATTGGCTTGTGACTTTCTGCCTCTCCTTCTTGGCCTTCCAGACATACTAATGGCCTGTATGTATATATACTGATACTGCAGCTAGCAAAATCAACTGCCTGCCTGTAGTATGAGAACACCACCAACCTTCTACAGGTAGCTTTAGCTGAACACTGTGCAGAGCTCGCAAAAAAATAACTTGTTGTTTTAGCTGAACACTGTGAGCAGGACGCACCGCACTAACTTGAAGTTTTAGCTGAACACTGTGAGCAGGACGCACCGCACTAACTTGTAGTTTTAGCTGAACACTGTGAGCAGGACGCACCGCACTAACTTGTAGTTTTAGCTGAACACTGTGAGCAGGACGCACCCCACTAACTTCTAGTTTTAGCTGAACACTGTGAGCAGGACGCACCCCACTAACTTCTAGTTTTAGCTGAACACTGTGAGCAGGACGCACCGCACTAACTTCTAGTTTTAGCTGAACACTGTATGCAGGACGAACCGCACTAACTTGTAGTTTTAGCTGAACACTGTGAGCAGGACGCACCGCACTAACTTGTAGTTTTAGCTGAACACTGTGAGCAGGACGCACCCCACTAACTTGTAGTTTTAGCTGAACACTGTGAGCAAGACGCACTGCACTAACTTGTAGTTTTAGCTGAACACTGTGAGCAGGACGCACCGCACTAACTTGTAGTTTTAGCTGAACACTGTGAGCAGGACGCACCCCACTAACTTGTAGTTTTAGCTGAACACTGTGAGCAGGACGCACCCCACTAACTTGTAGTTTTAGCTGAACACTGTGAGCAGGACGCACCCCACTAACTTGTAGTTTTAGCTGAACACTGTGAGCAGGACGCACTGCACTAACTTGTAGTTTTAGCTGAACACTGTGAGCAGGACGCACCGCACTAACTTGTCGTTTTAGCTGAACACTGTGAGCAGGACGCACCCCACTAACTTGTCGTTTTAGCTGAACACTGTGAGCAGGACGCACCCCACTAACTTGTAGTTTTAGCTGAACACTGTGAGCAGGACGCACCCCACTAACTTGTAGTTTTAGCTGAACACTGTGAGCAGGACGCACCGCACTAACTTGTAGTTTTAGCTGAACACTGTGAGCAGGACGCACCCCACTAACTTGTAGTTTTAGCTGAACACTGTGAGCAGGACGCACTGCACTAACTTGTAGTTTTAGCTGAACACTGTGAGCAGGACGCACCGCACTAACTTGTAGTTTTAGCTGAACACTGTGAGCAGGACGCACCCCACTAACTTGTAGTTTTAGCTGAACACTGTGAGCAGGACGCACCCCACTAACTTGTAGTTTTAGCTGAACACTGTGAGCAGGACGCACCGCACTAACTTGTAGTTTTAGCTGAACACTGTGAGCAGGACGCACCGCACTAACTTGTAGTTTTAGCTGAACACTGTGAGCAGGACGCACCCCACTAACTTGTAGTTTTAGCTGAACACTGTGAGCAGGACGCACCCCACTAACTTGTAGTTTTAGCTGAACACTGTGAGCAGGACGCACCGCACTAACTTGTAGTTTTAGCTGAACACTGTGAGCAGGACGTACCCCACTAACTTGTAGTTTTAGCTGAACACTGTGAGCAGGACGTACCCCACTAACTTGTAGCTTTAGATAAACACTGTGAGCAGGACGCACCCCACTAACTTGTAGTTTTAGCTGAACACTGTGAGCAGGACGCACTGCACTAACTGTAAATAGTCTAGCTGCCTGACTGTGGTACTAATAGGATCAAAAGAACACCAGCAATTTTCTTCAGGTAGCTGTAAATACTGTAACAAGACAAGCCTGCCTGTCAGTAGGAAGATAACAGGAACGGATCTAGCTAAACTGAATACAGTGTATATATATATATGCAACACCTGGGATGCATATATATACACAATACACTGTAAGTGCAGCTAACTCACTGATTGTCCTGCCTAATCTATCTAACTCAAATGAAATGACACTGTCTCTCTCTCTCCCTCTATCTAAGCATGCCGGAACACACTACACAGGGCCGCCGTGCAGGCGCCTTATATAGTGTGGGGCGTGTACTAAATCCCCTGAGCCATAATTGCCCAAAGCCACCCTGGCTTTGGCCAATTACAGCTCTCTCTACTGACGGCGCTGTGATTGGCCAAGCATGCGTGTCATAGTGCATGCTTGGCCAATCATCAGCTAGCAATGCACTGCGATGCCGCAGTGAATTATGGGCCGTGACGCGCCACACAAATTTGGCGCGAACGGCCCATATCGTTCGCAATTCGGCGAACGGGCGAACAGACGATGTTCGAGTCGAACATGGGTTCGACTCGAACACGAAGCTCATCCCTAGTTATAATAATACATTATTAATGCTTCGGTTATAATGCTTAGTTATACTGCTCCGGTTATAATACTGTGGTTATAATACTCCTCTTATAATGCTTTGACTATAGTACTTCAGTTATAATACTCCGGTTATAATACTCCTGTTATAATGCTTCGGTTATAATGCTCTGGTTATAATGCTTTGGCTATAATACTTCAGTTATAATGCTCTGGTTATAATAGTTTGGTTATAATACTCCAGTTATAATGCTCCAGTTATAATGCTTTGGCTATAATATTTCAGTTATAACACTCCAGTTATAATACTCCGGTTATAATACTTCAGTTATAATACTCCAGTTATAATGCTCTCGTTATAATAGTTTGATTATAATACTCCAGTTATAATGCTCCGGTTATAATGCTTTGGTTATAATGCTTCGGTTATAATACTCTGGTTAGAAGGCTCCAGTTATAATGCTTTGGTTATAATACTTTAGTATTATTTATGGTGTGTATGTATAGGGGGTGTATGTATGTATAAGGGGCCTAAAAGAAAATAGTATGTACATCTCATACATTGTATTGTCTGCTATTCATATGAACCTAGACCGTCACTTGGAATGGATGAACAGTGTGGGGCCAGTGGCGCAATGGATAACGCGTCTGACTACGGATCAGAAGATTCTAGGTTCGACTCCTGGCTGGCTCGCATACATTTTTTATTCTTTTTTAAGGCTTCAATCAGTTGTAAAACCGGTATTATCAGGAATGAATGTGTTGGAGATCACTCCCACTTCCTTGTTCACATTTACTTCTATGAGCTCTTTATACCGTACTTTATTAGCCTGAAACTGTCACTATGGCAAGGACTAAGCATCCTATTCTCTCACACAACTTAACCCCTTGTCTATGGGACACTTTTTTCATTATTGTTTTGCTGACTTTATTTCCGCTTTAAGGGACGGTTCACACCACAAAACCGCACACATCCGTTTTTTTATTACATTCCAGATGCTTTTTTTTTTTTTTTACTGTACTGGGGTCTGGTGCATTTTTTATGCTTTTTTTGATGGTTTCCAGTGCATTCCGGTTTTATTACGTTCCAGTATAGTCCAGTGCAGGAAAAATGCAGCATGTTTTATGATTTTATTCTGGAACGCCCTGGAACTGACTGCACTGGTGTGAACTAAGCCATTGGAAACCATATAACCTACTTTCCATGCATTTTTGATGCAAAAAAAAAATGCACCGAACTGCATGTGGTGTGAACAGGTCCAAGTGCACACCAGAATCACACCGGAATGTGCTCTGCATCCCTGTGCAATTCAGTGTGATACGATTTTTCAGGCCATTCATTTGAATGGGCTAAATTGCAGTGGATGGCACCAAAAGTAGTGCATGCAGTACTTTTAAAAACGCACTGCACGGAATCACATTGACTGTGGGAATACTCGGGAATACTACAACCGCAACCACAAGTCACGCTCTTGGCTCATGGTTGTGGCGTAGTCCCGTTCACTTCAATAGACACATTTAATAGGCGGAGCTCAGTGGCGGCCCGTCCATAAGGGGCGCACGGGTTCCGCCCCCCCCCCCACCCATGCGTCCGGCCCCTAATCTACATACAGTGCGCCGGATGCATGATTCCAATGGGGCGGGGGGGGGGGGGGCTGTATTTTTTTTAAGCACGTAATTAGAGCCAGGGGCCCACCCAGTTGTGTGACAATAGCAAATGAATATTTGCTATTGTATCACTGATTCTCCTTCCAGCCAATCAGGAAGTGGGTCATGAGACCAGTTTCACGATTGGACGAAAGGAGAAGCGATCTTATTGGCCAAGGGGGAGGAGTCGCACGGCCGGAGGAGAAGCAGGGGAAGACCGGCCGACCTACCAGCCACCACAATGGCTCACCCGTAGCGGCTCAGCCATCCAGCACTTCCCGGCTCGGACAGGGGGGGAGGGAGGAGGAGGGGAGATCGGAGTCATCCCGGGCAGGACATCTGCCTCCTATCTGGAATGAGGGGGGGTGTTCCCGATATTCCCTGCATTCCTCGGATTCATGTCTGTCTCCGGGGGGGTGACGTTGGTTTGCCGCCTCCCCCACCGGCCGACACTGGTAGAGCTGTCTGTCAAATACAACATGGCGAGATAAAATGACCATGGACATGAAGGAAGGCATTGTGGTTGCAGCACATAAATGAATCCCTGCAGCCACCATGTTCGGTTTTAAGTGGGTGGTCGGGGGGGGGGGGGGGGGGTAAAAACATAGATCGACCACCTGTTTTTACTGCCCTTTGCTGCCCATATAATTTAAGACTTAGTAATTTAAATAAAATTATAACTAAAGGCAAAACTTTTATTTTTTTTTATTTTAGATAGCGGGGAGAGAGATTTGAACATCTGCTAGGATGTTACCAGAGCAGGGATAGAGAGAAGGTCTAAATCAGCATGAAAATAAACAAATACTCCTCCGCTTGAGAAGTCGCTGTGCGGCTGGTAAAATCGTATGTCTCCACTGGTTCAGCCACCACAATGGCTGTGCTGCCACTCACAACAGGTCAGGGAAACCCAAGTGGAACTCTACGAAGAAAGGAAAAGAGGGCGCACCAGCCTAGCACATTACCTTTGCGACAATTTATTGTTAAAACGCAAATGGATGAATATGTCCATAGTCCACCAGATGCTCCACCCAGCATGATCTGCTGGCAAGTACCAATTGTGGAATGAAGAGTCCAAAAAAATCTGACATGTTTCGAGGGATGTCCCCTCTTCCTCAGCTCTGAGGAAGAGGGGACATCCCTCAAAACTTCTCCCTTTCTGCATATAGAGGTTTAGGGGGACGGCTGGGGGAATTTTCGGTTCTACAGTGAACATGTACTTTAAACCTAGACCAAATGAATCTCCACTCGCTGGCACTGAGTGACATATTGACCTGAGGAAGAGGGGACATTCCTCGAAACGTGTCAGATTTTTTGGACTCTTCACTCCACAATTGGTCCTTGCCAGCAGATCATGCTGGTTGAAGCATCTGGTGGACTATATATTTTGCTAGACATATTCATCTGTTTGTAAGTATAATTTATACATGTTCTAACAATAAATTGTCACTCAGGTAATGTGCTAGGCTGGTTTGCCCTCTCTTACTTTCTTCATAGGGGGAAGGTCTTCCTGTGGGGACACTAGTACCGGTGTTCTGGTGACAACCAGGGATTCCCTCACTTTTGAAGGGATTTCCTCTCATTTCCTGTTTTTGCTATGGGACAGGACGTAAAGGGAAATCTCTACAATGAGGCACAGATGGCAAATAAAAAAAAAAGAAAAACTGACGGGTTATAACTCTTCTTTACTCTATCCAAATTGAAAATAACGTTTTTCTTATAGTTCTACTTTTAGAGCTTCATTCCGACAGGCGAATATGGGCGGCTAGACTGCAGCATTCAAATATAGCTAAGCTCTACAGTTGTATGGGCAGCCAACACTCTGAGCTATAGTCCCCATGGCCACTCTATGGTCCTGGATGCAGAATTCATCTAGAACTCCTAATCGAATTTAACTGCTTGGATGAATGGCTCCATGCAAACAGCAGCGACGTGGGCCATTAATTCAAATATGGTACGAAACTGGCTGCAGCTGTTTGGGGGTAGTTTCTCCTCTGGCAAGAATTGCCAGTTCTCACTGGCAACTACCCGTTTAGATGAGGCCAAATGTAAATGTTCACCCCCAAAACCAAAATTCACCCAGGCCCCCTGAACTTGGTCTGCCAACTGCCCCTTCTGCATATAGAGCACATATGTCAAACACAAGGCCCGCGGGCTGAATGCGGCCCTCCAGGCCTTGTCTTGTGGCCCTAATACCAGGTTTGGAGCCGCATTGTGCTGGAACTCTATTTCGCCACCTCTGGCACTCCCCCTCTGCTCCAGCTCCCCAACGTCACTTGTTCTCAGGAACTAACAGATCCCCGCAAGCACGCATGGCAGGGCATGGTGGAGAGAGCTCTCCAGAAACTGAGAGAGAAAATGATCTCCCTGCAAGGCGAGACAGAGTGGCCTACATATGGGAGGTACTAAAGCTGGGTCAGGTAGGAGAGAGAGACATGAGGAAACTTTGGGGGGGGGGGGGGCGGAGCACACCCCTGAACTCTGCAATCTGTACGTAACACACTCCTGAACCATGCACTCTGTACACAGCACACCCCTGAACTATGCAATCTGTACGTAAATAAACTCCTGAACCCTGCACTCTGTGCATGACGCACTCCTGAACCCTGCTCTCTGTACGTAATGCTCTCCTATTCTCTGCACTTTGTATGTAACACACTCCTGAACCCTGCAATGTATGCATAACGCACTCCTGAACTCTGCACTCTGTTCTTAGCACACCCCAGATACAACCGGCCCTTTGAGGGCAACCATACCGAGGATGTGGCCTGCAATGAAATTGAGTTTGACACCCCTGATATAGAGGTTTAGGGAGATGGCTGGGGGAATTTTTAGTTCTAAAGTGAACATGTACCTTAAACCTAGACCAAAAATTCATCTCCACTTGCTGGCGCTGAGTGACATCTTCACCAATTCTTTTTCTGGGTAGGGGATCTTCAGCCATCTTCATTGGTTAGACTGATGTAATTCCCACACATGTACATGGGAAGTCTTCATTCTGGCACCAATGCACAGCTTGGTGTACATTATACCAAGGATTATGAATACTCAGGTAGGTTTATTTTATTGCTGAACAGACATAGCATGTCGCACTTCTGTAATAAAAAGCCTACTGGTTATTTTTTTTTTTTTTACACAATAGGAGAAGTTGTGTAAAGCAAATTTTTAGGTAGCATCAGGTACTGCTGCACACTGTATAAAGCTCCAGTGTTAGTTAACGAAAGACAGGCTTCAGCTCAGATCCCAGCCCATCGGTCATGTCCCTCTGACATGTTTCACCCACATTGAGCTTAATTGTAGACCTCTATGATTAAGCCCAATGTGGGTGAAACATGTCAGAGGGGCGTGACCGATGGGCTGGGATCTGAGCTGAAGCTGTGAAAAGTGTGGTGTGCATTTGTATTCAGCCCCCCTGAGTCAATACTTTGTAGAACCACCTTTCACTGCAATTACAGCTGCAAGTCTTTTTGGGGATGTCTCTACCAGCTTTGCACATCTAGAGAGGGACATTTTTGCCCATTCTTCTTTGCAAGATAGCTCAAGCTCTGTCAGATTGGATGGACAGCGTCTGAACAGCATTTTTCAAGTCTTGCCACAGATTCTCAATTGGATTTAGGTCTGGACTTTGACTGGGTCATTCTAACACATAAATATGAATTGATTTAAACCATTCCATTGTAGCTCTGGCTGTACATTTAGGGTCATTGTCCTGCTGGAAAGTGAACCTCCGCCCCAGTCTCAAGTCCTTTGCAGACTCTAACAGGTTTTCTTCTAAGATTTCAATGTATTTGGCTCCATCCATCTTCCCATCAACTCTGACCAACTTCCCTGCCCCTGCTGAAGAAAAGCATCCACACAACACAATGCTGCCACCACCATGTTTCACGGTAGGGATGGTGTGTTCAAGGTGATGTGCAGTGTTAGTTTTCTACCACACATAACGTTTTGCTTTTCGCCCAAAAAGTTCAATTTTGGCCTCATCTGACCAGAGCACCTTCTTCCACATGTTTGCTGTGTCCCCCACACGGCTTCTTGCAAACTGCAAATGGGACTCCTTATGGCTTTCTTTCAACAATGGCTTTCTTCTTGCCACTCTTCCATAAAGGGCAGGTTAGTGGAGAGCACGACTAATAGTTGTCCTGTGGACAGATTCTCACACCTGAGCTGAGGATCTGCATCTCCTCCAGAATTAGGATGGGTCTCTTGGTGGCTTCTCTGATTAATGGTCTCCTTGTCAGTTTAGGTGGACGGCCATGTCTTGGTAGGTTTGCAGTTGTGCCATACTCTTTCTATTTTCATATGATGGATTGAACAGTGCTCTGTGAGATGTTTGAAGCTTGGAATATTTTTCTATAACCTAACCCTGCTTTAAACTTCTCCACAACTTTATCCCTGACCTGTCTGGTGTGTTCATTGGCTTTTATGATGCTGTTTGTTTACTAAGGTTCCCTAACGAACCTCTGAGGGCTTCACAGAACAGCTGTATTTATACTGAGATTAAATTACATACAGGTGGACTCTATTTACTAATTAGGTGACTTCTGGTTCCACTAGATTTTAGTTAGGGGTATGAGAGTAATTCCCCTTTCACACGAGGCGGACTCCGCTTCCACGGAGTCCGCCTCCGTCCGCCGGCTTAGCGGGAGATCTCTCCGTTGATCTCCGCTGAGCCAGTGGATGACAGGTCCCTCTCTGCTCACTGAGCGGGGAGGGGCTTGTCAGGCACCGCTGCCGCCTATGGAGGTATCGGATGAAAACGGGCAGCATGTCCGTTTTCATCAGATCTCACCCTATCCGATCCGCCAGTGACGGACCTGGACGTAGGGCCATCCGTCGGCTTTTAGCGGATCGGACCGGGTCGGATGTCAGCGGACATGTCTCCGCTGACATCCGTCGCTCCATAGGCTAACATGGAGTGCCCGTTCGTTCAACGGTCCGATCGTGTGAAAGGGGCCTAAAGGGGGCTGAATACAAATGCACGCCACACTTTTCAGATATTTATTTGTAAAAAAATTTGAAAACCATTTATCATTTTCCTTCCACTTCACAATTATGTGCCACTTTGTGTTAGTCTATCACATAAAATACAAACAAAATATTTTTATGTTTTTGGTTGTAACATGACAAAATGTGGAAATGGGGCTTTTCAAGGTACTGTAGATCAGTGGTTCTCAACCGTGTCCTCAAGTACCCCCAACAGGCCATGTTTGCAGGTCTTCCTTCATCTTGCATCTTGGGTGCTTTAAATCACAGTCAATAGTATTTTGGAAAGCTATTTTATCTAAGAGAAATTCCCAATACATGGCCTGTTGGCGGTACCTGAGGACAGGGTTGAGGACCACTGCTGTAGATCACCCGGGGGGGGAATGTTTTTTTCTCAACAAAAGTGGAGTTACTCTTAAATATATACTTGTTATTATGCGTTTCCCTGTTTGATATAGAACTCGCCCATACTGAGTGCCTCTAGAAGAGGAATATCTCTGAGAGACACATTGAGAAATCACATGATATGTTAAGTCAAATAACATATATTACTGTTATAATAGCTAATAAATTTTGCATGGGGATATACAGTATACAGGCAGTCCCCGGGTTACAAACAAGATCGTGTCTATAGGTTTGTTCTTAAGATGAATCTGTTTGTAAGTCGGAACAGGTACATTTTTTAAGTGTAGCTCCAGCCAAAAAAAACGATTTTTAAGCTTTATAGATAGCATAGGGAAGGGTTATAACGATAATTTTCCCGCTCTACAAGACTCTGGTCCGGCCGCACCTGGAGTATGCTGTCCAGTTCTGGGCACCAGTCCTCAGGAAGGATGTACTGGAAATGGAGCGAGTACAAAGAAGGGCAACAAAGCAAATAAAGGGTCTGGAGGATATTAGTTGTGAGGAAAGGTTGCGAGCACTGAACTTATTCTCTCTGGAGAAGAGACGCTTGAGAGGGGATATGATTTCAATTTACAAATACCGTACTGGTGACCCCACAATAAGGATAAAACTTTTTCGTAGAAGAGAGTTTAACAAGACACGTGGCCACTCATTACAATTAGAAGAAAAGAGGTTTAACCTTAAACTACGTAGAGGGTTCTTTACTGTAAGAGTGGCAAGGATGTGGAATTCCCTTCCACAGGCGGTGGTCTCAGCGGGGAGCATCGATAGGTTCAAGAAACTATTAGATAAGCACCTGAACGACCACAACATACAGGGATATACAATGTAATACTGACACATAATCACACACATAGGTTGGACTTGATGGACTTGTGTCTTTTTTCAACCTCACCTACTATGTAACTATGTAACTTTCTGTCCCAATGACAATTGGATTTTGAAAATTTTGGGTTGTTGTGGAAACAAGGATTGGTGATAAAGCATCAGTGGAGGTACCTTTTTCCCACAATAATGCCCCATACACACGGTCGGATTTTCCGATGGAAAATGTCCGATCGGAGCGTGTTGTCGGAAATTCCGACCGTGTGTGGGCTCCATCGGACATTTTCCATCGGATTTTCCGACACACAAAGTTTGAGAGCAGGATATAAAATTTTCCGACAACAAAATCCGTTGTCGGAAATTCCGATCGTGTGTACACAAATCCGACGGACAAAGTGTCACGTATGCTCAGAATAAATAAAGAGATGAAAGCTATTGGCCACTGCCCCGTTTGTAGTCCCGACGTACGTGTTTTACGTCACCGCGTTCAGAATGATCGGATTTTCCGACAAGTTTGTGTGACCGTGTGTATGCAAGACAAGTTTGAGCCAACATCCGTCGGAAAAAATCCTAGGATTTTGTTGTCGGAATGTCTGAACAAAGTCCGACCGTGTGTACGGGGCATAACTCTTACAGGAGTGAATTTCCCTTACTAGGGGTAGATTTCCTCTCACTTCCTGTTGTCTCCCTCCGTTTGTAAGTAGGAGTCGTTTGTAAGTCGGATGTTTGTAACTAGGGGACCGACCTGTATTCAACTAAAGGCTTACCAATGATATTATGACTCTCAGTGTAAAATGTTTTAAAATAAGGCTTTTAAAGAATATTAACCACTTGCCGACCGCCGCATATACATGTACGTCGGCAGAATGGCACGGCTGGGCAAATGGGCGTACAGGTATGTCCCTTTGAATTTGCCGCCGTGTGGTCACGTGCACGCCGCCAGCGGTGCGAGACCCTGCCGGGAGCTCCGTGAGTCGGGTCGCGGGTCCCGTGGACTCGATCACCGTGGGGATACCCGCAATCATCTCACAGAGCTGAAGAACGGGGAGATGCTAATGTAAACAAGCATCTCCCCGTTCTGCCTAGTGACACTGTAACTGATCATAGCTCCCTGTGATCGGAAGCTATGATCAGTGAAGTGCTGTTCGTAGTCCATCCCCCTAACAGTTAGAAACACTTCCCAGGACACACCTAACCCCTCCCTAGCCCCCTAGTGGTTAACCCCTTCACTGCCAGTGTCATTTTTACAGTAATCAATGTAATTTTATAGGACTGATCACTGCATAAATGACAATGGTCCCAAAAATGTGTCAAAAGTGTCCGATGTGTCCGCCATAATGTCACAGTCCCGATAAAAATCGCAGATCGCCGCCATTACTAGTAAAAAAAAAAAATTATTAATAAAAATGCCATAAAACTATCCCCTATTTTGTAGACGCTATAACTTTCGCGCAAACCAATCAATAAACACTTGTTGCGATTTTTTTTTTTACCAAAAATTTTTTTTTTTTTTTCAAAATTGACGCTCTATTTTTGTTTATAGCGCAAAAAATAAAAACCGCAGAGGTGATCAAATACCACCAAAAGAAAGCTCGATTTGTGGGAAAAAGAGGACGTCAATTTTGTTTGGGAGCCACGTCGCACGACCGCGCAATTGTCAGTTAAAGCGACGCAATGCCGAATCACAAAAAGTGCTCTGGTCTTTGTCCAGTGAAATGGTCCGGGGCTTAAGTGGTTAAAAAAGATATACATTTTTATTACTTTTATGTTGTAGTACTATTGTTTGGCATAACGTGCATGCGGTGCCATATTGAGCCCACTTCCTTTGTTTGAATTGCTTTGTTCATTGTAGTTCCGTTTTTTAAGGGCTGATTCACACTTTAGTGATCTATTGTGGCGTGTTAATAAGTGTTGCCTAGTCTTTTATTTAAAATTTTTTGAGCATGCAGTCCACCACAACGTGTTGTATATAGGTTTTGCACTGCGTTTCCTTCATTCAGCTGTAAAGTGCATTCCATTACTAATCACAATGAATGGAACCCCAATGCACTGCACATGCAGAGGTGTTGCAGGAACTGACACGTTGCTGCAATCCACAAATGTGAATGGGATCTAAAGTTTAAACACAAATATGTGACCGGTCACACACAAAAAAAAATAAATAAAAAGATTGTGTAGAAATGTTTGAAGTTAGCTGGGTGAGGAAGAGTTAAATTTTTACTTATCAGTAGGGCCAGTGGCGCAATGGATAACGCGTCTGACTACGGATCAGAAGATTCTAGGTTCGACTCCTGGCTGGCTCGAAACTTTTTTTTTTTTTTAAGGCTCCACTTTGCAAGCAATTTTTAACCTATAATACTAGTATATACTTACACTGCCCCCATTATTACACTAATGTTAAAAAAAGAGGGGGAAAAAAGGGAGAAAAAAAAAAGGGAGAAAAAAAAAAAAAAAAGTGAAACAAAAAAAAAAGGAGAAAAAAAAATATAGAAATGATGGGAAAATATCTGCTCCGCCAGTGCATTCCATTATACATTCAATTTTTCCTTTTGAGTTTGCCTGATGTTATTAGTGAATTGTTAAAAAGCGTTCCAAAGAACCACTTATCAATTCATTATTTTTTTTCTGGGAGATGCACCCCCTGGGGGTCATCACTGTCTTAGTACATTATAGTATTACTAGTCAAACTGATGCATTCTGACACTTCTATATTTAGTCTGGGAATCTGAACCTCAATGACCTCTGATCAGAAAAGGTTTAAGCTTAAAGAGGAAGTAAACACTCCCAAAAAAAAAAAAAAACACCCTGCAGGACAAAGCATACTAGCTCATTATAAATTACTTACCTGAGATCGAAGCCCCCGAATTGACCCTCGTTCACTTCCTCCGTCGCCGCCATGATACCCGAAGTGACTTCTGGGTATCGCTGCTCCGGCGCTGTGACTGGCCGGAGCAGCGATGACGTCACTCCGGCGCATGCGCACGGGAGCCGTAAGTGACGGCATGATCGCCGTCACTAACGGCACGCTCAGTGCGCCTGCGCTTTCTACCGCACGCATGCGCCGCAGACATCGGTGCCCATTTTTAGGAAAATATCTCCTTAACCGTATAGGTTAAGGAGATATTTCTTGCATCTACAGGTAAGCCTTAATCTAGGCTTACCTGTAGGTTAAAGAGGGAGTCCACCTAAAAGAAAAATATTAAAAGCCAGCAGCTACAAATACTGCAGCTGCTGACTTTTACTACATGGCCACTTACCTGTCCCAGGGTCCAGCGATGTCGGCAGCCGACGCCGATAACCCGATCGGTTCTTGGCAGCTGCCGCCGCCATCCTAGGTGAGGGGATCAGGAAGTGAAGCATTGCGGCTTCACTTCCCGGTTCCCTACTGCGCATGCGCGAGTCGCGCTGCGCATCGTAACTGGTCCCCGCTATCTCCTGGGAGCTGTGTGTTTCCCAGGAGACATCGCGGAGGGACAGGAAGAGGCATAGACTCCCGTGGGAGTCTATGCCAGAAGTGGGTGCAAATACCTGTCTTAGACAGGTATCTGCACCCCCCTCCCCCCTGAAAGGTGCCAAATGTGACACCGGAGGGGGGGAGGGTTCCTGAAAAGCGGAAGTTCCATTTCTGTGTGGAATTCCTCTTTAAAGTGGTCTGTAAGGGTTTACAACCACTTTATAGCTATGCCATTCATGGTTTGAATTTTGGCTGATTCCTGCTGAATCTGCTGAAATGTGAGCTGTCAGTGTCCCTGTTGGCACTACCTGGCTCGACAAAAGTCAATTCTTCAAAGGAGAAGTACAACCAAAGCTGGTTTGGCTGTACTTCTCCTGTGGATCACAGGAGGGCAGTTCCTTCTGCCCTCCTGTGACCTGTTTTCAGCAGACAGCGGGCTGAAGTTTGCTCTCTGCTGACATCACAGAGCCGGTCCCAGCTCAGAAAGGATCACGACCATATGGTCAGGATCTGTCCAGATTCCTGGACCAGCCGCTCCCGCCCCCTCCGCATCCCAGTTCCCCAATGAGCGAGGGGGGCAGAGCAGAGAGCTGGTAAATGACAGTCACCAGCTCTCTGATCAGGAAGCCCTGAGACCCGAGCGATCAACAGTGTTTAATCACTCATTGCTCAGTGTTAGAGCCAGGGGTGGACAGATGCCGTATCCACCTAGGTAAGTATGATTCTCTGAAAAAAAAAAAAAATAATCCAATACTTCTTTTTGAGGCTGGGTTCACACATATGCAGCCACGGGTTCCTGTCTGGGGTCCGGTGCGTGTCTGTTCACTGCTTCAGGTGCGATTCAGATCTGAATTTTTGCCCAAATTCACACTTGAACCGGACCCAAACACACACAGGACCCTTTTGTAATCCGCTCGGTGGCCGCCCCGGACCTGTGTGAACCGGCTCTCATTGAGAGTCGGTCACAATCACATGTCATGTGAATTGGATGCAGGGAAACCAGCATCCAAGTCACACATATGTGAACTCAGCCTTAAAGTGATTGTAAAGTCTTGTTTTTTTTAAAAAATAACAAACATGTTATACTTACCTCCTCTGTGCAGTTGGTTTTGCAAAAAGCACCCCCGATCCTCCTCTTCTCGGGTCCCTCTTTGCTGCTCTTGGCCCCTCCCTCCTATTGAGTGCCCCCTTAGTCAGCAGCTTCCTATGGGGGCACTGGAGCTGAGTCACAGCTCCGTGTGTCCATTCAGACACGGAGCCCCAACCCGGGCCCCACCCCCTCTCTCCCCTGATTGGCTGACTGACTTTGATTGACAGCCACCAGAGCCAATGGCGCTGCTGTGTCTCAGCCAAACAGGGGGAGTGTCCCAGACAGCTTAGACATTCATTGACATCGCTGGACAGAGATGGGGCTCAGGTAAGTATTAGGGGGGTGCTGGGGAGGCTGCTACACACAGAAGGTTTTTTATCTTAATGCACAGAATGCATTAAGAAAAAAGCTTCTGCCTTTACAACCCCTTTATTCCAGGAGATAAACACTTTTTCAGATTTGCTTTGTAAAAAAAATCACCGCTAAGGCTTCATGTACACAAAGCCTACTTTGACTGCTGGCCGCAGGAAAACGCAAAATGCGGCAAAACCGCACCACGATTTTGTGGCGCGGTTAAAACGTACCTATCCTGAACGTGATTCTTCCACATCCAGGAGAGGGAGGTTGAAGCTCCCCTAAGTGCAGCAGCTCCTAAACTCTGGTAAAAGCCTATGTGTAGTCTACATTGACACATAGGCTGTTATGGAGTTGAGTTTAGGAGCTTCGACAAAAAAAAAAAAGCCAAAAGCTCCTAAACTCAAGTGTACATGAAGCCTAATGGTGGGTCCCCCACTTCAGGGGATAATACTGAGTTATGTAAAACCTAAAGTAGCATTCCAGTCATTACCTAAGGCTAAACCTACGCTTACCCCAATTCTAAAGCTATCTAACCTTGTAAAGGAAAGATCGCTATACTTACCTATTCTGAAACCAATGCAGGCCGTCTCCAGTGGTGGCTTCTGTACAGAAGAGGAAGCCGACAACGGTAGGAAATGGCTGGGAGGGGACATCACCCATACACTTACTATACGGCCTCCATTGTTGGCTGCCTCTCCTATACACAGAAGCCGCCGCTGACAGCTCAGCCTGGGACCGAAGTGGCTTCCGAATAGGTAAGTTTAGGAATCTTTTCTTTACAGGGTTAGATAGAATAACTTTAAAAACGGGGGTGAGAGTAGGTTTAGCCCTAGTTAGCATTTGACTGGAATTCCACTTTAAGTTTTATTTATTCCATCACTTTCTGTTCTGGCCTTCCTATGTAAGCAAACCATGTTGTGCTCTCTCTTTTAAACATAAAATCAAGATTGCGCAATAACCTACATTGAATATGTATCACATAATCCCCTCACACCATCATCATTAATAATGTGAATCATATACACTCCATATATACACTATATTACCAAAAGTATTGGGACACCTTCCTTTACACACACATGAACTTAAATGGCATCCCAGTCTTAGTCCGTAGGGTTCAATATTGAGTTGGCCCACCCTTTGCAACTATAACAGCTTCAACTCTTCTGGGAAGGCCGTCCACAAGGTTTAGGAGTGTGTCTATGGGGATGTTTGACCATTCTTCCAGAAGTGCACTTGTGAGGTCAGGCACTGATGTCAGATGAGAAGGCCTGGCTCACAGTCTGCTCTCTAATTCTTCCCGAGGTGTTCTATCGGGTTGAGGTCAGGACTGTGTGCAGGCAAGTCAAGTTCTTCCGCCCCAAACTCGCTCATCCATGTCGGGATGAATTAGAGGTGGTCTTATGCCCCCGTACACATGGTCGGAGTTTCCGACGGAAAATGTGTGATAGGACCTTGTTGTCGGAAATTCCGACCGTGTGTGGGCTCCATCACACATTTTCCATCGGAATTTCCGACACACAAAGCTTGAGACCTTGCTATAAAATTTTCCGACAACAAAATCCGTTGTCGGAAATTCCGATCGTGTGTACACAAATCCGACGCACAAAGTGCCACGCATGCTCAGAATAAATTAAGGGACGAAAGCTAGTGGCTACTGCCCCGTTTATAGTCCTGACGTACGCGTTTTACGTCACCGCGTTCAGAACGATCGGATTTTCCGCTAACTTTGTGTGATCGTGTGTATGTAAGACAAGTTTGAGCCAACATCCGTCTGAAAAAATCCATGGGTTTGTTGTCGGAATGTCCGATCAATGTCCGATCATGTGTACAGAGCATTAGTGTTTGCTGTACCGGCTCCCTCGCTTTTTGAGTCGGGGACTGTGTATAAAAATGGTTGCAGTTCCTAAAATTTGTACTTGATATTTATGTTCAACCCCTTGAATTGAAAGTCTGAACTTCAAATTCCTTTTGGATTGTTTCGTTTAATTTTATTCTGGTGGCACAGAGAGCCAAAGTATGAAAGTTGCGCATGTGTCCAAATATATATGGACCTAACTGTACATATGTTGTCATTTGATATGATCTTCACTTTATAGACCATATCTACATTATCTGCAAAGCCAACCCTGAGGAAGGAGCCAAGTGACTCCGAAACGCGTCAGAATGTCTATGCACCCTCTGCATGTAG
>JBBDGP010002976.1:597500-625000 GCA_037952835.1 Lithobates septentrionalis
GTATACTAGAAGAACATTTGTTTGCGGGTGGAGAGTTCTCAGATCATTGGCGTGCCATCGCCAGCATCTCCCTATGAAAATGCAAGTGGCTTGGCTATCATCCTGACCCCCTCACTTGTATGTATTTACTGATCTGGAAATAGCAGGAAAATGAGGACTTTCCTGAGCTGCATATTCTGGGTCAGCGGCTCCAAGTATTGAAGTCAGGTTACAGTAACAATCAGGCATCTAGCATCTTCAGGAAAAAAAAAAAAAATCAGCAATGACAGTCCCCCGTTTGACACTCATTAAAGGTTCACGATAATAAAATCCTGCACTGAGAAAAATAAGAATACCATAGCTGAACAGCATCTGAAAATACCAGCTGCCTGGCTGTCTCTGACTTCTAGGCTGATTCACTGACCTGGAACCAGCATGTAGCCTGGGACGTCAGTAGTTCATATTTGTGTGAATGTTCCCGGTCAGTTATACAAATAGTATTGAAGCCAGAGGATTGGCATGCTGGCCAGGCAACAATCACCGTCACAACAAAAGATCAGTAACAGCAGCCTGAATATTTGTCTCGGTATAGGTGTCCTTTTATGTGGAATTTTGGGATAACTCCTAACTAATCCTAAAACTGTCCACTCCTACCTCCTAACACCAATTCTTACTAGCCTGTGTAAGAAAGATCTGTATACGAACCCATTTTCAGGCCGCTCCGCTCACGTGATCTCCCCTGTGTCGGGCAGTGGTGGCTGCAGGGGAGAGGAGAGAGCACTCCGCCAACGGCAAGTAAAGCCTGGAGCAGTGAGGTCACCCATAGGCTTCAATGGCCCATCTGTTGTGGGCTCTCCCTCCTCTGCCCTGCAGCACTAGCTGACACAGGGGAGTCATGTTACCAGATTGGCGCAGTGTATATAATGAGTATATACCAGGGATCTTCAAAAGTTTCCACACTTTTTAAACTCTTTTTACTAAGAATTTTAAAAAGAAATGACATCACTTTTCTACATAGTCACCTTACTTTTCTCACTTCTTTCTAAAGTCTCGTACACACAATCAGATTTTCGGCAGGGAATTGTGCGATGACAGACTGTTTGCCTAAAAACCAACCATTAGTACGCTCCACCAGACAATTGTTGTCCAACTTTCTGCCAACTAATGTTGCATGGCAGGCTAGTAAATTTTCCGCGGACAACGTTCTGTTGTCAGATTTTCCTATCGTCAGGGTTGCCAACTGCCAGTAAATTTACTTACTGACAGTTTGTAAAAACCAGTGATTTTTTTTACAACTGCCAGTAAATATCAGGGGCTGATAATTTCATGCTGTGTTGATTTTTTAAGTGTAAATCAAGCAAATTACTAGTTATTGTCAGTGTTTCCATATCATGTTTATACTGTTCAAATATTCACTGTGTTAGTTTTCAATAGGAGTTCTGTAATTTCTCAGGTTGTCAGCAAAAAAAAAAAAGTGCTCCGCCAGTAAATTTACCATGTCTTGTCAGTAAAAAATGCTGCGGGAGGTTGGCAACCCTGCCTATCGTGTGTACACAAGTCCTTCACACAAAAGTCCAAAGTACAAACACGTGTACTCGGAATCAATGCTCACCAAACACGACATTAGCAGAAGGTGCCCAAAGGGTGGCGCTCAAGAGCTGAAATTCCACGTAGTACATTACTACGTTCGTGTTTGTTGGCCGACAATTGTGTACCATTTGTATGAAAGACAAGTTCCTGGCACACGCCCTTCGGACAAAAGTCTGACGCTTTGTTGGCCAACAACCCGATCGTGTGTACGAGGCTTAAGGCCTGGTTCACACCTATGCATTTTTAGTGCTTTTTGCAGATTTGCTGCACTGCAGTCCTTTTAACATAGTTCCCTATGGGTCACGTTTGGTAGTGCAAAAAGCACTAAAATGCATAGGTGTGAATCAGGTCTTAGGCTGGCCATACATGGAGGGTATTTTTTTTATTCTGCGACCACAGGTTGCAGGAAAGTAATTAGCTCGATTCCCCCATCAACACAGACAGTGTTGACAGGGGAATCCCCCCAGCCATTGTATTCTCCTAGCAGGGGGGGGGGAGCTGTCCCCATTGGGAGAAGACAGACAGTGATTATTGCTAGCGGCTATACCAGCCACTAGCGATAATCACATGTAAAATTCGGCAGGCTGGTTTTAACAAAGTTGATCAATCAATCAACTTGGTACATTCAGTCTGCCCATACATGGTTCGAATCTCAGACAGTTCCTGCTGAACCAGCCGAGATTTGAACAGTTTATGCCCCAGCCTTACATAGGTTAGCAAGAATAGGTGTTAACCCAAATTCACATTGGGGGCGGCTTTGAAATTGTGAGAGTTCAACTGAACAATTTCCACCCGGCAATGCAGTTTGACTTCGGGGACAGACATTTGTGTGGGTTCCCTGCATAGATGTCTATTCAAATCGCCCCCCCCCCCCCGAAGTCGCCAAAAGTAGTACAGGTGCGCGCACCGATTCAGACGGTGCCATTGCCGGCAATAGCCGCCAATTTGACATGTCAAATTGCATGCCAAATCGGCCCAATGTGAACGTGGGCTTCTAGATTATCCCAAGGTACTCTAGGTCAAGGAGGTATGAGAACTTCATTAACTAGAGGTGGAGGCGATCCAACAGCAAATAAAGATCTACATCTCATAATACAAGCACAACGTTTCCCCTACTGCATATCTTCTATAAAAACACAGTGTATGAAGTTTTATCAGTAATGAGAGTGGTTTAAACAATGGTTACAAGGGTGGCTGTAATAAAAAGGTCTCGTTATAACAAGAAAGGTAACTCCACTTTCGTGGGGAAAAGAAAGCAAATAAAAAAATAATAATATAGTGTATACAATTGAGACCCAAGCCATATTGTAATTGCGTGTTTTTAAAAATTGTAAGGCCCATTGGTTGTTTTGTTGGCCTCTTTGAAGTCTCCTCATAGCTGACCACTTTGGTGCAATTCCCGATACCCATTGGTGGACATGGACTTCGGTTTCAACTCCTTACCTGTAAAACATACCATCACTGATAACTACTGGTTTACTGGTTATGTTGACCGAGCCATTCTGCACTCTTTTGGATTACATTATAAGGTTTTATTGTAATTTGGAAAACTGAATAAAAAGATTGAAACATAACGTTATTAAAAAATGACCTTTCCTTTTCAATCTGCAGCTCTGCCATTTTCTGTAAATTACAATAAGGCTACCTGGAGGTGTTCTCTACACAGATGGTGTGCCTGCCTTTACACACACATGAACTTTAATGGCATCCCAGTCTTAGTCCTTCTGGAAGAATGGTCAAACATTCCCATAGACACACTCCTAAACCTTGTGGACAGCCTTCCCAGAAGAGTTGAAGCTGTTATAGCTGCACAGGGTGGACCAACTCAATATTGAACCCTACGGACTAATGCCCCGTACACACGGTCGGATTTTCCGATGGAAAATGTGTGATAGGACCTTGTTGTCGGAAATTCCGACCGTGTGTAGGCTCCATCACACATTTTCCATCGGATTTTCCGACACACAAAGTTTGAGAGCAGGCTATAAAATTTTCCGACAACAAAATCCGTTGTCGGAATTTCCGATAGTGTGTAGACAAATTCGACGCACAAAGTGCCACGCATGCTCAGAATAAATAAAGAGATGAAAGCTATTGGCTACTGCCCCGTTTATAGTCCCGACGTACGTGTTTTACGTCACCGCGTTCAGAATGATCGAATTTTCCGACAACTTTGTGTGACCGTGTGTATGCAAGACAAGTTTGAGCCAACATCCGTCGGAAAAAATCCTAGGATTTTGTTGTCGGAATGTCCGAACAAAGTCCGACCGTGTGTACGGGGCATAAGACTGGGATTCCATTAAAGTTTATGTGCGTGTAAAGGCTGGCATCCCAATACTTTTGGTAATATAGCATAGGTCATTTCTGCTTGTGTGATTGGCTCACTGATTTTCCCAGAAGTCTGCACTAAGATACCAATCAGATTTCAGGCATCCCCTGCAGCAAAAAACTTCATTTTTGGTGAGGTATTCCAAACAGGAAATCACATCTAAAAAGGGGATGTTTGGATCATTGGAGCCCTGCAAGTGCAGCATCTTAGAATTATGAAACCACTTCCATTAGATTCACTTTCCACATAGACACACACACAAACCGTGATTTCTACAGAACAACAAAAAGGTAGGAATCTGCAACAAAGTTTGTTAAATTCCCTATAATGTACATAGATCACCCAGATCGGAATGTCCCCCCCCCCCCCCCCAACAAAAGTGGAGTTACTTTTCAAACAGTACTGCAGTATACTGTATTCTACAATGTATATTCAAAGCAAAGGTATGCAGTCAATTATGTACCACCAGCTTGTGTTGATGTACAGAAGATTGTTCCCACTCTATTGTGTCACTTTCCTGGAATATATAATTATAACAATCTGATGGTAAACTACTAAGATGTGCTCACTCACTAGTCTGTGGAATAGAAATAAAATCCACCTTATAGTAGCAGGAAATTTCTGGAATCCGATTAAACAACCAAATCCCCAGTTATTGAAAACTCAATTAAAGCGAAACCTCGCCCAAAACGGGAAGTTCCGCTTGTTTGCATCTTTTCCCCCCCACGGTCACATTTGGCACTATTGGGGGGGGGGGTACCTGGTATTGACAGGTACCTGCTTCCACTTCAGGTCAGATTATCGTGGCGATCTGCGTGGAAGTTCAGCCCCCACATCCTTCTTCCTGCAGCCTTGACTGCGGAACCACAAAGTACAGCACGGCGGTAGAGAACCTGCTTTGAAACCGCGAGGCTTCACTGATGGTTTTGCTTACCTAAGAAGCTGGTGCCTGGACCCGAAGCTGATTGAAGAATCGGGTGAGGACATCGCTGGATCCCCGGACAGGTAAGTGTCTTATATTAAGGGTCAGCAGCTACAGTGTTTGTAACTGCTGACTTTTAATTTTTTTTTTTTTTTTTTGGGGGGGGGGGGGGGGGGGGGGACGACAAGAGCTCCTCTTTAGGATCATCTGCCTTAAAGTGAACTCCTGACTTGCTCATGCAGGTAAAAACTACTCATAAAATCCTTTTTTAGGGATCCATTGAGAAAGACAGGAAGTCTTAAAGTGATTGTAAAGTCTTTTTTTTTTCCCTATAAAAAATAATAAACACCTTTTACTTACCTGCTCTGTGTAGTGGATTTGCACAGAGCAGCCCGGATCCTCCTCTTCTCAGGTCCCTATTCTTTGCTTCTGGCCCCTCCCTCCTGTTCAGAGCCCCCACAGCAAACAGTCATTCAGACACGGAGCAGTGACCCGGCCCATCCCCTCTCTCCCCTGATTGGCTAGCTGACTTTGACAGCAGCGGGAGCCAATGGCGCCGTTGCTGTGTCTCAGCCAATCAGGAAGGAGAATCTCGGACGGTTGAGACACTCGTGGCCATCACTGGACAGAGAGGGACCTCAGGTAAGTATTAGGGGGGCTGCTGCACACAGAAGGCTTTTTATTTTAATGCATAGAATGCCTTTACAATCACTTAAAACCTTTGTTGGTGGGCAACACAGCAAGCAACTTCTAACAGGTGCAAGAAAACTACAGACAATTGTGGACCGCCTGCAACTCAAAAAGCCATCTAAGGAAGCTTACGCACATACAGGGGCTGTAAGGAAATCATTGGAAAATATTATTGCCTTGTATTATAATCTTGTCATTCTCTACTGAAAATCAAAGTCATGGCCAGGAGCTCGAACTCCAGCTTGGCATAATATTATGTGCATGGAAAAATCGGTACATGGAAGCTCTGCAGCTGCCAAAAGGCACAGGTTTTTGAGTGAAGTACAATCGATGTGGGAGTGGCAAAGCTGTTTTTTGCTATGAATGTTATACTATAACTGCAGAAACAGTAAGTGTTGAGGCATTTTTTACATATGATTTCTAAAAAAAATTACTTATGTACATATTTTTAGCCCTGTAAATACAACTGATCAGTTGCAACAACTACGATTGGAAATAAAGCCTCTTTATGGAACATTTCTGACAGGTAGGCTCTTGCTATTGTGTGTTCTGAATGTGCACTGAGCCGTGTATGTGCCGCTCACAGAACATTCCTGGCATGCTTTGGTGTCTGGATGCCCCCTTCCTTAATTTTAATTTGCATATTTGTCACACTTTAATTATTCAGATCATCAAACAAAATTTAATACACAAAGATAACCCCAGTAAATCCAAAATGTCGTTTTTAAACAATGAGGCAATTTTCAGGCGTTTTAGCGCTAGAAATAGCACCTGTAAATCGCCTGAAAACTGCCTCCCATTCTCTGCAATGGATGCTTTCTTACTGGTGTGCTTGGGTGATGTTAGAAAACGTCCTGCACCTTTCCTAAACCGCCCCTGCCCGTTGCAATATAAAGCGCTATGGAGGTGCCGCAACACAGGAGTTTTTAACCCTTTCTTAGGGGTTAAAAGCGCCCCGCTAGTGGGCGAAAAGCAGTGCAAAAGTGTTGCTTAAACAGCGATAAAACGCCACTAAAACGAGCAGCGCTGTACTGCTAAGGCCGGTGCTTTCAGTGTGAAAGCAGCCTTAGGGACCTGTAATGATTTGCACCGGCGATCAGCAGATTGTGGGTGTAATGCCCCGGGTCCTGCAGACTGTGTGTGTAGCTGTCTGCCCGTACCTCAGATATAAGCAGGCAGTTACACTATGACAGGAAGCTCAGTGAACTATCAAGACTAGAGCGATCAACAGCGCCCAGGGAGTTCATTGAGAACTACAAGCCGACGGCCCCAAACCATGTCGGTACTTGTAGTTTTCCCCATTCACAGAACACTGTGAATAAATGATGCGGCTGGGCGGGTGGAGCCCCACTCAGCCACGATTTGTTTTAGTTTTGCAATAGCTAGCAGGGGGAGACTCTGGGCCGTGGGGGGAGGGGGAGAGGTGCAGGGACTGGTGCATTTATAACATGTTACATCCTGAATATGGGTGTGGCATCTAACATGTTACAAAAGGTGAACTTATCCTTTAAGTTGGTTACAGGGTCTCTTTGAAGTAAATTAGTCACCTATAAAAACAATAACTTAGCAAGAAGGTACCACAAAGTTCCTAAATATCCATGAACCAGCTTTCATTGTCCCCAATATGCTCAAAATCCAGGTCCTTCCGATTGGGCAGAAGCTCAGATATGTCCGGGTATGGGAGCTTGCTCATCCCCTCCACATATATTTCTACTGGTCAGTAAGGCCGGCCATACACAGAGCGAATTTCTTTTCTGCAACCACGGGTTGCAGAAAAGAAATTTGCTAGCTTCCCCATCAACACAGACAGTGTGAAATTTGCTAGATTCCCCCATCAACACAGACAGTGTGAAATTTGCTAGATTCCCCCATCAACACAGACAGTGTTGATGCAGGAATCCCTCCTGCTGGGCCTTTGTCTCCTACTGGTGGTGAGGCGGGTGGAGGAAGCCGTCCCCACTGGGAAAAGACAGTGATTATCACTATAGCAGCCCCTAGCGATAATCGCGAGAGAATCCAGCAGACTGGTTGTACCCAAGTTGATCGATCAACTTGGTACATTCAGCTTGTCCATTAATGGTTCGAATCTCAGCCGGTTCGGTGGCTGCCTTAGGACAGTATTGGCACAATAGGAAAGATGGGGGGGGGGGGGGGGGGGCAAGCTCTGACACTACTTGAAAGTGCTAAAGGTTTTCCAGTTAAAGTAATCCGGCATTAAAGTGTACAGAAGGCATTGGAGTCTACAGAAGGCATTGGAGTCTACAGAAGGCATTGGAGTCTACAGAAGGCATTGGAGTCTACAGAAGGCATTGGAGTCTACAGAAGGCATTGGAGTCTACAGAAGGCATTGGAGTCTACAGAAGGCATTGGAGTCTACAGAAGGCATTGGAGTCTACAGAAGGCATTGGAGTCTACAGAAGGCATTAGAGTCTACAGAAGGCATTAGAGTCTACAGAAGGCATTAGAGTCTACAGAAGGCATTAGAGCAGTGGTTCTCAACCTTCCTTAGTGCCGTGACCCCTTGATAAAATTTCCCAAGTTGTGGGGACCCCAACAGTAAAATTATTTTCGTAGCGTGGGTTGTCACTACCCAAGGCAAGACAAGTAATTTGCGCCCCTAACCCACGGACATTTAGCGCTCCCCGAGTCCCTTCCACTTGTACAGTATTGAAACCCCTTATGGTACATTTTAGGATGTAACACTTTCTCTTTTGTTCTCCTTTCTTTCCCTTTTTATCTGTCTCTATCCTAAATTTCTTGTGTTTTTTTCCCCCCATCCGTCTTTCTTGTTCTTACTCTTATTCTTTCTCTCCCTTTTTTTTTTCTTTGTTCCTCCCCCTCTTTTCCTCTCCCTTCCTTGTATTTTTTTCCCCCTCTTACTCCTTGGTGGGGGTGGGGGGGAATGGGATGAGTGACAATGCTGGGGGGAGTTCTGATCAGCCAGCTTAGGTGCTCTTGATCGAGGTCATCTACTGATCTGAACTGTAGTGGGGACTTTTAAGTGTTACTCACTGTGTCTCCGGCTTCTTTGTGGCTTCGACTTGTGCGGTGTCTGGTAGTAGTGACACCTATGCCAAAATCAAGAGATGGGGTCTTCTCCAGCCCCTCCCACTTAACCTTCCTCACCAGTCAGCTGACCTCTAGCATTCTGCCCCCCAGCCATGCCGTGAACTGAATGGGCGGCTGTGAAGAGGCTGACTGGGCAGCCGCGGGCTCAAGGATCAGCCCTGCTGAGCAGCCGCAAAAAGACTGGGAGAGCGGGGTGGACTTCAGGAACAGCCCAGGATTCGATGACCCCTGGCAAATCATCATTCGACCCCTGAGGGGGTCCCGACCCCCAGGTTGAGAACCACTGCATTACAGTCTACAGAAGGCATTGGAGTCTACAGAAGGCATTGGAGTCTACAGAAGGCATTGGAGTCTACAGAAGGCATTGGAGTCTACAGAAGGCATTGGAGTCTACAGAAGGCATTGGAGTCTACAGAAGGCATTGGAGTCTACAGAAGGCATTGGAGTCTACAGAAGGCATTAGAGTCTACAGAAGGCATTAGAGTCTACAGAAGGCATTAGAGTCTACAGAAGGCATTAGAGCAGTGGTTCTCAACCTTCCTTAGTGCCGTGACCCCTTGATAAAATTTCCCAAGTTGTGGGGACCCCAACAGTAAAATTATTTTCGTAGCGTGGGTTGTCACTACCCAAGGCAAGACAAGTAATTTGCGCCCCTAACCCACGGACATTTAGCGCTCCCCGAGTCCCTTCCACTTGTACAGTATTAAAACCCCTTATGGTACATTTTAGGATGTAACACTTTCTCTTTTGTTCTCCTTTCTTTCCCTTTTTATCTGTCTCTATCCTAAATTTCTTGTGTTTTTTTCCCCCCATCCGTCTTTCTTGTTCTTACTCTTATTCTTTCTCTCCCTTTTTTTTTTCTTTGTTCCTCCCCCTCTTTTCCTCTCCCTTCCTTGTATTTTTTTCCCCCTCTTACTCCTTGGTGGGGGTGGGGGGGAATGGGATGAGTGACAATGCTGGGGGGAGTTCTGATCAGCCAGCTTAGGTGCTCTTGATCGAGGTCATCTACTGATCTGAACTGTAGTGGGGACTTTTAAGTGTTACTCACTGTGTCTCCGGCTTCTTTGTGGCTTCGACTTGTGCGGTGTCTGGTAGTAGTGACACCTATGCCAAAATCAAGAGATGGGGTCTTCTCCAGCCCCTCCCACTTAACCTTCCTCACCAGTCAGCTGACCTCTAGCATTCTGCCCCCCAGCCATGCCGTGAACTGAATGGGCGGCTGTGAAGAGGCTGACTGGGCAGCCGCGGGCTCAAGGATCAGCCCTGCTGAGCAGCCGCAAAAAGACTGGGAGAGCGGGGTGGACTTCAGGAACAGCCCAGGATTCGATGACCCCTGGCAAATCATCATTCGACCCCTGAGGGGGTCCCGACCCCCAGGTTGAGAACCACTGCATTACAGTCTACAGAAGGCATTGGAGTCTACAGAAGGCATTGGAGTCTACAGAAGGCATTGGAGTCTACAGAAGGCATTGGAGTCTACAGAAGGCATTGGAGTCTACAGAAGGCATTGGAGTCTACAGAAGGCAATGGAGTCTACAGAAGGCATTGGAGTCTACAGAAGGCATTGGAGTCTACAGAAGGCATTGGAGTCTACAGAAGGCATTGGAGTCTACAGAAGGCATTGGAGTCTACAGAAGGCATTGGAGTCTACAGAAGGCATTGGAGTCTACAGAAGGCATTGGAGTCTACAGAAGGCATTGGAGTCTACAGAAGGCATTGGAGTCTACAGAAGGCATTGGAGTCTACAGAAGGCATTGGAGTCTACAGACGCAGCACATTAGGGAGTAAAGCTGCTGCACATTATGTGAAAGCATCCTTATTTGCTTGGACTTTATACCTGCTAGCAGCGTTTTTTTTTTTTTTTTTAAGTGAAAGTCACTTTAGCCTAGTTTCACACTGGGAACTGCATGTGAATCGCACCACATTCCTGTGCAAATCACATGCGATTCTGTGTGGCGCGATTTGAGCCCATTCATTTTTGATGGTTCAAATCACACCGCATCAAAAAGGTGCAGACGCCTTTTTTAATAGCCACACTGGAATCGGATCACATGGGTGTTCATACATCAGGTTCAGGCAAACGCACTGCGCTTGCGACCTGCTTTTGGGGTGTTAACTTTTAATTGACACCCGCAGCAGATTGCAGAACACAGTGCGACTGTGATGTGGGAAAGGCACAGGATTTGCTGCGTTTCCTGCACTACATCAGTGTGAACCAGGGCTAAAACACAGATTTAAAATTAGTCACAATGAGGTTGATTTACTAAAACCGGAGAGTACAAAATCTGGTGCAGCTGTGCATGGGAGCCAATCAACTTTTAACTTCAGCTTGTTCAATTAATCTTTCACAAAAAAAAAACTGGAAGCTGATTGGTGCAGAACTGCACCAGAATTTGCACACTCCAGTTTTAGTAAATCAACCCCAATGTATATTCAGACAGGTTACAATTACACACTGATCAGCCATAACATTATGACCATTGACAGGTAAAGTGAATAACACTGGTTATCTCGTTACAATGGCACCTGAAAGTGGGTTGGATATATTAGGCAGCAAGTGAACATGTAGTCCCTGATGTTGATGTGTTGAAAGCTGGATGCACTTGGGGAGCAAAGGTTGGCCTGTGTAATTTGATCCAACAGAAGAACTACTGGAGCTCAATTTGCTGAAAAAGTTAATGCTGGTTCCGATAGAAAGGTGTTGAACACACAGTGCATCACAGTGTGCTGCGTACAGGGCTGCAGAGCCGTAGACTGGTCAGGGTGCCCATGCTGACCCGTGTCCAGGGCCAAAAGTGCCTACAATGGGCACTTGAGCATCAGAACTGGACCATGGAGCAATGGAAGAAGCTGTCCTGGTCGGATGAATTCAAGAATAAATGCAACGAGTTTGAGATGTTGACTTGACCTCCGAATTCTCCAGATCTCAATCCAATCTAACATCTGTGGGATGTGCTGAAAAAACAAGGTCGATCCATGGAGGTCCCACCTTGCAGGACTTAAAGGATCTGCTACTGTTTGGTGCCAGATACCACCACATACCTTCAGAGGTCTAGTGGGGTCCGTGCCTTGATGGGTTATGGTGGGTGGACATAAGGTTAAGGCTAATCGTTGTATACCAGAAACATCCTAGCTGAAGACAAAGACAGTGTGAGAACCGTTCTTACAGTGGGTTTCTTCTTACGTCAATCATCTCCATGTTAGACATCAATGGCATGACACTTATATTACATCTACGAACATCTCGCCGGGATTTGGGCAAGTACATAACAGGTCTTTGACAAACACCATCATTTGGTTGCATCAATCTGTTGTTCAGTGGATCAGTGTCCCGATGTCTTAGCTCCTCCAGTCCCGCCTGCTCTTCAGAAGGTAGGGAAGAGCGCCTCCATGTGGGTGGTAATGGCACATGCATCAACTCCTCTCTAGGTCTCAGGTTGCGCTCTACAGCAAGTGGTTGACTGTTCAAGTTATTATTTTCTTCGACACACCCAGCTAAGGAGACGTGTCTGTCAGTATTATGAAGGACTCTGCCATCTGCTTGAGGAGCTTTAAAAGAGGAAATAACTTGAATGAACATACTGCAGACAGTAACCGCTGCTTACAAAGAACTTTGAAAACTCATACCTTTTGCTTGATTTCCTGCAGCATTCAGAGGAAGGACAGCCATTTTGCTCAGTCTCTGACTAAGCTCCTGATGAGCCCACATGTACCAGCCAAGCTCCTTCTCAAGCATCTGGATCCTGCCTTCGTACTGTCTTTTGCTTCCCGCTAATCCCTCACCCATCTGGTCTGAAAGACAAAAAAAAGTGTCAACAAATTTAGTCCAAAAGCCTAAACCATTTCTAGAAAGATAATCGTCACAAATTAAAACCTAAAATTGAAAAATTACTCAGATTATGGTCAATAATAGTTTAGTGAAACCTCAAGACTACTGCATGTGCCCTAGAGCATTTAGCCTGTTGTAAAATTATACTTGCTTAAAGTGGTTGTAAATCTCAGACATGAAATATGAAAAAAATATATCCCTCTATAATGTGGACTTGTCTCAATCCAGAGCACTAAGTGTCATTTCTCTCCACTGCCACATTGCTCAGCTATCAGCATGAATCACTTCTGACAAGTTTTCCTGACACCAACAGAAAAATGGTGACAGGGAAGGGACCTCCAGCTGATTGACAGCCTCAGCTCCTGTGTGCTCTGTGAATGGGGGGGGGTCCCTTCCCTCCAATAAGCTCTCAGAGCTCTCCTCATTGATGTAACTTCAGGGGGAAGATGGCTGTCGATATACATTACAGGTACAATTGATGTAGGAGGATTTGTTTAATCTCTGTATCACCTGAGGCCAGTCACTTCACTGGGTATATAGAAGTGTTTACAACCACTTTAGGCTAGCCATGCACAGGCTGAACAAATGAAATCCAATGAATTTCTTTATTCACACTAAACAACGCAGGCAGAGGAATCTTCCCGGTCAGCTATTGGATTGTGACAGCCACAGCTGTCAGAATACCCAAACAGTTGAATGGATGCAATCACTGTTCTGAATCTTTTGCCTCTGAATAGAAACAGTCACTATTCAGAAGAAACTTTCTTTTAACAAAAGACAATTGAAAAAAAAACAAAAAAAAACAAAAAACTTTTTTGAGTCCGAGTGATGCCAAGGCACCATTTGAATTTCGTCAGGAGTGTCTATGCAGTATGTTGCAGACATTGTGGAGTTGATATTCTAAAACTGGCGAGTGCAACATCTGGTGCAGCTCTGCATAGAAACCAATCAGCTTCCAGTTTTTTTATTTGTCAAAATCTAATTGAACAAGCTGTAGTTAGAAGCAGATTGGCTACCATGTACACCTGCACCAAATTTTGCACTTTCCAGTTTTAGTTAAACAACTCCACAGCATCAGTGTGTTCCCATAGAAATCAGTCTTAAAGTGATACACTAAATTCTTTTTTTTTTTTTTTTTGTTTAAAACTAACAAACCTGTTAAACTTACCTGCTCTATGCAGTGGTTTTGTACAGAGCAGCCCCGATCCTCCTCTTCTCGGGTCCCTCTTCTGTGCTCCTGGCCCCCTCCTGTTGAGTGCCCCCACAGCAAGCAACTTGCTATGGGGGCACTCAAGCCGAGCCCCAGCTCTGTGTGTCCATTCAGACACGGAGCCGCGGCCCAGCCCCCTCTCTCCCCTCATTGGCTTACTGACTTTGACTGACAGCAGTGGGATCCAATGGTGCTTCGCTGCTGTCTCAGCCAATGAGGAGGGGAGTCCCAGACAGCCGCAAATGCTGCTCTCTGGAGGGCGAGGGATCTGTAAGTCTATGCTGCAGTGTAATGGGTGAGTGGTCCGACCAGGTAATATTGCCTATTGTCGCCTTTGTGATATCTAAAAAGGTGCTGATGGGGGGTCAGAAAGAGGTCTATTCGAGAATGGAAATGGTGTGGGGTAGAAAAAAAAGTGTAATCAGGTTCACCCGGGTGGAACAGGCGCCATGTTTCAATAAGCTGATGTCTATGGAGAGCCTGAAGTATACGCCTGTGAGTGCCAGAGAGAACGGGGGAAGTGCCAGTGGATGTGTCAACATTTGGTCCAGAGGAATATGGAGATTCCCGCCTAATATCAGCTTTCCTTCTGCAAACTCCGCGAGGGAGGACAGGGTATTGCAGAGGAAGGTATCTTGATGGGAATTTGGCGAGTAGACTGTGGCCATCATCACCTTAACGCTGCCAATATGACCTTTTAAGAACAAGAATCTGCCTCCATCTGCGCATACGTCCAGTAAGGCCCGGGGAATGCGGCTAGAGATCAGTATGGAGACACCTTTAGATTTAGTCAACTGGTTTGAGGCATGGTATACAAAGGAGTAAAATCTGTTCTGGAGAAAGGGGTTTCTTGTATAAACGCCATGTCAGAACGAGAACGTTTCAGATCATGCAAGAACATCCTTCTTTTCTCAGGACGTGATAGTCACAGAGTCCATCACGGAGCCCAGTGAGGGGGGAGGGAGGAATGGGGGGTAAAAAGATCTTAAGAGCTAAAGTGGAGCTAGAGAAGGAGAAGAGGTTAAAGAGGGGAAGAGACCCTAGGAGAAAAAGGAGAGAGAGAAAAAAGAGGCGAGAAAGGCGGTAGTTATAGGTGGAGAAGTGGCTCTGGGTTCAGAACCTCAGAGCCCAGCATTCAACAACAAAATCTTTAAAGAAGCATTCACTGCAGGGCACAGCTCCGCCAGTGAGTGCAGGCCTAGTGGGGGAGAGTGGTAGGAAACAGCAGGTAGGTAGCATCCTGAACTTTCCAGCAGCTGTAAAGAAAAAAATGTAATTGTAAGGCAGTAAGAAGGATATAAGAAAAACTAAGGAAGGAAGAGGAAGTCGGCAAACCACGAGACAAGTAGAGTAGCAATAGAGATTATCTGCATTACTATACTATCTCATACTTAATAAATAACCATATCTGCCTATGCAGACAACCTTCCAATCCCGAAAAGTACGCTGGGTAGAAGTAAAGGCCCAGTACAGCCGCCCCACCGTGAGGCACAATCGCAAGTCCAGGGTCTTAGTAGACTGTGTATACCATAAGCCATACCTTGCTATGGAGCAGCCAGAGGCCTGAACAGGGCCAGCAGGTTAACAACATTAACTTGTCATAAAAATGCCTAAGAGTCATAAAAATGTATGTAACAAATAAACATTTAGCATTAAAGAGAAGCCCTTAGTAAAACCGTGGACTAATAAGTTCCCAGTACAGGGATCATCATGAAAAGTCTCTGCAGGCACCCCAATGGTCTTCTGCGGGGACCTGTGGATCAAAGAACAGGAGGTGGGGGTGCAGTCCAGCCATTTAAAGGGGCTAACCTGAAAGCAGTCTGATTGTGTTACTTAGGAGGAGCCAGAAAAATTGAGGAGCAAAGCCCTCTGACTTGGAAACAGGTTCTGCAGAATATTAATAAGTATAGCAAGCCTGTTAGGGTGGCGTTTGCAATGATAGGTTGTCTGGGTTATATCCCATAAAAAATGAAGGCACCAAGTCCTTGTCAGTTATATGAATCTACAGTACAATAGGACAGTTTGCAGTAACTGTGTAGTCGCCATACCTCAGGCTGCAAAGCAACAAGCATAAATGTAGAAATAGTTGCCGGGATCAGGGCTCAGGATTAGAGGAGAGTGATGGATTCTGAGACCCGCGGCGGTTCCTGGTCGGTCTAGGATGGAGGCCCATAGGGCCTGAAGCGGCACTGGCTCTTCTGGTAGGTCGCGGCAGCGGTTGTAGCCAGTTAGGGACCGCAATGGCAGCCGTGTCCAGGAAGGAGAACAGGGCTGGCAGATCATCCGGGTGGTGTAGCACAAATGACGGGGAGCTCCTCCGGACAGTCAGAGACAGGGGGGAATCCCCATCTGTATCTGCAGCCTAATTGGCGGAACTTATCCAGGCGTTGACAGAGCAGTGCTCAGCGCTGGAGGGTTGCCCTGGAGAGATCAGGGAAGATCTTTACTGATGCCCCGTCAAAGTCAACTTCTCCACGCTCCCAGTCTGTTGGTGCCTGAGGAGCGGGGGGCCCAGGACTCTGTGTACCCTGTACATCTCCAAATTAACTGGAGGGGCAGAGTCCAGAAGCCTGTTAAATATCACAAGTACAAAGTCCTGCAAATGTTCAGGTCCTGTAGCCTCCAGGAGACCTCAGAGCTGCAAGTTATTACGGCGGCTCCGGTCCTCTAGGTCGACACGTGGGTGGTTTGGGAGGTCTGCGCTGCTTCCAGTTGGGAGATGCGGGTTTCTAAGGCACAGACGGCAATCTCCTCCATGGAGACCCACACCACTATCTGTTGGGTATTCTGCCAGGAAAATGTGGGTTTGGTGGAAAGTAAGCAGGAGCTCAGGCTCTTCACTTCTCAACTCCGCCATGTCCAGGCCACGCCCCCACAGAAGGTTTTTTTATCTTAATACATAGAATGCATTAAGATAAAAATCCTTCTGCCTTTACAATCACTTTAACACAACAGTCAGAAAGGGCAGAAATGAGCACAAAACTGTCAATATAAGAACACAGCTCACATTCTAATTAATATTCCCCATATTGACCATCACAAAGTATGAAGTATAAATAAGACAAAAGCACACCTTGGCATTGCTTCAGCAGGAGTTGTATGTTACGTTCATGTTCCTGCTGCTGCAAGGTGAGCTGGCGATCCATTTCTAGGCGCTGCCGTTCTAGTGCCACCTCCAGACAGTACACCAGCTGCTGCTGCTCCTCCAGATTCATTTCCATCTCAGAGAAGGAGATCTGCAGTTTATGCTCCTCCTCACGCAGTGTAACTACCTATAAAAAAAAAAGTGACGTATGGCAGAATTAAAGTATGGCAATATATGGGTAAACCTTAGAAAATCATGTCTATTTTAGCGTAAAGGTCTGCTCACACTTCACTTTATCAAAGTGGCAGATGATTTGATGACATACAATGTCCCAAAATAGAAAACTCAGAAAGTTATCTCTCAGCTGATCAGATGTAACTACCAAAAAATACTAGTCTCCAGATGAAAGCTGAAATCAGGCTAACAGTGGGAGCACCTGTATTATAAGCTAAAAGTTGGGGAGTAATCAGGAGTACTTAGAAATGAGAAAGAGTAGATAAGATAGCAGATTCTGGATTGCAGGCTTTGAAAAGATTTGCAGCTGTACGCCACAATAGGGGTGCAGAATTTCCAAAGTGCATGCATCAATTTACAACCAGTGAAGATTATCAAAGAGCTACCAACACACTGTAACTGTACCAAAATCAGTGCTCACATATATTTTGTCTCAATTCTCTTCTGCCTGAATTCAGAAACAGTAATGCTGGTCATACACGTATAGATTTTCGGCTAAAATATAATATTTTTATGGTGTACAAAACGTATATACTATATTACCAAAAGTATTGGGATGCCTGACTTTACACGCACATGAACTTTAATGGCATCCCAGTATTAGTCCGTAGGGTTCAATATTGAGTTCGCCCACCCTTTGCAGCTATAACAGCTTCAACTCTTCTGGGAAGGGCGTCCACAAGGTCTAGGAGTGTGTCTATGGGAATGTTTGACCATTCTTCCAGAAGCGCATTTGTGAGGTCAGGCACTGATGCTGGAGAAGGCCTGGCTCGCAGTCTCTGCTTCAATTTATCCCAAAGGTGTTCTATTGGGTTGAGGTCAGGACTCGAAACTCGCTCATCCATGTCTTTATGGACCTTGCTTTGTGCACTGTTCAAATCATTTGGTGGAGGGGGTATTATGGTGTGGGGTAGTTTTTCAGGGGTTGGGCTTGGCCCTTAGTTCCAGTGAACAGAACTCTTAAAGTGATTGTAAACCATCCTTTTAAAAAAACAAAACAAAACATACATATCTTACTTACCTCCACTGTGCTGTTCGTTTTGCACTGTGTAGCCCCGAACCTCGTCTTCTGGGGTCCCCTGGCGGTGCTGGCAGCTCCTCCTCGCATCGGTAAACCCCCTGGGAAAAACACTCTCTCCAGCTCCAGGGGTTACCTTGCGGGCTCGCTCCGGGGGGGGGGGGGGCTGGAGGGCTGGTCACTGTGAGAAGTTTTTTCACCTCAATACATAGGATGCATTAAGGTGAAAACACATGAGGGTTAACAACTCATTTAAGACGTCAGCATACCAAGACATTTTGGACAATTTCATGGTAACAGTTTGGGGATGGCCCCTTCCTGTTCCAACATGACTGCGCACCAGTGCACAAAACAAGGTCCATAAAGTCATGGATGAGCGAGTTTAGGGTGGAGGAACTTGACTGGCCTGCACAGAGTGCTGACCTCAACCTGATAGAACACCTTTGGGATGAATTAGAGCGGAGACTGCGAGCCAGGCCTTCTCGTCCATATCAGTGCCTGACCTCACAAATGCTTCTGGAAGAATGGTCAAACATTCCCATAGACACTCTCCTAAACCTTGTGGACAGCCTTCGCAGATGAGTTGAAGCTGTTATAGCTGCAAAGGGTGGGCCAACTCAATATTGACCCCTACGGACTAAGACTGGGATGCCATTAAAGTTTGTGTAAAGGCAGGCGTCCCAATACTTTTGGTAATATAGACACCTTTCACACTGGGGCGGTGTACATCAATGGGCAGGGGTGGTGGAGGAGCGGTGTATACATCGCTCCTCCAGTGCCCCAAAGATGCTGCTTGCAGGACTTTTTTTCCCATCCTGCAAGCGCACTGAGTGCTTTCACACTGGGGTTTTCCTTAAGAGATGCTTTTCAGGCGCTTTACAGGCGCTATTTTTAGCGCTAAAACACCCGGAAAGCGCCCCAGTGTGAAAGGGGTCTTAATGTATGTTTTAACACAAATTATTTGTGTGAGCTATGATATGTTCAGGACTTCTCCAGAGCCTCTCCCATCCTCTGGAATTCCCTGCCCCAGTATGTCCGATCAGCCCCTACCCTGTCCACCTTTAGGAGATCCCTGAAAACTCATTTATTCAGGGAAGCCTATCCCACACCCACATAACTGTCCTTGAGCCACCCCCATCAAATCATTTTTTGCAGCTATTACCTTTTGTACCACCACCCCCTCCCTTTAGAATGTAAGCTCTACGAGCAGGGCCCTCCTGTACCTTTTGTATTGAACTGTACTGTAATTGTGTTGTCCCCCTTATACATTGTAAAGCGCTGCGTAAACTGTTGGCGCTATATAAATCTCGTATAATAATAATAATAATAATAATGTTGCGATTAACATGTACGTATCCAAATTTCTCCTGAAAAAGCTCTCTACTGTGAAACGCGTTGGGACCCGCTTGTACATTTCACAGACGCTGAACCTTCATACTTCTCATGTTATTCAATATAGACAGTATATGGAATTGACATTATGTAGAGATATTGTGTTCCTTTCTGACAAAGGAAAAACAAAGGTTGGGATCTATGCCCTTATAAGCTGAATTGTAAATTCATATCTGACTGCTGGCTGTTAAAGCTGAACTATACTCGCCTTCAGGGAAGCGCTGGGGTGTCCTGGAGCTCCCTACCAGCTACTAACCTCTCTGAGCAGGCAGTGATCAATACCCAGAAGGCGGTCGCTCAAAGATGTTAGCGGCCAGAAGGGAGCTTTCATTGGCCGGCCCGATATGATGTCACTCTTGCACATGTGCAAGAGTTCGGTCAGCTTTGGCATTGCCAAATTTCTACAATGAACTACTCGTGCAAGGGCGGGCAGGTAGGTAGGTAACTTTAATACAAAATAAACAAAGCATGTTCCTTCTGCATTAAAAATCCTGCCTGTTTGCACATTTTTTTTTTTTTTAACAAAACTCCACTTTAAGATGTATTTAACATTTTGTACACAATAGAATCTAATATTTTTATCTAATATTTCAAGTTGTGGTTTTATTCCCGGAAATTTAGCAACACAAAAAACCCCACTTTCTTTTTTTTCTTGTTTTGTGTCCAGTTCTGAATGGAGTGTTCATTTTAGCAATGTTTTATCCAAACTGGTTTCTAAAGAATTCCTATGCCTCTGCTTTTCCTTGACAAATAATCCCCATTCACTGAAAGGCTATCACTTTATGTCATTGTCAAAGCTCCCTGTTCACACAACATTGCTTTTCAGACATTCTAATCAAAAATCCAAGCATTCCTTTCAAAGTAAAGTACATCAACAATATAATATCCTTACACCATTACACTTAAAAATACACATTCGGAAAAATGATTAGAATAACCGTCATGGAAAAAAATAGAACCTCAGATTTAACTTAATGGGACACTGTACTGAGAAAAATATAAAATTGCCACTGCCAACCTTCTCTTGTAAATGACAGTTGCCTGACTGTCACTGTTTTAGAGCTAAAATCTGGTCAAATTAAGCCAGAGTAGAGTCAGAACCTCATATCCATCTACAGTGCCTTGAAAAAGTGTTCATACCCCTTGAAATTTTCCACATTTTGTCATGTTACAGCCAAAAATGTAAATGTATTTTATTGGGAATTTACATGGTAGACCAACACAAAGTGGCACATAATTGTGAAGTGGAAGGAAAATTATAAATGGTTTTTAATTTCTTTTACAAACAAACAACTGAAAAGTGTGGAGTGTATTTGTATTCAGCCCCCTTTACTCTGATAGCCCTAACTAAAATCTAGTGGAACCAATTCAGAAGTCACCTAATTAGTCAATAGAGTCCACTTGTGTGTAATTTAATCTCAGTATAAATTAGAGGTCGACCGATATATCGGCCGGCCTATATATCGGCTGATATTTGGCTTTTTTTACTTAATCGGCATCAGCTGATTGTGCTGATAAAAAAAGCCGATTATAACTTCAGCGGGACTTGCAAATGACTTCTGTAAATAGAAGTCAATTGCAAGCTGTTTGAAGTTTGTCTTCTCTCCTCCCTGGGCAGCCTGCCAAATCTGATAAGAAGATACATTGTATCTCTTCGGGTTCTTTTTATCAATAGACTGAACTCCCTGGAGAAGTTTTCAGTTTAACCATTTAAAGACTAAATCTTTTTTGACATTTGTTGCTTGCAAGTAAAAATCCTGTATTTTCTGCTAGAAAATCAATTGGAACCCCCAAACATTATATATATATTTTTTTAGCAGAGACCCTAGGGAATAAAATAGCGGTTGTTGCAATATTTTATGTCACACGGTATTTGCGCAGCGGTCTTTCAAACGCAATTTTTTTTTTAAAAATACACTAATTAAAAAAAAAAAAATAAACAGTAAAGTTAGCCCATTTTTTTTTTTTCGTCCAAAAGTTTTGATTACCTGTTTTTGTGTATTTAATATTTAAGATATAGTTATTTTTTTTTAATCTAAATTCTACATACAAGTGAACTGATTGGAGGTTTGTTTTGTTCAATAAATGTTTAAATGTAAAAAAATTTCTGTATCACTTATTACTTAAGGCTGCTTTCACACTGGAGTAGGCATGCGTTGACGGTAAAACGCTGTTAGTTTTAGCGGCGCTTTACCGTCATTTTAGCGGCGCTATTCGGCTGCTAGCGGGGCGCTTATAACCCAGCTAGCGGCCGAGGAAGGGGTTAAATGCGCCCCTGAAGTGCTGCTGCCAAAACGCTATGCAGGTGCTTCGGCAGCGGTGCGCATTCATTTTAATGGGCAGGAGTGGTGGAGGAGCGGTATACACCGCTCCAAAGATGCCGCTTGCAGGACTTTTTTTTTTACATCCTGCCAGCGCATCGCCTCAGTGTGAAAGCACTCAGGGATATCACACTGAGACTGCAGGGGAGCCGTTTTACTGGCACTTTACAGGCGCTATTTTTAGCCCAAAAGCGCCTAAAAAAATGCCCCAGTGTGAAAGGGGTCTAACTGTTAGATTTTATGAGATGAAGGGGGAAAAAAAAAAAAAAAAAAAAATAAAAATCGGCCTAATATATCGGCCCAAAAAAATCGGCATCATATATCGGCCATCGGCCACCGCGTTTTCTAAATATCGGCATCGGCATCGGCCAGAGAAAAACCCATATCGGTCGACCTCTAGTATAAATACAGCTGTTCTGTGAATCCTTGAAAGGTTTATTAGAGAACCTTAGTGAACAAACAGAATAATGAAGGCCAAGGAACACACCAGACAGGTCGGGGATAACGTTGTAGAGAAGTTTAAAGCAGGGTCTGGTTATAAATAAAAAATCCCAAGCTTTGAACATCTCACAGAGCACTGTTCAATCCATCATCTGAAAATGGAGAGTATGGCACAACTGCAAACCTACCAAGACATGACCATCCACCTAAACTGACCGGCCGGGCAAGGAGAGCATTCATCAGAGAAGCAGCCAAGAGGCCCATGGTAACTCTGGAGGAGCTGCAGAGATCCACAGCTCAGGTGGGAGAATCTGTCCACAGGACAACTATTAGTCGTGCACTCCACAAATCTGGCCTTTGGGGAAGAGTGGCAAGAAGAAAGCCATTGATGAAAGAAATCCATAAGAAGTCCCATTTGCAGTTTGCCAGAAGCCATGTGGAGGACACAGCAAACATGTGGAAGAAGGTGCTCTGGTCACATGTGACCAAAATGTAACTTTTGGGCCTAAAAGTAAAATGCTTTGTGTGGCAGAAAACTAACACTACACATCACCTAGGGCTGGGAGATTTTCTTAAAAAAAAAAAAATCTTTGATTCTCTTAAAAAAAAAATCTTCGATTGGAAACCGCGCCGGTCCTGAGGTGCTGTGGGCATGAGCTTTTAGGCGAGGCAGCGGCTTCGGCCTAGTCCGTGGCGTCCGGCCTCGCAGGTTAGGGCGAGGCCACGGCCTCACCTAAAAACTCCTTGCCCGCAGCTCCTCAGGACCGGCGCGGCGTTAGCGCCGGTCCTGAGGCGCTGCGGGCATGAGTTTTTAGGCGAGGCCGCGGCGTCTGGCTGAAGCCGCGGCCTCGCCTAAAAACTCATGCCGGGAGCGCCTCAGGACCGGCGCGGTGAAAAAAAAAAAAATCTAAAAAAATCGATTTGTTTAAATTTTGAATCCATTTGACCTCTCAACTCGATTCAAGATTTAAGTCGATTTTTTTCCCCAGCCCTAATATCACCCTAAACACACCGTCCCCACCGTGAAACATGGTAGTGGCAACATCATGTTGTGGGGATGCTTTTTTTCAGCAGGGACAGGGAGGCTGGTTAAAGTTGATGGGAAGATGGATGGAGCCAAATACAGGACAATTTTAGAAGAAAACCTGTCTGCAAAAGACTTGAGACTGGGGCGGAGGTTCACCTTCCAGCAGGACAACGACCCTAAACATACAGCCAGAGCTACAATGGAATGGTTTAGATCAAAGCATATTCATGTGTTAGAATGGCCCAGTCAAAGTCAAAACCTAAATCCAATTGAGAATCTGTGGCAAGACTTGAAAACGTCACTCTCTAGATGTGCAAAGCTGGTAGAGACATCCCCAAAAAGACTTGCAGCTGTAATTGCAGAGAAAGGTGGTTCTACAAAAGTATTGACTCAGGAGGGCTGAATACAAATACACCCCACACTTTCACATATTTGTAAAAAAAATTGAAAACCATTTATCATTTTCCTTCCACTTCTCAATTATGCGCCACTTTGTGTTGGTCTATCACATAAAATCCTGATAAAATACATTTATGTTTTTGGTTGTAACATGACAAAATTTCAAGGGGAGTGAATAATTTTTCAAGGCACTGTACATACTTGTTTCAGCTCAGCGACTCAGAACCAATGCCTCTAGATCAGCATAGCAGCCAGGCAACCAGTATTTTCAGAAAGAGGCCTGAATAACACCTAACAGATTCGTACCCAGCACATCTGTGCAATACATGCACAGCCATGGGTAAAGTAGATGCAATACATGCACAGCCATGGGTAAAGTAGATGCAATACATGCACAGCCATGGGTAAAGTAGATGCAATACATGCACAGCCATGGGTAAAGTAGATGCAATACATGCACAGCCATGGGTAAAGTAGATGCAATACATGCACAGCCATGGGTAAAGTAGATGCAATACATGCACAGCCATGGGTAAAGTAGATGTAATACATGCACAGCCATGGGTAAAGTAGATGCAATACATGCACAGCCATGGGTAAAGTAGATGCAATACATGCACAGCCATGGGTAAAGTAGATGCAATACATGCACAGCCATGGGTAAAGTAGATGCAATACATGCACAGCCATGGGTAAAGTAGATGCAATACATGCACGTATAATCCAGTTTTGTCTCTTTACAAAATTACTACAAGAACATAACAATATTGGATGATCTGCAAGGAAACCAGCAAGCTTCTAATGTCCAACAGACACTGAAATTCCAATCAACATTGTCAATCTGCCTGGTTATATGCTACAGAATACCTCCCCCTTACATTATGGAGATGAGGCGAGAGGGAGGTGTTCTGTCACCCAGAATAGAAGAATGGGGCAGGGCTTTCAACTCTGGTTGACACCGGAAAACAGGAAGTTAAAAAAGCATGCTGAATTTGAACTGGTATTTTATTATACTTATCAATTAAATAAAACACGGGGAAACACACACATATTGCAGAAGTGTACTAAATATGTTAGTTTTTTCCCCAAGATATATAGTCTAACCACTTCAAGTCCAGGGTCATTTTTTATTTTTCACACATAAACCAACATTTTTTGCTAGAAAAGTACTTTGAACCCCAAAACTTTATATTCTGGAAGAAGAGGCCCCAGAGAATGAAATGGCAGTTGTCATTTTTTGTCTCACGTGATATTTGTGTAGCTACATATTTTCAGGCAAAAATACACTAAAATGAATTTTAAAGCACACAAAGACAGTACAATACCAACTTTTTGGTAAAAATATAAAAGATAGGGTTGTGTCATGTAAATAGATTCCAAACATGTCAAGATTCAAAATTGCATGCGCCTTTGAATTAGCAAAAGAACTACAGTACACTGCATTGCTGAATCTACATGTCTTTTAACCTTATCCAAGTATTCTTTGATTTATCATTACGAATTTTATGACTGTGTTCCTCACAGTTTTCATGATCTTTCTCCTGCTCTGTTGTGATGCGGGACATCACTGTGCTCCATATTTTTACAATGGTGCAACAAACTTCTTTGGAATTGCGCAGTATGTCATGTTGTTGATTTTTGATGCATATTGTTAAAGAATTAAAAAAAAAAAAAAAAAAAGGAAGAAAAACTACAAATCTTTTTTCATAGCTGATCAGATAACTATGAATTATGGCTCTAGAATTATTGCTCTTAATCCAACATTTGCGGAAATAACTCACATGCTTGATTAGCTGCTTCCCTGGCTTCAGTAGCATGGAAAGGTCCGCTCTGAAACGAGAACTCAGGAAACACTCATCGCTCCTTAAAAAAGGAGCTCCACCCAAAAGGGGAAGCTGCGCTTGTCTGTCTCCTCCACATTTAGCACCTTTTGCGGGGGAGGGGGGAGCAGGAACCTAGTTCTGACGGCTCAGTTCACTGCGGCGAAGTGAGCCAGAAGTTTGGCCCCCCTCCTTCCCTCTGCAGCCAGCCCATTCACAAAGCGTAGCGCGATTCACGCATGTGCAGTAGGAAACCATCAGTGAAGCCGCAAGGCTGAACAGGTAAATGTCCTAACAGTAAAAGTCAGCAGCTGACTTTTAATTTTTGGGGGATGGGGGCCAGAGCTCCTCTTTAAGCCGACCATAGATGGTTCGAATCTCAGCTGGTTCAGCAGAAACCCTGTATGGGCAGGCCAATTGCACCCAAGTCGATCCATCGATCGTCTTGGAAACAACCAGCATGTCGGATTTTGGCATGCGATTATTGACGCTAGCAATAATCACTGTGTTCTCCCAGCAGGGACAGCTTCCCTCACTGGGTGTACACAATAGCCCCATGGGAGGCATTACCCCATCAACACTGTTGATTGGGGGAATCAACCTGTGGATGCAGGAAAGAAAATCGTATCATCTATTGCCGACTTTACTCGCAGAGGAGATCGGAGAACAAGGCCCTCTAAAAAAACCTTTACTGAACAGCCCTCCACCAGTTGAAAAAAATGATACCAAGCTCAAGGCTGCAGGCAGGAGCTTGTTTAACCACTTCAAGTCTAGGACGTTTTAAAAAGGCCTAAGGATGTGAAGTGCTTAAGATGACAAAAAAAAATGTTTTTTAATCTGCATCTTGATGTCACGGTTAGTGTAAATTGACAATTTTGGAATGGGGCAGTACGAAACGCGTTGGTTGCGTGGCCTGGTCGGAGTCCATGCTGGGATTGCCACATACACCTCAGGGATGTGCGTCCATAGGGACACTTTCTCTTCACCTTTTGGAACAGGTTACATGTTCTACCCGTATTTAGGGTGGAACATGCAACATGTTCAAGCAGCTGCAGCCTCTCCATCTTTCTCACCCCTCGCCCAGTGACAGCGGTCAGGCATCTTCTCAGGGCCCGCTGTCACATGCTCACGGCTCCACCCACCAGGCCACATCATTCATTCACAGTCCTCTGTGAGTGGGAAACTACAAGTCTGAACAGCCTTTGTGGCTGTCGGCTTGTAGTTTCAATGAACTACCATGGCGCTGTGGAGCGCTCTGATAGTTCATTATCTTTTTCCTGTCAGTTTGTATCTGCCTGCCCATATGAGATACGGGCACACAGATACACTGAGAAGTCTGCAGAAGTCCTGCATGGCACCTGTAATCTGCTGATTGCTGGGGCAATGCTTTTCAGGCTCCAAGTTAAAAAAATAATAAATGCACATTTTTTTTTTCCTGCAAAAAGATGTGCATTTATTATTTGATTTTAAAAGGTGAACTTAATCTTTAACCAGTTCCCGTCCAGCTAATAGCAGATTGATGGCTGGGTGGTGGTTTAGTTATCCTGACTAGGCGTGATATGATGATCTGTCAGAATGTGCCGATCACACAGTGACGGAGCCAAAGAAATGTAGAAGAATACATTTTGGGCTAAATTCATGAAGAACAATTATTTCTTTGCTATTTTTTTTTTTTTAAAGATTTTCAGTCTTTTTTCCTTTATTTACCAAAAAAATAAAAAACCCAGTGGTGATCAAATACCACCAAAAGAAAGCTCAATTTCTGTGAACAAAATGATCAAAATTTAGTTTGTGTACAACGGTGCAATTGTCATTCAAAGTGTGACAGCGTTGAAAGCTGAGAATTGGCCTGGGCAGGAAAGGGGTGAAAGTCCCTGGGATTGAAGTGGTTAAATGCGAATTCAACACAGTTCTAACTTCTGCGGCAGAGCTATACATATACACACTCCATTCTCTGCATTCTTTGAGGTACTAGTCCAAGGAGCAGCCTGGCTGTCGCCTATTCAGCGGAACATTTACCTTGTCAAAATATTTACAGAGGAGAGCTCGGGTCTCAGAGGAGGACAGATAACTCAGCTTTGCCATGAGGTTCATTTCACACTGGGAGAGCAGACTAGCTGAGGCTCGAAGAACTCGCTGCCTGCG
>JBBDGP010002976.1:627500-691206 GCA_037952835.1 Lithobates septentrionalis
GGGTAGTTTCTGCTGTTGTCATTATGATTTAAAAAGTAAACACAGTTAATTAATGATAAATGGCTTCAGCCAAACACTAACCAAGAGTGAAAAAAAAGTTTTTGTGTTATCATTCATATTCTCTGAAAAATGGACAAGAAATCAAAAATCCTGCCAGGGTATGTAAACCTATGAGCACAACTGTATACACACAGGATCTCACAAAAGTGAGTACACCCCTCACATTTTTCTAAATATTTTATTATATCTTTTCATGTGACAACACTGAAGAAATGACACTTTGCTACAATGTAAAGTAGTGAGTGTACAGCTTGTATTACAGTGTAAATTTGCTGTCCCCTCAAAATAACTCAACACACAGTCATTAATGTCTAAACCGCTGGCAACAAAAGTGAGTACACCCCTAAGTGAAAATGCCCAAATTAGGCCCAATTAGCCATTTTCCCTCCCCGGTGTCATGTGACTTGTTCGTGTTATAAGGTCTCAGGTGTGAATTTTGGTCTCATCGCTCTACCTCTCTCATACTGGTCACTGAAAAATCAACATGGCACCTCATGGCAAAGAACTGTCAGATGATCTGAAAAAATAAAATTGTTGATCTACATAAAGATGGCCTAGGCTATAAGAAGATTGCCAAGACCCTGAAACTGAGCTGCAGCATAGTGGCCAATACCATACAGTCGACCAAAGAAATTGAATGCACGTGCTCAGCGTCATATCCAGAGGTTGTCTTTGAGAAATAGACGTATGAGTGCTGCCAGCATTGCTGCAGAGGTTGAAGGGGTGGGGGGTCAGCCTGTCAATGCTCAGACCATACACCGCACACTGCATCAAATTGGTCTGCATGGCTATCATTCCAGAAGGAAATCTCTTCTACAGATGATGCACAAGAAAGCCCGCAAAACAGTTTGCTGAAGACAAGCAGACTAAGGACATGGATTACTGGAACCATGTCCTGTGGTCTGATGAGACCAAGATAAACTTATTTGGTTCAGATGGTGTCAGGCATGTGTGGCGGCAACCAGGTGAGGAGTACAAAGACAAGTGTGTCTTGCCTACAGTCAAGCATGGTGGTGGGAGAGGCATGGTCTGGGGCTGCATGAGTGCTGCCGGCACTGGGGAGCTACAGTTCATTGAGGGAACCATGAATGCCAACATGTACTGTGACATACTGAAGCAGAGCATGATCCCCTCCCTTCAGAGACTGGGCCGCAGGGCAGTATTCCAACATAATAACAACCCCAAACACACCTCCAAGACGACCACTGCCTTGCTAAAGAAGCTGAGGGTAAAGGTGATGGACTGGCCAAGCATGTCTCCAGACCTAAACCCTATTGAGCATCTGTGGGGCATTCTCAAATGGAAGGTGTCGGAGCACAAGGTCTCTAACATCCACCAGCCCTGTGATATCATCATGGAGGAGTGGAAGAGGACTCCAGTGGCAACCTGTGAAGCTCTGGTGAACTCCATGCCCAAGAGGGTTAAGGCAGTGCTGGAAAATAATGGTGGCCACACAAAATATTGACACTTTGGGCCCAATTTGGACATTTTCACTTAGGGGTGTACTCACTTTTGTTGCCAGCGGTTTAGACATTAATGGCTGTGTGTTGAGTTATTTTGAGGAGACAGCAAATTTACACTGTTACATTATAATGTGTATGCATGTATATGTATAAAAAGGTTAATAAACTGGACTATATTGTCTCACTTTATAATGTCCTCTGAATTTACAACATACATTTTAACAAACAGTATATCCTATGGCTATTGAGAGCTAACCACATTAAACAGACAGTGCGTGTGGCTTTTGAATGGTGTTTGGCCCTGAATCTATCTATTCATTCTCCCCCCACACTTTGTTTTCTCTTGTCGCTCTCCTCTTGCTTCCTTCCCTCCTCTCCTGTATTAGATACTACTAGATATCCTTTATTTTCCTTTCTAGCATAATTGATATCTGTGGGTTGCAGTTTGCTATATGGGTTGAATATGTATTATGCTTTGTTATATCCATGTTTAGCGTTTTATGATAACCTCATCAGTAAGTCTACTGAAAAATAGTTAACTGAGATTAAGGCCCCTTTCACACTTGTGCGACTTGTCCTGCGACTCGGGACTGCAAAGTTGCATAACAAGTCGTTCCCCATGATTTCCATTGATAACCACTTGTGCAACTTCAAGTCATGCCGATTTCAAAAGTAGCCCCTGTACTACTTTGGTCGGACTTTCATGCGAGTTGAGGTCCACAGACCTCAAGTTTGCACAGGCGTTCCCTGAAATCGCAGCGAACTCGCAGCAGTGGGAAAGGGGCCTAAACATAAAAAAGGAAAGCACAAAAAAAATAAAAATATAAAAGTTAAAAAAAAATATTTGCAATAGTTTTCATAGAGTCCACTTAGGGACACAAGTCTTTCATCATCGTGTTATACTGCCAACTACAGAATTGCACACAGGTAAGCACAAAAAAACAAAAAAAAAAACTGGAGGCTAGCCCTGAATACCCACCCCCAAAGGTTTTGCCAGTGTCCAATCACTTAAAATGGTTGTAAAGTCAGAAGGCTTTTTATCTTAATGCAGGCTATGAATTAAGATTAAAAGCCTTCTGTGTGCAGCAGCCCCCCTAATACTTACCTGAGCCCATCTCTGTCCAGCGTTGTTGCAGGAGTGCCTTGGCAAGCCGAGACTCTCCCTCCTGATTGGCTGAGACAGCAGCGCGGTGCCATTGGCTCCTGCTGCTGTCAAGCAAATTCAGTGAGCCAATCAGGAGAGAGAGGGGGCAGGGTCACAGCTCCATGTCTGAATGGATACACGGAGCTGTAGCTCGGCTTGAGTGCCCCATAGTAAGCTGCTTGCTGTGGGGGGCACTCAACAGGAGGGAGGGGCCAGGAGCACCGAAGAGGGACCTGAGAAGAGAAGGATCTGGGCCACTTTGTGTAAAACCAACTGCACAGAGCAGGTAAGTATAACATGTTTATTATTTAAAAAAAAAAAAAAAAAGACTTTACAATAATTTTAAAAGGTAGAGGCAAATAACCAATGGTCTAAAGCAGTCAATAGAGTAGTCGAAAATCGAATGAATATTCTTATCGATTGTCAGGTCGGTTGGTTTTCGCATCATTAGTGTGCCAGCTGCAAAATGCGATTTTCATGTCGCAATCGAAAGTGACTGATCTAACATGTTGGATTTTTTTTAATTAGAAAAACTAAACAAATTATGGCACAAACGTAAGCGCCATTTTCGTTTTTTCGATCAACAGAACTTTCGGTTTTCGACTCGTCTATGGCCAGCTTAAGAATCAACTCCTGTGTCCTGTACTGCACGATTACAACAATTTACCTCAGCAGAAAGGAGGTTTCCCTGCCGTAGTTTATCATCTATGTCCACCCTCTGCTTTAACAGCAAATCCTTCTCTTGTCTCAGGTTATTAATCTCATCTCGTATTCGCTGTTGGTCATAGCCACTGCCTTGGCGGAGTTGTCCATTCTTCTCACTCAGCTCCTTCTCCAGATCCTCAATGCGGCTGGACACCCTGACAATATCATTACTCAGAGCCTAAAGAATAAAATAGAATTCCATTTTATGAAGAGTCAGCCTCAGAATTACGTCCATGAACATAAAGCGGACATACATACATACAAAACACAAATCTTTTTAAATTAAAATAAATTTCCAGGCAAATATAAAAAGAACAAAAAACACCAAGTCAGTTAACAAGTTTATAAAAAAGAATTTGTACCAGTTTCTCTTAAAATCCGCCTCCTGTAATCTCCTGCATAGCAAAGTAAGATGAGGAGAGCAGGCTTTTCAGCTAATATTGCTTCAAGTGAGTTCAGTGATGACCATCAAAGAGCTGTGGCTCCGGCACGAGCCGATCACACGATGTGGCAGGAGATTTGACAAAGGCTTGCTATAGAGGACTCATTTTTCTTTTAATCAGCTAGCGGGCTGATCGATTTAATAAAAAAACAAAAAACAAGCTGGATGGAGGAATCCTCACTGTGGCACTGTATTCTGACAGCAGGGACTCTCCGCTGTCAGAATACACCGATTAGCTGCTGCAGCAGTTGATCAAGAATTTTTTTTCAACAAGATCATTTAACAGAAGTCAAACGAGAGAGAGTGGTCACACATGGATCGAAATTTGTCCGGTCCTTGCTGAACTGGCCAAATTCCGATCCATCAATGGCCAGTTTAACTGAGCCAGCACATGAGCGAGTACGACTACTATGATGTTGGGGAAGGAGAGAGGACATGTTCAACTGTTCACCTGCAGCTATAAAGCTTCGTACACACGGTATGATTGTTGGCAGGGGATTGTCTGTTTACAGACTGTTGTCCTAAAATCTGACTGTTGGAACGCTCCAATTCTGGAAGAATGGTCAAACATTCCCATAGACACACTCCTAAAACTGAATGAACGTTTGACCATTCTTCCAGAAGCGCATTTGTAAGGTCAGGCACCGTTCTAGTAAATCCTAAAGGTGTTCTATCAGGTTGAGGTCAGGACTCTCTGCAGGCCAGTCAAGTTCCTCCACCCCAAACTTGCTCATCCACACTATATTGCCAAAAGTATTGGGCTACCCCTCCAAATCATTTGGTGGAGGGGGGAATTATGGTGTGGGGTTGTTTTTCAGGGGTTGGGCCTGGCCCCTTAGTTCCAGTGAAGGGAACTCTTAAGGTGTCACCATACCAATAAATTTTGGACAATTTCATGCTCCCAACTTTGTGGGAACGGTTTGGGGATGGCTCCTTCCTCTTCCAGCGTGACTGCGCACCAGTGCACAAAGCAATGTCCATAAAGACATGGATGAGCGAGTTTGGGGTGGAGGAAGTTGACTGGCCTGCACAGAGTCCTGACCTCAACCTGATGCTGTTATAGCTGCAAGGGTGGGACAACTCAATATTGAACTCTACGGACTAATGCCCTGTATACACGATCGGATATTCCGACAACAAAATCCATGGATTTTTTCCGACGGATGTTGGCTCAAACTCGTCTTGCATACACACGGTCACACAAAGTTGTCGGAAAATCCGATCGTTCTGAACGCGGTGACGCAAAACACGTACGCCGGGACTTTAAACGGGGCAGTAGCCAATAGCTTTCATTTCTTAATTTATTCTGAAGCATGCCTGGCACTCTGTGCGTTGGATTTGTGTACACACGATCGGAATTTCCGACAACGGATTTTGTTGTCGGAAAATGTTATAGCAAGCTCTCAAATCTAGTGTGTCGGAAATTCCTATGGAAAATGTGTGATGGAGCCCACATACGGTCTGAATTTCCGACAAGGTCCTATCACACATTTTCCATCGGAAAATCCTATCGCGTGTACAGGGCATTAGACTGGGATGCCATTAAAAGTTAGTGTAATGGCAGGCGTCCCAATACTTTTGGCAATATAGTGTATATTCAAATGGATATGGATTAGCCTTAATTTATTTCAAAGTCTCTATTGGCAAATCTCATTTAGTATGGTATTAAAACCCCCACACACTCACCTGGCTGGATCGAAGCCTCTTGATCTCCAAATCATTCTTCTCCTGTAGAAGTGCTTCTTTCTTATTCAATATACCCTCCCTTTTCTTCAGTTCTTCTTCTAACTCGCCCAAGGCACGGCGCTGTTCCAGGACTTTATCAATCTCACTGTCCAGCCATTTCTTCTGCTCTTCAATTTTCTAGCAAATAAAAGACGCATGCAGATAGATTATACACGCTCGGAGTGACTGCTATGCTAAACAGGGGGATTTGCCAACTCATTTTTTATGAAAGTCAAATTGCTTATTTTTACTTTATATCTACACAAAAAGCACAAAAACACTGCTAAACAGATAACAGCAGCAAACCTGTTTGGCTGGTGATGAAAGAACAATCATACAACCGGTTTTCATCAAACAGTTGTATACTAGAAGATGCTGTGAAATCCATGAAGCTTACCTGCTGCTGCTCCAGACTGATAAGTGATCCATTGCTCCCACTTCTCCTCTTCCTTTGAAAAGCCGCTATTTCCTCAGTTTTGATCCTCAGTATCTTTTGTTGCTGTTCATGCTTTAACTCAAGCTCCTAAAGGCAAGGCAGGAAATCTTTTGTTAATTGGTCGTCTTACTACCTGCCACCTGCTGAGTTCCTCCAGGCTCACTTTGCATTTCATATCACAATAAGGCAACTAAAGCCTTTGAATAAAAAAAACAAAAAAAACAAAAAAGGGCAACTTTGCATTTTTTAATGATTAATTCCAACAAAAAGTCTTTTGCATTAGATGTGTCTGAAGCATAAATGTTTAGCAGATTAGGCTGTGGTTTTCATGTCTGTTAGAAACATGTTTCTTGGCTGAATGAACACTATTAGAAAAAAAGACATTCCTTTAATCTGTACAAAGATGTCCCAGTCACCTTCACTCGGTGTCTTCTCTTCTGCATCTCAGTCTCCAGTCTCCGTTTCTGTTCAGTCTCCTCTTTAAGCTTCTTCTGTAGCTGCCCTTGCTGTTGTTTCATCTGCAAGATATTCTTCTCCAGATCTTGAACCCGTCTTTCACTCTGGATAGAAATCGAAGCCAGCTTTTCTGTGGCTTGTTTCTTCTCTTTTAAAACCTGCGGAGAACAATAATATCTCAAGGCATGGTTCATGTTACACGATTGATAATGAAAAGAAACCTTTGACAAGGGACAACACTGCCGATCATTGTTTTTATAAATGAATAAATGCCAGTCGCTGTTTAGTTTGTGAGGTTTAAATATTTTAGGCCTGAAGGTTGATGGCACTTCTGTGTTTTTAAGGAACGCATTACAGCTGTATTTAGGGTGTAACATGTTCTTAACCACTTCAATACCAGGCACTTAGACACCTTCCCGCCCAGGCCAATTTTCAGCTTTCAGCGCTGTCACAATTTGAAGGACAATTGCGCGGTCGTGCTACACTGTACCCAAACAATTTTTTTATCATTTTGTTCCCACAAATAGAGCTTTCTTTTGGTGGTATTTGATCACCTCTGCGGTTTTTATTTTTTGCGCAACAAATAAAAAAAGACCAAAAATTTTGAAAAAAAAACAAGTTTTTCTTTGTTTCTGTTAAAAATGTTTGTAAATAAGTACGTTTTCATCAATGATGGGCACTGATATGGCTGCAATGACGGGCACTGATACGGCGGCACTGATGGGCACCGATGAGGTGGCACTGATAGGTGGCACTGGTATGCGGCACTCATAGGTGGCACCGATGGGCACTGACAGGTGGCACCGATGACACTGGTGGCACTGATGCTCTTAAGATTGGCATTGCAGGGGATCTAGGCAATATTATGGTGGCAATCAGCGCCCATTTGTGGGCACTGATTGGCACAGATTCGGCACTGACTGGGCACATGTGGATGGCCATGGGGTACATACCTGGCCACCCACATGTTGCCCCTTCCCTGGTGGTCCTAGTGGCGATCCCTGGTGGTCATCTGAGGGGGGGCTGCGCTGATAAATAATCAGCGCAGACCCCCCGTCAGGAGAGCCGCCGATCGGCTCTCCTCTACTCGCGTCTGTCAGACGCGAGTGAGGAAAAGCCGATCAACGGCTCTTCCTATTGACATCGTGATCAGCCGTGATTTGACACGGCTGATCACGTGGTAAAGAGCCTCCCCCGCAAGGTGATGAGTGCTTGCGGGCGCGCTCCCGTGATACAGCCGGCGGCCATAGACGCTCACTGTATCACTCGGCGCGCCGCGTCATTGGATGTGATTGACAGCAGCGCGAGCCAATGGCTGTGCTGCTTTCAATCCATCCACTGAAACCAATCAACGGCCAGGCTGAGCGGCAAAGAGGATGTCGGGGGCGAGCGTGGGACTTTCGAGGGGTCAGGTAAGTAAAATAGGGGTGCTGGGGGGGCCTTAATGCAAAAACTTTTACCTTTACAACCCCTTTAACCACTTCCAGCCCAAACCAATACTGGCATTCCTCTCCTACATGTAAAAATCATCATTTATTGCTAGAACCCTCAAACATTATATATATATATATATATATATATATATATATATATATATATATATATATATATATATATATATATATATATATATATATATATATATATATATATATATATATATATATCAGAGACCCTAGTAAATAAAATGGCAGTCCTTGCAATTTTTTTATGCCACACAGTATTAGCGCAGCAATTTTTCAAATTTTGGAAAAGTTGTTTGGGGTAAAAAAAGTAAAATTATGAATTAACCCCCCCCCCCCCACAATATTTACCCCAATTTTTTTGTATAATATGAAAGATGATGTTACCCTGAGTAAACAGATACCTAATATGTCACCCTTTAAAATTGTGCACCCGCGTGGAATGGTGCCAAACTTCGGTACTTAAAGTGGTTGTAAACCCTTTTAAAAAATTCCCAAAATAAAAAAAAACCTGCAAGACAAAGGCATAATGAGCTAGTATGCATAGCATACTAGCTCATTATGAATTACTTACCTGGGATCTAAGCCCCCGCAGCGGTCCTCGTTCACCGCTCCGGCGGCCGACATCTCTCCGGGGGCCGATCACAGCGCCGGAGCCACGATGATTTCACTCCCTCCGCCGGTAATGGCACAGTACAACTGAAGCAACGACACGTACGTGCCGTTGTTTCAGTTTGCTCAAGTGCGCATGTGCCAATGACGTCGGCACTTGCAAATACAGCGATTTCTCCTAAATCGTGCAGGTTTAGGATATATCCAGTGTAGCTACAGGTAAGCCTATAATTAGGCTTTATATAAAGTGGTTGTAAAGGGTTTACAACCACTTTAAAGGGGTTGTAAAATCTTTGAGGTTTTTCACCTTAATGCATTAAGGTGAAAAACCTTCGGTGTTGCAGCAGCCCCCCAGAGCCCCCCCCCTCCTTTTTTACTTACCTGAACCCAATCGTTCCAGCGACAGGGACGAGCACAGCAGCCCCAGCCGATGCCTCGGGTCCTAATTGGATAGATTGATCACAGCATTAGTGGCGGGGCCGAGTCCTGCTGTCTGTGTCAATGAACGCAGCAGCAAGACTCGGGAACGCGCCTGCACGAGTGCCCCCATAGAAAGTGGCTCTCCGTGGGGGCACTCGATGAGGAGGAGGAAGGAGCACCACTGGGGAACCCCAGAAAAGGAGGATCTGAAGTATGACAAGTTTGTCATTTAAAAAAAAAAAAAAAAACCCTTACAATCACTTTAAAAATCTCAATAGGCAACACCTATGAAAAAAAACAGTAAGAAAACTCTGAGGTTATAAAGGAATGGGAGTGGCACATGCCTCCTTGAATATCAACTTTCCATTGGAAGAACCCGAGCATGCTTTTGACAAGTATATTCCTACCTCTCTTCCTTCGTTAAGATGGCAACATTTACAGTATTTTGGAAAATACTTATGATGTTTATATTATGCAAAAATGTATACATTATGTCATTCTATGGTGAAAAAAAACAGCACTATATAATAATAAAGCACAAAGAGAATGTTGAAGTGTGATTACAAATGCAGTTAGTTAAAGCTTTGGAATGGTTATAAGAATGGCAGTGAACCCGCCCAACACACCTGCACTTTACTCTCAGCGGCTGCAATCTTCTTGCGGTACTCCTGCAGCCTGGATTTTTCCACTGGATCCCGTGTGTCTTTCCCTTCCAGCTCCTGCAGATGGCGCTGATTCTCACTGACCTCAATCCGTACCTGTTCTGCCTCCATCTCCAATTCAGAGATCTTCAGACAGTACTGTTTATTCATGGCTTGAGCTTCTCTTCCTGACGCACAATATTAAATATTGATAAACATTCAGATGAGTCAACAAATTTGTAGTTATTGCAAAACTTCTTAATTACAGGCATAATCCCAAACAAGATACTCTGACCTGAGAACTAGCACAGGCTCACCAGTTTTATTGGGAGAACTACTCACCAGAGTCCCAGCAGGACATCAAACATTCCTCCAAGTAGATCTGTTAAAAGTATAACTAAAGGCAAAACTTTTTTCAAGTTTTAGAGTGGGGAGGGATTAGAAGGAACCCCTGTTAGTTTTTCTTGACATCTGTGTCCCGTTAGGGAGATTCACCCTATTTGTCCGGTTTACTATTATCATTGAAAGTAAAAGAAAAACACAAATTTTGTGTTTTCCGCAGAAAAGTAATAGAGGGCAAACCTTCCAATGGGGACACTAGCTCTGGCGACCTGGAGGACCCCAAGGAATTCCCTTAATTTTCAGGGATTTCCTTTCACTTCCTGTTTAGCTATGGGACAGAAAGTGAAGGTAAATCTCCGCAATGGGACAGATATGGCGAGAAAAAAAAAAAATTTGACAGGGGTTATAACCCTTCCTTGCTCTATCCAAAATGAAAAAAAAAAACCTATAATAAGGCTTACCTATAGGTACTGTAAATATCTCCTAAATTTGCACCGTTTAGGAGATATTTACTGTATACTGCACCGATTAAGTCATCGGCGCATGCGCTCTGAAGGAACGGCCGCTGGTGCTGTTTCTTCAGAGCCCTGTGCTTACCAGCGGCTCCCGAGTGCATGCGCGGAAGCGACGTCACGCAGCTCTGGCCAGTCACACAGCCAGAGGCAGCGGACCCGGAAGAAAGACAGGAGAAGATGATACATGCATGCATGCATATACATGATCCCGCACTTCAGGGAAGCAGGCGTGAATGTGCGCCACCAGCGGCTTGCTTCTGCTGTCTTTGTGCACAGTAGCAACCAATCAGCGAGTACAGCAGTCTCAATGTCCACCGACCGTTCGTTACACACGCAGAACAGCAGTCTGCCTATGTAAACAAGGCAGATTCCTATTCTGTCTGTGCAAAGCAGGAACAAGGATCCGTGCGTTCCCTTAGTAAAAGCACCTCCCACACAGTACACAAACACTGGCTAGGCACACAGTTAACGCTTTGATAGCCCCTGATGTTAACCCCTCTCCAGCCAGCGTCATTAGTACAGTGACCGCGCATATTTTTAGCACTAATCACTATATTAGTGTCACTGGTCCCCAAAAAAGTGTTAGTGCCCGATTTGTCTGCTGCAATATCGCAGTCCCGTTATAAGTCGCTGATCGCTGCCATTTCTAAAAAAAAATTTTTTTTAAAAAAATGTATATATACTGTGTGTATATATATATATATATATATATATATATATATATATATATATATATATATATATAAACAAAAGTTCAATAAATTTCTCCCATAGTTTGTAGAAGTATTTAACTTTTGCGCAAGCCAATCAATATACGCTTATTGGGATTTTTTTTTTAACCAAAAATATGTAGCAGACTACAAATTGACCTAAATTGATGAAGAAATTAGATTTTTTACATTTGTTTACAGGATATGTTTTATAGCAGAAAGTAAAAAAATATATTTTTTTTTCCCTCAAAATTGTATTTTTTTTTTTTTTGCTTATAGCGCAAAAAATAAAAAATGCAGAGATGATCAAATACCCCCAAAAGAAAGCTCTATCTGTGGGGGAAAAAAGGACATACATTTTATTTTGGTACAGCGTCACCCGACTGCAAATATTTCAGTTAAAGTAACAGTGCCGTATCGCACAAAATGACTTGGTAATGAAAGGGGGTAAATCTTCCAGAGCTGAAGTGGTTAAACTGAATGAATTGTTTAACAAGGTGAGGGCTTACATATACTTTAAGATGTTAAAAGTTGTTAATGTTAAAAGAGAAGTATGGGTTGTTTTTTTTTTTGTAGATTCATACTTCCCTAGATTGATGCAGCATCAGACCGATCTGTCCCCCGCTGCCTCTTCAGTGAGAGCCGAGCCACCGAACACCGCTGATGGCTCGGTTCTCTCACCTCCCTGAGTGGAGAGCTGCTGACTGTCAATCAGCAGCTGGCCTGCTCCTCCCCCCCGCGCTCAGCTGTGGAGGGGCAGAGCAGCCATCTCAGTGGCTCGCTGAGAGGCTGAGACAGCCATCAGTCCAGGCAGCTGGGGGATCAAGACTTCCTAAGTCGGGATGATGCGCTGCCTGGACTGATCTTGCTGACGTCAGCAGAGAGCAGACTCTAGACCGCTCTTCGCTAAAACGGGTCACAGGAGTGCAAAACAAATTGCACTCCTGTGACACACAGGAGAAGCCCAGCCAAATAAGCTCAGGCTGGACTTCTCCTTTAACCACTTGAGTCCCGGACCATTATGCTGCCTAAGGACCAGAGGTCTTTTTCCAAATTGGCACTGCGTCTCTTTAACTGCTAATTGCGCGGTCATGCAATGCTGTACCCAAACTAAATTTGCGTCCTTTTCTTCCCACAAATAGAGCTTTCTTTTGATGGTATTTGATCACCTCTGTGGTTTTTATTTTTTGCGCTATAAACGGAAAAAGACCGAAAATTTTGAAAAAAAATGATATTTTCTACTTTTTGTTATAAAAAAAATCCAATAAACTAAATTTTAGTCATACATTTAGGCCAAAATGTATTCGGCCACATGTCTTTGGTAAAAAAAATGTCAATAAGCGTATATTTATTGGTTTGCGCAAAAGTTATAGCGTCTACAAACTAGGGCACATTTTCTGTAATTTACACAGCTTTTAGTTTATGACTGCCTATGTCATTTCTTGAGGTGCTAAAATGGCAGGGCAGTACAAAACCCCCCCAAATGACCCCATTTTGGAAAGTAGACACCCCAAGGAAATTGCTGAGAGGCATGTTGAACCCATTGAATATTTATTTTTTTGTCCCAAGTGATTGAATAATGACAAAAAAAAAAAAAAAAAAAAAATATTTACAAAAAGTTGTCACTAAATGACATATTGCTCACACAGGCCATGGGCCTATGTGGAATTGCACCCCAAAATACATTCAGCTGCTTCTCCTGAGTATGGGGATACCACATGTGTGGGACTTTTTGGGAGCCTAGCCGCGTACGGGGCCCCGAAAACCAATCACCGCCTTCAGGATTTCTAAGGGTGTAAATTTTTGATTTTACTCCTCACTACCTATCACAGTTTCGGAGGCCATGGAATGCCCAGGTGGCACAAAACCCCCCAAAATGACCCCATTTTGGAAAGTAGACACCCCAAGCTATTTGCTGAGAGGCATATTGAGTCCATGGAATATTTTATATTTTGACACAAGTTGCGGGAAAGTGACACTTTTTTTTTTTTTTTTGCATAAAGTTGTCACTAAATGATATATTGCTCACACAGGCCATGGGCATATGTGGAATTGCACCCCAAAATACATTTAGCTGCTTCTCCTGAGTATGGGGATACCACATGTGTGGGACTTTTTGGGAGCCTAGCCGCGTACGGGGCCCCGAAATCCAATCACCGCCTTCAGGATTTCTAAGGGTGAAAATTTTTGATTTCACTCTTCACTGCCTATCACAGTTTCGGAGGCCATGGAATGCCCAGGTGGCACAAAACCCCCCCAAATGACCCCATTTTGGAAAGTAGACACCCCAAGCTATTTGCTGAGAGGCATGGTGAGTATTTTGCAGCTCTCATTTGTTTTTGAAAATGAAGAAAGACCAGAAAAAACTTTTTTTTTTTTTCTTTTTTCAATTTTCAAAACTTTGTGACAAAAAGTGAGGTCTGCAAAATACTCACTATACCGCTCAGCAAATAGCTTTGGGTGTCTACTTTCCAAAATGGGGTCATTTGGGGGGGGTTTGTGCCACCTGGGCATTCCATGGCCTCCGAAACTGTGATAGGCAGTGAAGAGTGAAATCAAAAATTCACGCCCTTAGAAAGCCTGAAGGCAGCGATTGGTTTTCGGGGTCCCGTACACGGCTAGGCTCCCAAAAAGTCTCACACATGTGGTATCCCCGTACTCAGGAGAAGCAGCAGAATGTATTTTGGGGTGTATTTTCACATATTCCCATGGCATGTTTGAGCAATATATCATTTAGTGACAACTTTGTGCAAAAAAAAAAAAAAAAAAATTTGTCTCTTTCCCGCAACTTGTGTCGCAATATAATATAAAATATTCCATGGACTCGACATGCCTCTCAGCAAATAGCTTGGGGTGTCTACTTTCCAAAATGGGGTCATTTGGGGGGGGTTTTGAACTGTCCTGGCATTTTATGCACAACATTTAGAAGCTTATGTCACACATCACCCACTCTTCTAACCACTTGAAGACAAAGCCCTTTCTGACACTTATTGTTTACATGAAAAAGTTTTTTTTTTTGCAAAAAAATTACTTTGAACCCCCAAACATTATATATTTTTTTAAAGCAAATGCCCTACAGATTAAAATGGTGGGTGTTTCATTTTTTTTTTCACACAGTATTTGCGCAGCGATTTTTCAAACGCATTTTTTGGGGAAAAAACACACTTTTTAAAATTTTAATGCACTAAAACACACTATATTGCCCAAATGTTTGATGAAATAAAAAAGATGATCTTAGGCCGAGTACATGGATACCAAACATGACATGCTTTAAAATTGCGCACAAACGTGCAGTGGCAACAAAATAAATACATTTTTAAAAGCCTTTAAAAGCCTTTACAGGTTACCACTTTAGATTTACAGAGGAGGTCTACTGCAAAAATTACTGCCCTCGATCTGACCTTCGCGGTGATACCTCACATGCATGGTGCAATTGCTGTTTACGTTTGACTACAGACCGCCGCTTGCGTTCGCCTTAGCGCGAGAGCAGGGGGCGACAGGGGTGCTTTTTTTTTTTTTTTTTTTCTTTATTATTTTTTTGCTTTTTTTATCTTATTTTTAAACTGTTCCTTTCATATTTTTTTTTTAATCATTTTTATTGTTATCTCGGGGAATGTAAATATCCCCTATGATAGCAATAGGTAGTGACAGGTACTCGTTTTTGAAAAAATTGGGGTCTATTAGACCCTAGATCTCTCCTCTGCCCTCAAAGCATCTGACCACACCAAGATCGGTGTGATAAAATGCTTCCCCAATTTCCCAATGGCGCTATTTACATCCGGCGAAATCTAAGTCATAAAATGCTCGTAGCTTCCGGTTTCTTAGGCCATAGAGATGTTTGGAGCCACTCTGGTCTCTGATCAGCTCTATGGTCAGCTGGCTGAATCACCGGCTGCATTCTCAGGTTCCCTGTTGAGACAGGAGAGCCAGAGAAAAACACGGAAGACGGTGGGGCGGGGGTTTGGGGGCATTCCCTCCCACGGCTTGTAAAAGCAGTCTAGAGGCTAATTAGCCGCTAGGATTGCTTTTACATGAAAGCCGACCGCTGGCTGAAAAGAATGATACCAAGATGATACCTAAACCTGCAGGCATCATTCTGGTATAACCACTCAAAGTCGTGAATGGCGTACCTGAAGACAAAAAAATGGTTAACAATAAAGCACAGTAAACGGTAAAGTATAAAAAATTGCATACCTGAAAAGCAAACATGATAAAACATAATAACAATAAAACATTGCAGAATAGAATACAGTAAAAAAGAGCAGAACAATAGAGAGAGAATAGAGAGAGAGAGAACAATAAAACGACAACTATTTTTTTTTATTTTATATATATATTTTTTTTTTACACTTTTTTTGTAACTAACTTTTGTAACTGTAACCGGTTCCAGGTTCGGGTCTCACAAAATGCGATGGCATCTTGGGAGACCCTGTGAAAGTGTGCCTAGTCTGTGGAATGCTGTACCCTACGCTAATACTCAACTAGTGAATGGTAGCGTTCAAAACATTCACCAATGCAAAGACCAGGATTGTCAGGACAGGAGGGACAATAATAGCGGGTGTCACGCCTATATCCGCGCTTGCTGCAGACACAACATCTTTTTTGGGGGGGTTCGTTGGGTAGGGGTACTCGGGAGGACATAAAGAAAATGCCTCTCATGCAGCCGACTGCATTTGGTTGGGGATGTGAATGGGGGAAGTACGGGCGCTGCAGAAGCGGTGGGTTCCCAATTAGGATTGGCAAATGCAGCAGGAAGGGCATTATGGGCACGACGGGCCTGTGTTTGTCTTTTTGGTGGCAGCGGGACACTACTTGTGCTTGCCACCTCACCAGCTTGAACTGCACTTATGGGACTCGCCACGTCACCAAGTGTTACTGCAGTGCTGGTATGACTACGACCGGGGTGTACTAGGCCGCTGGTGCTTGCCAGTTCACCAAAACGCTACCAAAAAAAACTGTTAGCGATCGCAGGGATCAGGCCTGACTCTGCGAACGCTGCAGTTATGCGTTTAGTGTTTTGTAAGTGACAGTGATCGATCGATACTGCACTTGGGTGGGCTGGGCTGGGCGGAGGGGCAAAACGCAGGTGCTAGCAGGTATCTGGGCTGATCCCACTAACACTGCGTTTTTGGGAACCCTAAACTGCTGGGGACGCCAGTATAGATCTGATCGGATCAGATATTGATCCGTTCAGATACTATACCACTAAGGGAGGTGTATGGTGCGTGCGTGGGTGTTAGCGGTACTGGCGCTAACCTGACGCTGCCTGGGGCTGGTGCTTGCCAGTTCACCAAAATACTACCAAAAAAACTGTTAGCGATCGCAGGGATCAGGCCTGACTCTGCGAACGCTGCAGTTATGCGTTTAGTGTTTTGTAAGGGACAGTGATCGATCGATACTGCACTTGGGTGGGCTGGGCCGGGCCAGGCGGAGGGGCAAAACGCAGGTGCTAGCAGGTATCTGGGCTGATCCCGCTAACACTGCGTTTTTGGGAACCCTAAACTGCTGGGGACGCTAGTATAGATCTGATCGGATCAGATATTGATCCGATCAGATACTATACCACTAAGGGAGGTGTACGGTGCGTGCGTGGGTGTTAGCGCTACTGGCGCTAACCTGACGTTGCCTGGTGCTTGCTTCACCAAAATGCTACCAAAAAAACTGTTAGCGATCGCAGGGATCAGGCCTGACTCTGCGAACGCTGCAGTTATGCGTTTAGTGTTTTGTAAGTGACAGTGATCGATCGATACTGCACTTGGGTGGGCTGGGCGGAGGGGCAAAACGCAGGTGCTAGCGGGTATCTGGGCTGATCCCGCTAACACTGCGTTTTTGGGAACCCTAAACTGCTGGGGACGCTAGTATAGATCTGATTGGATCAGATATTGATCCGATCAGATACTATACCACTAAGGGAGGCGCATGCTGCGTGCGTGGGTGTTAGCGGTACTGGCGCTAATCTGACGCTGCCTGGGGCGACGCATATCACCGCCGGGCGATCAGGGGGCTAAACCTGTATTCGGTAATAAACGGCGGGTGCCCTGACACTATAAAAAATAAACGAACTAACCAGCGTCAACCGTAACGGTTATACGGTGATCAGTGGTGAAAGGGGGGGGCAATCAAGGGGTTAAAACATTAATTAGATAGTATATGGGGGTCCCTGACGCTATAAAACGCTGACGGCGAACCTAAATATTTACGTCCCTAACTAGCGTCACCAGCGGCACTAATACAGCGATCAGAAAAATGATCGCTTAGCGACACTGGTGATGGGGGGTGATCAAGGGGTTAAAACTTTATTAGGGGGGGTTAGGGGGGTACCCTAGACCTAAAGGGGGGTAATACTAACTGTCCCAACACTGTAACTGTCACAAACTGACACTATGCAGTAATCAGAAAAAAAATAAAAATAAATAAAAAACCTGCTTGGTGTCAGTTTGTGACAGGGGGGGGGGTGATTGGGGGGCGATCGGGGGGGGGATCGGGGTGTTTTGTATGCCTGGCATGTTCTACTGTGAGGTGAAGTGTTGGTGCAGTCACATTGATGTCTTCTCCCCTCGGCGCTGGAACGGAAACTACCGAGCCGAGGGGAGATGACATCATTTCCTTTGCTGCTGTTTAGCATACAGCAGCAAAGGAATGTTCCCATTGGCCGGCGGCGATCGCGAGGGGGGGCCACGAACGGATGGCCTCCCCCTCATCTCCGATCGCCGGGGAACAGAACGGGACCGCCTCAGGCACCGGGGGGGGTCCGATCGGACCCCCCACCCGCGGGAGGCAAATCACGTACATGTACGTGATTTTGCCTGCCCGTGCCGCTTTGCCGACGTACATCGGCGTGAGGCGGTCCTTAAGTGGTTAAGGCTGCCTCCCCTCTCCTATTCCCAATTGCCACTTTTTGGGGGGAACACTTGGTCTTGGGACAGGTGTCCTATCAGGGCAAATCTGATCCTTGGGTGAAAGCTGACCACAGTGTGTTCTCACGCCTAGTGTGATCAGGAAGGCACAGGGCGTGGCAGGAACACCTGATATTTCACACAAAAAAGGGAAGCAATACAAAAGACAACAGAATACTTTTTTCATAGAAGTACAACAGGAGCATAACAGGAATATAAAATGCGTTTACATATTCTTTAAGGACACATAGTCTATCCTTTATTTGTACATTTTTTTGAATATTTTTTGATAGATTGAAGCCCAACTCTGGTACAGTAGGCTTACCTGGGACATGCGAGTGTCTGTTTCTTGAGTTTATTAAAAAGGTTTTTGGAGCTGCTGACATTTAATAAACATAAAAATGAACGCAGTTCCTCTTTAAGCAAACATATATAGGCAAATCTTTAATATGTAAATGACAGCTGTGAGATAAAAATATCCTGAGCCTCACCAGTTTTAACCAGCTCTTTAATAAGCTCTTCCTTCATTCGGATGTTGATAGCGAGTTCCCGGATCTTCTGCTCAGCCTGACGCAACCTCCATTTAGAGTCTCTTTCATGGGTAGGGCTGTCCCTCAGAACAAGTTGGTCATACTTTATATGCTTAGCTGTGTAGGACACAAAATCTTAAATTTAAACCAGTTCTTAAGATCCATTGCCAAAAAAACATTTTTTTTTCCTCCAGCGTGTAGATCTGTGCCTGGTTTTTAAAAGCATAAATGATGCCACAAACTAACCGAAGAGCTAATACCTTGGGGTGTCTGCTGTGGTCCTCACACAATCAGCCAGGTAGAGAAATTATCTAAAAATGATTTACAGCAGGATTTTGCTTTAAAGTGGAGTTCCACCCACTTTTACAACTCTTCAGCATCCCTCACTAAACTGTGCACTGTAAACAAATTGGATATTTTTAAATTTTTTTTCTCAGCACTTACTGTATATCTGTTGTATTTATTTTTCACTTCCTCCTCCCTGGCCGCGGCCCATTGCATCATTTCCTGTTTGCAATGCCTTCTGGGAAGGGGCGGCAACTTCCTCTGAAACTGCCGTTGCTATGGAAGCCTGACCTGAAACCTGTTACACTGTTTGTGCTGCACTGAGCATGTGCGAAATCTGCAAGGATGAGATCCAGGAAGATATACAGTCTGGCTTCAGATGCCCACACTTAAGATGGCCACGGCCTGCTGTAAGTTTATAAAATAACAAACTACTGCTATAAACTAACAAAACAGACCTTAGTTTACAGACTAACTTTACTAGAATACTTTAAGCTTGTGTATTATAGGGGTATTTTTATTTAAAAAGTACAATTTCGGTCGGAACACCACTTTAACAAACGTTTTATTTAAAACTTTTTAAGAGCAGTATGAAGTCATGTATTAACAGACACAGAGTATCTGAAATGTAACAGATACAGCTTATTGATCAAAGTTGAAGTACGTGTCTCTTCAATAACTAGATGTATAAAGTATCCCAAGTACAACAAACACAACATTGTGGATGCAAGAGGCAGTCAAACATTAGACTGCAATTCTATATAAAAAGGGATGAGAATTAGGGTAATCTTTAATCCCTAATATTTTTTTCTGGCGGCTGAAATGAATGAACGCTCAAGCGCTAAACGCACCTAGCGTTAATGCGCATTTAGAAGCGTTTAGCAGCGCCCAGTGTTTTTTCTGCCAATTCTCTGCTGCTCCTGGACACACTGGCAGTGGGTTATTTTTTTCCTGCCTCTAAAAGCCTATGGCGTTGATTTAATAAAACTAGAGGGTGCAAAGTCTGGCGCAGCTCTGCATAGAATCCAAACAGATTCCAGGTTTTATTGACAAAGCTTAATTGAACAAGCTGAAGTTACAAGATGGTGGCGACCATGCACAGCTGCACCAGTTTTGCACTCTCCAGTTTTAGTAAATCTACCCCTAGGTGTGCATGGACGCATAGGCTAACATGCAGGGGAGTTTAGAGGCAGGAAAAAAACAAAAAAACAAAAAAAACAAAAAAAAAAACACCTGAGGCCCCTAGACCAGAGATGATCAAATACCACCAAAAGAAAGCTCTATTTCTGGGGAAAAAAAAAGGACATAAATTTTATTTGGGTACAGTGACGCACGACCGTGCAATTAAAGTAAAGCAGTGCCGTATCACAAAAAAATGGGGTAAAGCTTCCAGAGGTTGAGTGATTAAATAGGATAAAATCAATTTTAAGTGTAACCATTTGGATATAAAATAGCACACATAAAGAAAGGTTCACCATGAATAAGTGGCTGTAAAAAAATGCCATCATGGCAATAGGGCTGATCTTTTCACATGACTATTTATCTAGGTGAGCCTTTTCATATCAGCGTGATGTTTGGTATCCAAACACTTATGCCCCATACACACGATCAGAAATTCCATCAGAAAAAACTTTGGATGGTTTTTCCGACGGAATTCCGCTCAAGCTTGCCTTGCATACACACGGTCACACAAAAGTTCTCTGAACCTTCGACCGCCAAGAACGCGGTGACGTACAACACTACGACGAGCTGAGAAAATGAAGTTCAATGCTTCATGATTTTTTGCGCATCCGAATTGCATACAGACGAACACATTTTCGGATAGGAACTTTTTCCGAACGAAAAATAGAGAACATGCTCTCAATCTTTTGCTGGCTGGAATTTTGCGGGCAAAAGTCTGATGGAGCATACACACAGTCGGAATTTCTGACCAAAAGCTCACATCCAACTTTTGCTGGCAGAATTTCTGATCGTGTGTAAGGGGCATAAGGCTACTTTCACACTGAGGCGTTTTAGCGCTAGAAATAGTGCCGGTAAAGCGCCTGAAAAACGACTTCCATGCCTCCCCAGTGCGAAAGCTCTAGTGTTTTTACATGGGGGGCGGTGCGCTTGTGAGACATTACAAAAAGTCCTGCAAGCAGCATCTTTGGGGCAGTTGGGGAGCAGTATATACAGCGCTCCTCAACCGCCCCTGCCCACTGAAATGAATGGCCAGCACTGCCAAAGCGCCCGCAAAGTGCTTCGCAGCGCCGCAACACGGGGGCTTTTAACCCTTTCTTCAACTGCTAGCGGGGGTTAAAAGCGCCCGCTAGCGGCTGAAAAGCATCACTAAAATGACAGTAAAACTGCGCTAAAACTAGCGCCTGCTTTACCGCTAACACCGGGCGCTTTCAGTGTGAGAGTAGCCTTAGAAACCCAATAGTAATACCACCACTATCTGTGAAATATTGTTAGGTTGCACTTATTTCTCAGCTTTGGAAGTGCTTGTTTTTTATAACCCATTTACTGTTACACATACGTGTCCTCTGGGCCGCATGAGAAGGTGAGCAATATTTACTTTGGATGTTGAAAGTGTGATTATATCAATCCTCTTAGTGGTGCCCCTATCTTCTTCTGCGTTTTCAGTTACATAAAATTAACAATTGCACTTTAGATAATGCATGCATTTCAGCAGTGCAATCATCAGGAAATCCTGACTTTTATAAAAGCTTATTTACCTAGAAGCAAAAGGATGACTAAACTTCGTCTACCATGATGCATCAGACCTGGGCACCCGGTGACTAGGATGGGCTGCCAATTTGATTTCTCTTCACAGTGCATAAATCAATTCCAGATTACAGGCCTCAGTGCCCTCAGAGCAGAGATTACCTTGGTTACTCACAAACGCAGGGAGCTGGAGGCTAAGGGTCAGATGGCCAGAGGTGACCAGGTCCCTGTAGACAAATGGCGTGAGTGAAATGGAGATCCAGTGTGCGGTAATGCTTCGTCTACACTAAATGGTGAAAAAGGGAGCACAGAATACACAACACTCCACCCAGTGATTGATCAATGCTCAGTCCCAGTGCCAAACCTTTCCCTAGTCGAATGGGTGGTAGCAGGAAATTCAAAGGGCGCCCAACAGTGCAAATAGAGAGGTAGCTCCCGATGCTTCAGTGCAATTAGATTACTCAACAGAGTGAGTCTTCAGAGAAAGGGCAAGTGCTGAGGTAATGCCACAGATCTGAACCCGGAAAGCACTCTACAGCTCAATTCTACCAGTACTAGAGTGAAAGAAAATCCCCCAAATTTTGGGTTGTCACCAGAAAAGGAATAGAGGGGAAATCTTCCAACAGGGAGACACTAGTTCTGGTTACTCCAGTGACAACCAGGGATTCCCGCTCACTTCCTGTTTAGGCTATGAGACAGAAGTGAAGGGAAATCTCTGCAATGGGATACAGATGACAAAAAAAAAACTGACAGGGGTTATAACCCTCCCTTACTCTATCCAAAATGGAAAAAAAATTAAAAAATTTCCCGCTGATTGGCTCCTGCTGTGTCCAATTGGACACAGCGGAAGTGGGTCGCCGGCGGCGCACATGTGCGCTGCAGACCCGGAAGAGCAGAATCGCGTACAGGTACGTGATTACGCCAAGAGGAGCCGCTGCCCCACAGTACATATCCGTGGGGCGGTCAGTGAGCGGTTAAAGGGACACTGTGGCAGATGGGAAGGGGTTAATGAGCGTACACTACAGAAGTCCTTAGAAACAGGAATCAACTACACAAAATTCAACCTACCTTCATTTGTATCCATGTCCAACATAGTTTCTTCATCCTCCTCGCTGTTCTGGGGAGATGAAGGACAATGTCCACTTTGAGGTCTGGAAAGTTTTTTACACCTATAAGAGATACAGTAAAAATGTGTTTACCTGTCATATTAAAGTAAAGTACACATTTAAAAAATAAGATGAAACACTTGGTAACAACACTAACAGAGAAATCCATATTAAGAAAAAAAAAAAAAAAAATCAGCTCACCTCAGAATTTTGAATACACATTTTAGGAATTGCTTGAAAGAACACAAAGAAAAATATAAAACATTTATAAAAGCCCAACATTCCAGAAAAGACCCACAAAAAACAAATGGTCACTGCCCCCACCTATAACTGGCCTTTACAGCAAGGAGCACCGGAAGGGAGACCCATGTCAAAACGACACAAAATAAACTTGCAAGTGCGACTTACCGACCAGCCGGAGACAGGGGCGGTCCGTCCATTAAGGGCGCATGGGCGCCGCACCCCCCCCCCCCCGTCCATGTGTCCGGCCCCTTTCAGCGCACCGGCGCATGGATTCCAATGCAGAGGGGGTGTTTTTTTTGAAGCACTGATTAAAGCCAGAGGCTCTAATAGGCTTCAATATAGGGTGGGTTCGGGTCGCAAAGAGTGTGCTCCGATCCCACCCAGGTGTGTTACAACAGCGAATGTATATTCGTTGTTGTAACACCGATCCTCCTCCCAGCCAATCAGGAAGCGGGTTTTGACAGCGGTCACCCGATTGGCTGAACGGACAGGTGATCCTATTGAACGCCTAGGAGGAGAAGGGGAGGAGGTGGAAGCCGCCATGGAAGAGAGGACACAGGAGCCGAGCTGCTACATAAATCTATCCCCTATTTTGTAGACGCTATGACTTTTGCGCAAACCAATCAATATACGTTTATTGGGATTTTTTTACCAAAAATATGTAGAAGAATACATATTAGCCTAAACTAACTGATAATTTTGGGGATATTTATTATAGAAAAAAGTAAAAAATATTGTTTTGTTTTCAAAATTGTCGGTCTTTTTTTTTTTTGTTTATAGCACAAAAAATAAAAACCGCAGAGGTGATTAAATACCACCAAAAGAAAGCTCTATTTGTGGGAAAAAAAGGATGTCAATTTTGTTTGGGTACAGCGTCGGATGACCACGCAATTGTCATTTAAATTGATGCCGTGCCGTACCGCAAAAAATGGTCTGGTCATTAAGGGGGAAAATCTTCCGACCTTAAGTGGTTAAGGGGTGGGCTCCTTCCAGGCTCACCTGCCCTCTATCTATCCATTATAACGTTGTGCTTCCATTGTGGAGGCTCTCAAAATGTAGAGTTAGGACTGCAGAAAACGGGGCCAGTAGCTTTCACATGTATGTGTGCAGACTAAACCCCTGTTTTTAATGCTTATTGTTAGACGGGATAATTCGGTTAGTCGCAGGCTGGTCGGTAAATTGAGCTTGGAAATTTCTTTTGTTGTTTGACCTGTTAAACACACGCCGGAAATAGGATAAATGTACCTGTGTGATGGGTGAGATTTGTTGGATTCTCTCTCAAACTCATCATTCTCTTTATTCCCGTCTTCATCAGAGTCTGCTGTGGGATCAGAATCTTCACTGAAATGTCTGTAGAGCACAGTGTCTGCCTCTTCCAGACTGGAGACCAGCTTCTGCGTGCCGCTCTGAAAGTTTTTTTTGAGCTCCTTAGACAAGGATACAACACTGTCTGAAATCTGGAAAATAGATATGCAATATTAATAGAATAATTATAAAAAACTATATTACACAAAATATTTAAAAAAGGGACGCCCTAAAAAAAAAAAAATAAATAAACTAAAAATAAACTGCATATAAGGCTCCATTTACACTTGTGCGACTTGTCATGCAACTTTGGACACATGAAAAAGAGAAAATATTCAGTGAGCGGCAGTTATGTGGAGGAAAATGCCTTGTTGATGTCAGAGTAGAATGGGCCGACTGGTTGGCGATGATAGAAAGGTAACAGTAACTCAAATATCCACTCGTGGATATGGAAAATAGGACATCCACGCGGATCGGATGAAAACGGACAGGCGGTCGGTAAACATCCGATCCCCCCCATAGAGGAGAGCAGTCTCTCTGACAGGTCCGTCTCTGCACAGTATGCAGAGACGGACTTGCCATCCGCCGGCTCAGCGGGGATCAACGGAGCGATCCCTGCTGAGCAAGCGGATGGCTAAATACGAATCCGCAGGTCCGAAAGGGGCCTTAAGTATTACCACCTTACACCATCTCTCCAACATTTCATTATTACCTTTCTTTGGTTGGGGTACTTCAAGGGTAAGAGTTTGCTCTGATCAACAGTATGTGAATGCTTTTTAATCAGAGGAGCTGTATTTGGTCTGCCCCCAATGTTTAACAAGTGCACATCTTCCAGTAGGGCTGTCACAGACAGATCTCTCTTCTGATGCTCCAGGTAGGTTTGCAATCTAGCAATCTCATCTTGCTGTTCTTGCAACTTATCACTCTGTTTAAAAAAAATAAATAAAAAAACAGTTGATAGTTACTTGTAAACTAGGATTGAAATAGTACAGCAATAGCAAAAGGACCTGTCGCCAGTTTACACCTTGCCTAGCACTTCACCTTAACATCAAGGTAGGTACAAGAAGTAGAGCAGGAGGGCACTGAGATTTACAAATAGTACATTGGGAACACAGGGGTACATATAATATATTCCCTATTAAGCTGGCATTTTAAAATCGAAAACAGAAATGTTTTACAAAACACACCGTATCCATGGGAGATGTCAGTTTAAAATTACAGCAGGGGTCTCCAAACTTTGGTCCTCAGGGACACCTGGCCTACTAAGGATCCTTTCACACTTGTGCGACTTAGGATACCACTTGTGAGACCCAAAGGACATGTGAAAAGCCATGCATCTCTATGACAGCCATTCCAATTGACACTACTGAAGTCGCTGTGACTTCAGAAAAGGTTCCTGCACTACGTTGGTCCGACTCTGACACGGCTTCAATGTCAGAGAGTGCAAGGTCTTATGCACACAGGACATTTAAAAAACACCAGCGCTGCTGCCAGAAAAAAGCAGCGTTAAAAATTTGCTTTTAGACGCATTTTTGAATAGTATTTACAGACATTTGTGCACGTTAGCGTTTGGCGTTTTTACAGTAAAAACACTCTATAAAGTAAAAACCAGCATGCGGTGGAATGGCCTGAACAGGCATTTCATGTTTGTTAAAGGAGTTGTAAAGGCAGAAGGTTTTTTTCTTAATGCATTCTATGCATTAAAATAAAAAAAACCTTCTGTGTGTAGCAGCCTCTCTAGCACCCCCTAATTACTTACCTGAGCACATCTCTCTTCAGCGATGTCCACGAGTGTCTTCGCCATCCGGGACTCTCCTCCTGATTAGCTGAGACACAGCAGTGGCGCCATTGGCTCCCAGAGCTATCAAAGTCAGTTAGCCAATCAAAAGAGAGAGGGGGCGGGGCTGGGTCAGGGCAACGTGTCTGAATTGACTTGACTGTGACTTGGATTGGGTGCCCCCATTGCAGGCTGCTTGCTGTGGGGGCACTCGACAGGAGGGAGGGGTCAGGAGCACAGAAGAGGCACCCGAGAAGTGGAGGATCCAGGCTGCTCTGTGCAAAACTAACTGCACAGAGGAGGCAAGTATAACATGTTTGTTTGTTTTTTTGTTACAAGACTTTACAAATTACTTTAACCACTCCACACAAATCGCTGTACCCATACGTCGGTACTTTGACGCTAAATACCAGGGTTATGGCAGCAGTCAGCTGCCATAACCCCGGTATTTTCGGGAATGGTGTGCGTTTCTCTTCAATCACTTGCTGCCCGCCGTATAGCAAAATGATGGCGGCAAAGTGGTTTAGTTATCCTGATCAGAAGTCATATGACATGATCAGGATATCAGAGCCGGCGCGCAGCGCAGCGATCAGAGATGCGGTGTGTCAGTCTGACACACCGCAACTCTGATCGTGGTATGGAGCCTCTGGCAGAGACTTCATACCACGTGATCAACTGTGACCAATCACAGCTGATTATCTCGTGAACAAAGAAGTGCCAGTAAACGGCTTTCCTCGGTTCATGCTGACAGGGAGAGCCAATCGGCAGCTCTCCCTGTCAGAGGGGGTCTGTGCTGATAATCATCCCCATCAAAATATGCCCATCAGCTGCCAATCAATGCCCATCACCTGCCAGCCTGTCCCCCTCTATAAAGCCTGTCAGTGCCCATAAAAGTGCCACTCAGTGCCCACAACAGTGCCAATCAGTGCCCCATCACTAACGCCTGTCAGTGCCTCAAAGTGCCAATCAGTGCCACTCAGTAAAGACTTTCAGTAGCTCCTCATCAGTGCCACCTATGCGTGCCGTCAGTGCTGTCTATCAGCGGCCATAAGTTTTTTTTCAAAATTGACGCTCTTTTTTCATTTATAGCGCAAAAATAAAAAAACGCAGAGGTGATCAAATACCACCAAAAGAAAGCTCTATTTGTGGGAAGAAAATGCTAAACATTTCGTTTGAGTACAGTGTTGCATGACCGCGCAATCGTCATTCAAAGTGCGACAGCGCTGAAAGCTAAAAATTGTTCTGAGCAGGAGGGGGGGGGGGGCGACGACTGCCTAGTATTGAAGTGGTTAAGATAAAGGTGGTCTCCACGCGGACTCGCCACAAGATCACTTTTATTGGTGGCGGGAGAGGTGCCCCCCCCTCCCTCCGGTCGTCTCCGCCGCTTACTGGAACCGATGGTTGCGGCAGAGACGATCGTGTCCTCGCCCATGGATGTCTGGCTGCCGACTGAACGAAGATGGCCCCTGCTCTGCTCCATGGCATGGGAGGGCAGAAGCGACGTCAAACGAGCTCTTAAAAAAGGAGATTTTTTTTTTATTGGACTTTAGTGTAAATATGAGATCTGAGGTCTTTTTTACCCCATATCTCATATTTAAGAGGTCCTGTCACGCTTTTTTTTTCTATTACAAGGGATGTTTACATTCTTTTGTAATAGGAATAAAAGTGGCCCACATTTTTTAAAAAAAAAAAACTGTGTTAGAATTAAAAACTAAAAGTAAAATAGATAAGAAAAAAAATATATATATATTTTTCTTAAAGCGCCCCGTCCCGATGAGAACACATACGTGAGTAGCGCCCGCATATGAAAATGGTGTTCAAACCACACATGTAAGGTATCGCCGCGATTGCTAGAGCCCTAGACCTCCTCTGTAACTCAAAACTGGTAACCTGTAGAAATTTCTAAACATCGCCTATGGAGATTTTTAAGGGTAAAGGTTTGTCGCCATTTCACGAGCGGGCGCAATAATGAAGCGTGCCATGTTGGGTATCAATTTATTCGGCGTAACTTTCACAATATAAAAAAAAATTGGGCTAATTTCACTGTTGTCTTATTTTTTTAATTCAAAAACGTGTATTTTTTCAAAAATTTGAAGACCGCTGTGACAGAAAGTATTGCAACGACCGCCATTTTATTCTCTAGGGTGTTAGAAAAAAAATTATATAATATTTGGGGGTTCTAAGTAATTTTCTAGCAAAAAAAAAAAAAAAAGATTTTAACTTTAAACAACAAGTGTAAAAAAGAGGCTCAGTCCTTAAGTGGTTAAATGCTCACAAGTTGAACAATTTTACAGTGGCTGTAAGAAGGTGGTCCATTCTTTTTGTTACATTTTATGTTTATTTTATAAAATAGAGAACGCAACAAAAAGAATTGGAGGACTCCATGATGGTCCAGAGTATTGCAGGGAACCAGATTAAAGGAGATACAATGCTGTACTATATTACCCACAGCTAGGAACAATTCCAATCTTTGAAAAGAAATTCACAGTCGAATCTTGGGTTGAGATCTCTAAATGAAATCCCACATGAATCAAAGGATGAGGACCGCACTCCTTTTGTTGTAAGAACTTGGTAACAGATGGGTGCTTGTAGTGACTGGCACAGTGTGGTCACTATGTCTCCTTGAGAAAGAGACCCTGCATGGCCCCTGAAATGATGGCCTACTAAAGCTAGTTATGTACCATTGTTTTATCATCTATAAATTAAAATGATCATAACAGTGACCCTTTAACGTGTGTGAAAGTTGGTTCTCTATGAGGAAGTGTATGGTCTGGGGTAAAAGGTGTGGGAGAGTGACAATGACATGCACCACACATACCTGCAACTGCATTATATTACCAATAAATTCTTATACATTACAGGGGGTCCCCTAGTTACAAACATCCGACTTACAAACAACTCCTACTTACAAACGGAGGGAGACAACAGGAAGTGAGAGGAAATCTACCCCTAGGAAGGGAAATTTACTCCTGTAAGAGTTATTTTGGGGAAAAGGTACCTCCACTGATGCTTTATCACCAAGGCTTGTTTCCACAACAACCCAAAATTTTCAAAATCCAATTGTCATTGGGACAGAAAGTGAGGTGAAATTTTCTGAACAGGGGCACACACAGCAAAACAAATGTTACAGGGGTGTTAACCCTTCCCTATGCTATCCAAAAAGCTTAAAAATTGTTTTTTTGGCTGGAGCTACACTTAAAAAATGTACCTGTTCCGACTTACAAACAGATTCAACTTAAGAACAAACCTAAAATCCCTAACTTGTTTGTAACCCGGGGACCCCCTGTATTATCAATAATATAATAAGCAAAAATACAAAAAGGGAGTAAAAGTACTTCTGTACAAAGGTTCTCCCTATATGAATTTGCCAATAGCAACCAATCAGGTTCCAATTGTCATTTCTGCAGTCCAGCTTTGAAAATTGCGCAAAAATGTGGATAGGCTGCTATGACATAAGTCCCCTAAAATCGCATAGAAAGGAAAACATAAAAGCAAAAATCTATACATAATGATTGCGGAGGATACCTGCAACTTGTACTGCTCCATGGCATCTTCTAAAGCAGACAGGAAATCTCTATTTTCATCTTCCAGCTTCTCAATTTTACTTCTCAGATCTTCAATGCACTTGTCTTTCTCTATTCCACCACCATGGGACTCAAAGCTCAGTGACCCCTACCATTAGGATAAACAGCAGGTTAACAGCAAAGCAATTACAATAATGCTATAGAAATGTGTTGATTAGTCAATTTGTTTACCAACAATGGGGGCTGATTTACTAAAACTGGTGAGTGCAAAATCTGGTGCAGCTTTCCATTGTAGCCAATCAGCTTCTAACTTCAAGGGGTTGTAAAGGTTCAGGTTTAAAAAAAAAAAAAAAAAAAAAAAATGTCATACTTGCCTCCGCTGTGCAGTTGGTTTTGCACAGAGTGGCCCCGATCCTCCTCTTCTGAGGTCCTTCCGCGGCGCTCCTGGCTCCTCCTCTTCTCTCGTGTCCCGTCGGAGAAGCGCTCTCCGACGGGACACCCGTGCAGGTGCGCTCCCGTGTCCTGCTGCTGCATCTGTTGACACAGACAGCAGGACTCGACTCTGCCCCCCCGGCACCCACGTCATTGGATTTGATTGACAGCAGCGGGAGCCAATGGCTGTGCTGCTATCAATGGTACTTTAAAAGCTTCAACAAAGCTTGCTGAATGTTCTGCATATGCTGCTCTTATACAAGCTGAAGCCCGCATGAAACAGGCCTAAAAGAAGATCTACTAGTACTTACCCAATCCTCTGCTCCTCCCTGCAGCTTCTGCACCCCCGTACTCTAGGGTTCAGATATCATCAAGACTACAGCAGGGTCCGTAGCAATAGCTCTGCTCTGGACATTAGGATACCGAAGGACAAAACGGCTATTAACCCTTGCGTTGTGGGCACAGCCTCACCACAAGGGATACATTTTTTAATCTGGCCGGAGCTAGGGTTTACCGTATCTCCAAATCTGGTTTCAGAGGTAAAGTTCAAATTTGCATTCATGGGGGTTTAAAGTAGCAAAAGCCTCAAAATAACGGACAAAACTTTGTCAACTCAATTTTTTCATGTGAATTGCATGCATGCTAAATAATGTGGAAGCCTAAAGCTAATTGTCGGGCAAATTTGTTTTTCCCCCATGCAGTACCCGCACTGCATGGGTTAACTGCTGGTCTTTGTCTAAGGGTTTGGAATGCCAAGATATACTCACCTAATCCTCCGATCCTCCCAGCACAAGATAGGCCCCTTCGGATCCTGACCCCCCTCCCGTAGTCCAGTGGTCTTGTGCGGTGGACTGCTCTGACGTCATCACGCCCATAGGCCCCTTGCACACTGACAGGCCAATCGGGTCCACCTGTCAGTTTTTCAGGTGGACTCATCACTGCTCTCTATGGAGCAGCGGATGTCAGCGGACATGTGTCCTGCGGATTGGATCAGATGACAGTTGGATGTAAAATGGACAGGCAGTCCATTTCCATCTGACAGCTTATAGGGGGCAGCGGACTGTGTCTGCGTCCGTTCAGCATCAGCAGTGCGGACACGGACCTGTTATCTGCCTGCTCAGCAGGGATCAGCGGTAAGATTCCCTGCTGAGCGGGCGGATCTGCTGGTGGATTCCATCAGTGTGAAAGGGGCCTATAGACTGGCTCTGGATGTAAAGACGTCAGGAACTGTCCACCGTTCGACATGGGGGAGCACCATTTTCCGAAGGATCAGGTGAGTATAGGCTCGGTGTTCACCCCTAGACAAAAAGAGCAGTGAACCCATGCAGTGCAGGCACAGTCTCACTGCATTGGGAACAAAACATTTTTGCCCGGAGTTGGGCTTTAACACTATCAGGTATTAATTACCTTTCACAGAATTAACAGTACTCTTGACAATCTTTCTTTCTCCCCAGAAGAACAGTACCAATAGGTAAAAAAGTAACATTACTTTAGCATTGTTTTTAAAGGCAAACCAAGACATATAAATCTTGTTTACAATATCATTTGAGAAGACAGAGGGGCATAATGGCCTCTAAGAGGCCTCTATGTCCCTCAATTAATGTCTAGAATTCTGTAACAATAAGAAAGCAGAATGTTGTAATAGGTTACAGAAAGTGATCACATAAAATTTTAAAACAAACATGCTTCAATTTACACTTTATATGGTAACACTTTGATCCCGGTAAAAATGTGCTAAAGCGGGGGTGCCCAATCTTTTGAAGACCGAGGGCCACTTAAGCGGCTCAGTCGCAGGCCACAATGAGCGGAACGGGCGGATGACAGATCTGTGTCCACGACACATGCAGAGCGGACACAGCTCACTCTACTCTATGGACCCTCCAATCCGATCCACCAAGATGGAAGGGGACGGATCCGCTTCTGTTTTCTTTTTTAGCGGATCGGATTGGAGGTAGGCAAGTGTAAATGGACAAAAGTCTGTTTACATCTGCCACTCCATAGAGGTTAATGGAGGGTTCCAATGAGTTGGACCAATCGTGTGAAAGGGGCCTAAGGCTGCTTTCACACTGATGTGCTGCGGTTTTCCCACACTGCGGGTGCAGCGCAGTGCACCTCTGGCTTTCCTGTGGGTTAGCTGCACTTTGCCATAGAATTCTATTATATCCCGCAGGTGTGGCGCACTTTCTGAAAGCGCACCAAACCCGCAGTACCTAACAGAAGTCTATGGCACAGTGCAGCTAACCCTGCGGATTCGTTTGAAAGCAGCCAAGTAACCATTGCAGAACGGATATGCTCATATATACACTGTGATTTTAGTAATAAATGTACCTTTAATAACAGTCTTCCATTCAGGTATCACCAGGCAGAGTGCATTTGGTATCACTCCGCTTGTGACAGGAGCCAGCGCTTTACAGGAAACATCGGCCTATCAGGCTCTGCTCCGAAGCCGTTTGCTTCCTCTACCGCCAGCTCCATTCACAACACCAAAGCTCTGGGATGGCGGATTGGCAAACCGCCATCTGGGCTTGCCAAGCTGCCATTCCAGAGCAGGAAGACACAGGCCACATCAGAGGGCTCCGTGGGCCACAGGTGGCACCCAGACTGCTGGCTGGACACCCCTGTGCTAAAGCAATAATTCATTTATAGCTGCAATAGAATTCCGTTTTTTTTTTCTGATCCATACCTTACATTTAGCCTGCTTTCTGCTGAGCTTTGCAGTGGATTCCTCAATAGAGGAGCTTTCAATTCCACTGTCCAAACCAGACGCTGACGTGACTTCACTCCTCTCCTCTTCTACAGTACACATCCAATTCTTCACTCTTTGAATCTGAGCAGGCGAGAGGCCTTCTTCTGACAGAAGGTCCATAAGGAGGAGATATCCCGTGTCTGTACATGTCCTGTAATGGGCACACTCAGCCATTAGCCTGGATACATGATCTTCTGTAGATCTCCGGGGAACAGACTTGGCTGGGTCAAACCTGCTGAGGATCCGGGTTTCTGAACGATGTCTCTGTTCTAGAGCTCGCTGCAAGGACTTTATCTGTTGCTGGAGGTCTTCCACTCGCTCGGCATCTTTCTTGCAATTGATAGTTGCTTTGTTCTTTATGTTTTGTGCTCGGTTGGCATAGTTAAGTGTATTCAGGGTTTCGTCAAAGTCGGAAGCTGAAGGGCTTATACAAGAGATCATAACTGTCTTGGCATTTCCTCCTAAGGAATCTTTCAAAATCCTAAAAACAGAACAGCAAATTAAACAGTAAAAAAAGTCTTTAAAAAAAAAAACAAAACAAAAAAGAAAAAAAAAAAAAAAAAAAAAAACACACATTTGCAAAACGAATGGAAATATACAAACACTATAATCCCCAATACATATTATGACGATATAGATCGATTTACAGTATATCTGTGAGGTACAAAATGCATACAACAAAATATATCTGATGCAAGGTCCGTCTAGGGCAGCCGCTTGTGTTCGGTATAAAAGGCGCTGCCTACACACGTTTTATCAGTTTTAATAGTTTAAGAATACTACTGCACTGCTATATACAATATCAAACAATTAAATAATATGTGCAAAAAAATGTGCAAAAATTCAGAACTGCTGCAACCACCGATATGGTAAAACTCCAACCACTATAAACATTATGTATAAATTAAAGAAATGGTGCGAAGTTCAAAAGGTCACAAACACAGGCCCTTGCCCATCACAAAACTTATATAGAAAAAAAATGTATACAAAACACCATTAAAGCGTGTCATATACTGTATATACTTTTTCGTGAAATAACTTTTTAGTGTTACCATACACATAAAAAAATCCTGATAATCGTCCATAAAAACTTCTTTGTAAGGGTGTAGATAATAATAAAAATAAATAAATAAATAAAATTGATGCACTCCTAGGTACAAATAATAATAAAGTGCACTTCACAGACACATATCAATCGAAGCAGTATGTGAAAGGTAATTAATCGATTTGTGAAAAGACAGCCGCGTGTCAGACAGCCATCGCCAGACAACTGTGTGCAATGCCTGCTCAGTGCTCACTTTAGGTTTTTAACTCATTACAGGTTACACTTTGCCTTTTTGTACATTAATGATCTGGTGCAGCTCCAATCTAGTTATACTCCTTTTATGCTGGATATGCTTCGCTATGGAATAGATCAGTGTTTCTCAACTCCAGTCCTCAAGGCGCCCCAACAGGTCATGTTTTCAGGATTTCCATTATTTTGCACAGGTGATGTGATCAGTTTCACCGCCTTAGTAATTACCACAGCTATTTCATCTGAGGGAAATCCTGAAAACATGACCTGTTGGGGCGCCTTGAGGACTGGAGTTGAGAAACACTGGAATAGATACTCGAAATATAAAGGAATAGGCTGATAGCGTAGTATTAAAACAATGTATTTTAATAGGATTAAAAACACTTACATATAAACTTCTTGCCACATAGCATGAAAAAACAATCCTTGGGATGGTAAAATCGCCTTCCTGAGACACCGGAAGTAATGGACGGAGCCAGTGATGTCACCTCCAGGGTCTCCGGGACACGGAAGTATTGCGGTGAGGAGGCGATTTACCGTCCCAAGGATCGCGCACGCACAGCCGGCTTCCCACAGTTAACATGCTGGAGCCAGGGACCCAAAGACCGGCAAAGAAACTGTTTGGGTGAGCACGGCGCTGGACCCCTGGACAGGCGAGTGTCCTTTTATTAACCCCTTTGCACCTAAGGGTAAAACAAATCTAAACGCCTAAGCGCAATTTTGCAATTTTGACATTGGATTATGACTTGTTTTTTTCAGGACAAACAGGACTTTCATTTGGTGGTAAATGGTAATGGATATCTCCTGATTTAATTTTTTTTTTATTATCAAAGGAAAACTGGCCCAAAATAGTAAAAAAATAATACAAATCACTGTAGCAGTCAGCACTACAACAATAGCAGCAATCTTCCAGGTCCTGTGTTAAGCAGCTCTTCTGCATGACATGGAGAGGCGGGGAAGTGGCTTGACTATCTCCAGTTCACAGTGCCTTGTATTCATTTAAAAAATACAAGAAATTCTGTGAATGGCAGCAGTGACCTACCCTTTGTTGTTTGTATACAAAAGGGAAGCCACTTGGCACAGAACCCAGAAGAATACCACTAACACTGCAGTAGCAGCGACTACTAGAGTGATTTGCAGCTTCCACAGCGATCACTCAGCTATGCGATTATGCATATTTACATTGGTCCAAGCTGAATCAATGTAACGATTACCTTAACAAAAATTAGAAAGGAATAATTCTTTGTTAGGCTTCACTCACACCAGGCGGATCTGCTGCCATGGAGTCCACCAGCTCAGCGGGAGATCTCTCCATTGATCTCCGCTGAGCCGGCGGATGACAGGTCCCTCTCTGCTCACTGAGCGGGGAAGGGCTTGTCGAGCGCCACTGCTTGCTATGGAGAGAGCGGAAGAAAATGGACAGCATGTCCGCTTTCATCAAATCTCACCCGATCCGATCCACCAGGGACGGATGTGACCGTAGGGCCATCCGTCTGATTTTAGTGGATCGGACCGGGTCGGATGTTAGCGGACATGTCACCGCTGACATCCGTCGCTCCAAAGATTAACATGGAGCGCCCGTTCAGGTCCGCCGAAAAAACTGAAAGGCGGACCTGAATTGTCCGACAGTGTGAAAGGGGCCATAGGCACATGGTGTTACAATATTATTATTGCAACAGTTTTGTTTATGTATTTTCCTTGTAACACCGTGTGCCTAACAAAGAATTATTCCTTTTATTGATATTTAAAGCGGAGTTCCACCCATAAAATGAACTTTGCATTATTCAGCAGCATTAAACCTAATTAACAACATTTGGAAACATTTTTTTTTTTTTACTCACGTTTTCATGTCTGTTGCTAAGGGGTGCCTTGGAATCTGCCTCTTCCTCTCCCTGGCGCCTGACGTCAATTCCCTCAGCATCGTGCTCGCTAGTGCTCCTGAGAGATGTGTGTCATCATTTCGGTCAGTGAGCAGCGCCGAGGGCTTCGTTGCCATCACAATGGGGCAGGCACTTCCGACAACAGCACCCGTTGTGATGGCAACTTCAGAAGTGTACGGCACTGCGAGCCGCACATACTGCGCATGCGCGAGAATGGCTGGTGCATGCTGGTCGCTCAGCTGCACCAAAGCCCGGAAGATAGTGCTTGTGAGGGGGAGGGGGGGGGGAATTCGGAGGATCAGTTAAGTATATTTCCCTTCTCCTCTCTCCTAGACAAAAACAAGCAGGAAAAGTCGTTGTAAACCACCAATGTTCCAGGTTCGTGAGCTCCGGCTATGTGATTGGCTGGAGCCGCGTTGACGTCACAGCCCTCTGTTCCGGCACAAAGCTCTGAAGCTCCGGCAAGGTATGCCAGACCTTCAGAGCACATGCGTCAGTGATGTCACTGGCTGCATGCAGGGTGAAGATCTCCTAAACGGTGCACATTTACGAAATATTCATTTTACCTAGAGGTAAACCTTATTATAGGCTCACCTCTAGGTAAAAATGATCAAGCAGGGTTTACAACCGCTTTAACCCGTGCAGGCACAGCCCCACTGCATAAGAAAACTTTTTTTTTTTTGCCCAGAGATGGGCTTTAAGCTTTATTTGGGGAGGAAGAGAGATATACGTGTGGGGGTGCAGAACACTTGTGTCATCATCTTACCTGGTAATCTTGGAATCCCTGTAAGGAATATGGCTGCTTTTCCTCTTTGGGTCACCCAGAGCACTTATAACATTGCCCAGTGCTAAAAGTCCAGTGTTAATCTGAATGCTTTCTTTCAGCCGTTCTCCAGTGTTGCCGGTTTTCAATATACGCTCAGATCCTGCCAGATCTACAAAGTGGAACTTAGAAGACAGGACCTGACCAAAAGCAAGGGCAAAACTATTGTCCCCATCGGTCATTCTGGTGACTCGTCCAACAACTCTCCTCTGCTCCATGGTGACAGTAAATATTGTATGCGAGCGGCTGGAATGGGTATTGACTTGGGTGGCACCTGTGTGTTTAGCAGCATTACCCACTTCTAACAAACTGAGCACCTCATCCAGTCCTTCCACTTCTGTCTCCTTCACACCGCACAGCACTGAAGGAGAAAAGAACAAAGAAAAGAAGTTGAAACATAAGTTTGTATTTGTGAATAGCAATTACCTACATACAGCATGCAATGTCATCATTCTCTCTTACAGCAAGCCGATTATAATACTTCTGTAAAATAAAATGGTTTTGGTTTAATTTTTGCAGTATATTTTAAAATAAATTGAACTTTAACCACCTCAATACCGGGCACTTTCCCCCCCTTCCTGCCCAAGCCATTTTTCAGCTTTCAGCACTGTCACACTTTGAATGACAATTGCACGGTCATGCTACACTGTACCCAAATGAAATGGTCATCATTTATTTTCCCACAAATAGAGCTTTCTTTTGGTGGTATTTGATCACCTCTGCGGTTTTTATTTTTTGCGCTATAAACAAAAGAAGAGTGACAAGTTAGAAAAAAAAAATGCATTATTTTTACTTTTTGCTATAATAAATATCTAATTTTTTTTTTTTTAAACAAATTTTTTTCTCAGTTTGGGCCGATATGTATTCTTCTACATTTTTTTGGTAAAAAAAAAACAAAAAACGCAATAAGCGTATATTGATTGGTTTGCACAAAAGTTATAGCGTCTACAAAATAGGGGATAGATTTATAGCATTTTTATTTTCTTTTTTATTTCTTTTTTACTAGTAATGGCATCGATCTGCGATTTCTATTGTGACTGCAATATTGCGGCGGACATATCAGACACTTTTGACACATTTTTGGGACCATTCACATTTATACAGCGATCTGTGCTATAAAAATGCACCGATTACTGTATAAATGTGACTGGCAGGGAAGGGGTTAACACTAGGGGAGGATCGAGGGGTTAATCATGTTTCCTAGGGAGTGTTTCTAACTGTAGGGGGAGGGGACTCACAAGGGGAGGAGACCGATCGGTGTTCCTCTGTACTGGGAACACACCATCGGTCTCCTCTCTTTGACAGGACATGGATCTGTGTGTTTACACACACAGATCCATGGTCCTGCTGTGTTACCGGGCAATCACGGGTGCTCGGCGGCCATCGCGGCCGCCGGGCACGCGGATCGAGTCCCGAGTGACACTGAAGGCGTGCACGAGTGCCATCGGCGGTGGGCGCGTCCCCTGGTGGGCCGGGAGGCCGAGGGCGTCATATGATGCCCTCCCAGAACGAGAGCTGCGCCACCTGGCCGTCATATGACGGCAAGCGGTTAAACCACTTGAAGACCAGACTTTTTCTGACACGGTTTGTTTATAAGTAAAAATCTGTATTTTTTGGCTTAGAAAATTACTTAGAACCTCCAAACATTATATATTTTTCTAGCAAAGACCCTAGAGAATAAAATGGCAGTTGCTGTGACTTTTATGTCACATGATATTTGCGTAGCTTTTTTTTTTTTTTTAAACACAATTTTTTGGGGGAAAAAATACAAATTCATTTTAATGCAGCAAAAAGAAAAAAAAAAAAAAACGACCACACACAACAATATATAACTAAATTTTTGGGTAAAATATAAAAGATGATGTTATGCCGAGTAAGTAGACACCCAACATGTCATGCTTTAAAATTGCGCTACGATACTTAAAAAAATTCCATAGGCAACACTTACAGTTACAAAGGGGGTCTAGAGCTAGAATTATTGCTCTCGCTATAATGTTTGCGGCGATATCTCACATGTGTGGTACAAACACTGTTTACATATGCGTGCGTGACCTACGTATGCGTTCTCCTCTGTGCGCAAGCACAGGGGCACTTTCATTTTTTCTTTTATTAAGAAGTTTTTATTTTTACACCGTCTCTTTAAAGTGGTTGTAAACCCTGTTACACCGCTTGTACCTACTGGTAAGCCTAAAATAAGGCTTACCGGTAGGTACTGTAAATATCTCCTAAACTTGCACGGTTTAGGAGACTTTTACCATAAACGCTTGCGCCAACGTCATCAGCGCATGCGCACCGAAGAAATGGCTCGCTCGTGCCGTTTCTTTAGCAGTGTGCCGTGACCGGCAGCTACCGTGCGGATGCACGGGGGTGATGTCTTTCCGGCTCCGACCAATCACAGCGCCGGAGCCCACAAACCCAGAAATAACTCCGGGAGACATGTCGCCGGTCACAGCGGTGTGCAAGGCCGCTGCAACAGCTTCGATCTAAGGTAAGTATTTCATATGCGATGCATACTAGCTCATTATGCCTTTGTCTTACAGGGTTTCTCGCTGCTTCTAAAAGCGATCCAGTGGCTAGTCAGTCGCTCGGATCACTTTTATCAGAAAGAGAAATGCTGGCAGAAAAAGAAAACAATTCTGGGGTTATGGCTGACAGCTGCAGCTAAACCACTTCAAACGTAATGTATATATACACGTATTGCGGTCTTGAAGTGGTTAAAACTGGGCAACATGAACCAAAATAATTTTTTTTGTTTAAGGGAGGAAAAGGACTAAACCTTCTGTCAGGTTTTGTTGTTGGTCCCCCCCCCCCCCCCTGTGTTTACATGGAGACAGAGACAAAATGCCTCTCTTAGGGATGACAAACACTAGTACTTTTTGTAAGTACTGCAGCATAGGAAAGGGTTAAAACCTCTGCACCCTTTCTTTCCCTGCGCTATATATATATATATATATATATATATATATATATATATATATATATATATATATATATATATGACACACACACACTTTCGCCAAAATATAAAAAAAAAACAAAAATGCTACAACTGTCAGAATACTCAAGTAGCAGCTGCACGTGACTGGATGTAGCCGTGATTCGGCCAACTGTTTTTTTGTTGGGCTCCTTCAATTTCTTACCCAAAGGATGTCGGACAGGAGAGGGCGCACAAAGCTACCCACTAAGTGAATTTCAGTAAGTTCATCAGGAACCAGACCAAATTCAAACAGGGTTTATAAAGCCAGCTTACATTTCAGACATACTGGTTACCTGACTACTTGGATTTACCATGACGTGCTTTAAAAGATATCTTCACCTTTAGGAGCATGTTACACCCATATTTAGTGTGCAACATACTCCTATGCAACCACCTGCCGCCACCAGTGTTTCCCTCTCTGTGACAGCAGGCAGGGGATCCTCTCCCTGCACCCGCTGACACTTTTTGAAAACAGTATGGCTCTGCCCACACAGTCACATTATTGATTTATTCATAGACTCCTATGAATGAAAAAACTACAAATACTGTCTTCCACCATGGCAGACGTACTTGTAGTTTGAATGGGCTGCAATCACGCTTCTCAGCACACTCAGTTTATTCAGTCTTCTTCTAGCTTTGTAACTGCAAGGCCGTAGCGGGATATGGTAATAAGTTTGATTTTTTTTTTACCTGCAAAAATATGTGAATGTATTATTTTTTTGCTGCTGCATAGAGGATCAGTCATTGAAATAATGTTTCAGTGCACAATGGTACCAGATGGGTGCTGGTGCTAGTTAACACAAAGGGTTCTGAAGGGTGTGATCCAATTTTCTGCTCATGGGCACCTTTGTTAAATGAGGAGAGAAGAAAGTGCTCAGCAGTTTGTAGAAAAGGCACTGGGATAGAGAACAGAGCAGGGGGAAGCGACGAGTATAGAGGAGGAGAGCAGAAAGAGAACAGAGACCGGCAGAAATAGACAGGGAATGGGCAGGAGCAGAAAAAAGGGGATAGTAGAGAGATAAGGGGGGGGGGGGTCAGGAGGCATTCATTTTTTTTAAAGGTAAACTTAGCCTTAAATAAAAAGGTGATGCCTGTAAGCTATTTCCTTTCTTATAAAAGATAACACACCAAAAACATTTTACAGCAAGTATCTGAAGCCCAAGGGACGTTCTTCTCAATTCATTCTGAACCGAGCAGAATCCAACCAGGCGAATTCTATGACTGGGACTTACCTACACTGCCTTTGTCATCCTCTCTGATCAAAATGTCTTTACTAGAGGTCTGCACCTCCAGGAGATCCCTGAATTCTTCCTTATAGACCTCTAGATAGGAAACTCGGATGGTGTAATCAATCAGATCATTTTCATCGACCAGTTTAAAGATTTCAGCCATAGCACGTGGAATGATACCCTGCTCATCTTCTGAGATAGATGCTGAAACAAAACAAAATTATTACAACAATATACAAATAGTTGGAGGAGAACAGTTGTCAACTAAATGAAAAAGAATTAACAGCATCTTTTGCAGACACACTAGGTATAGGGGAAAGTGAAATGTCACCGCTGACACCAACAAGTGCCGCTCAGAATATTCAGTATATGTTACACTAGTGATGATTTTTAGACTGTGGACATGCCATAGGAGATAGCCAGACCTACAACAAATATGGACATGCTACAGGAGTAGGTGAAGACTGCAGACCTAGAGGGAGAGACGAGGGCGCTCTGGTGAGGCTGGGTATACGGTCCTTAGTGGCAGTGGAGAGATGGCACTGAAGGCAGCAGCTCTGGAGGGTCATAAAGGAAAAAGAAAGGCGCCTCTAAATGCAGTGGTTAAAAGATTTTTTACAGGCACAATGGGATTAAAAACACTTACAAGATAGTAAGAGGTCATAGGCATATAATGATTTGTCCTCATGCGGATTGCTGTAATCTGGTAATCAGGTCTGACGAAGAAGCTGTGCCTGCTCCAAAACGCGTTATCCACCCACCACCTTCACCTGACATATGCAGGACGGCTCTCTCCCCCAGACAGACGAGGATTACAGTGATCCGCATAAGGACAAATCATTATATGCCTATGACCTCTTAATATCTTGTAAGTGTTTTTAATCCCATTGTGCCTGTAATAAATCTTTTAACCACTGCACTTAGAGGAACCTTTCTCTTTCCTTGAAGACTTCAGGAATATGTTACAGGTGACTGACAGAGATCAGTCATTACAAGCTAGACCCGCAGCAACTGTGGACATGCTACAGGTATAGCTGAAGACTATCGGAGAAAGGAGGTGTGTTACATGATTGTTAGAGATTACTGCCACTACAAGCTAGACCTGCAGAAACTATGGACATGCTACAGGTGTAGCTGAAGACTGCAGACGCAAGTCAGAGAAACGGGATATGTAGCCGAGGAGTGCCAGAGATCACTGCCATAACCAGGGCCGCTAAGGCAGTAAAGCCGGCCTCCCTTTACAGGACCGAACCCCATCAGTTCCACAAGGAGCCCAGGCACCTGACAAGCAGGAGGGCCAGCTGTACTGCCTTATCACTGAAACTGATCCCCCTGTGGCTCCCCCCTTCTGCACAGCCAGTGTCTCGTCCTCTCCTTCTTGCCATATTTCAGCTGCTGCAGGGGGATTAGTTCCAGTAACTGCACCCGCCCCCTGGCTCCTGTGTTCATTAATAACTTAAGCATAGTAAACTGGGTTTACTATGTTTCAGTTTGTGAATGAACAAGGAGCTCTGTACAGAGTGCTTCCTGTTCATTTATCTGCAGTGCAGCTATGGCTGCAGAGAAAGGGGTTGAGGAATCTGTCATCAGCAGCGTTAATTTCATCTACTAAATTAATACTATTTTAGTCAGCTAAAATCACCACTAACACTAAAATGGCATTAAACTAAATTTAATTTATATCACAATGGCTAAATCTGTGTCTGTACTGCACGTTCAAACCTTAATACTATAAATAATAAACATGTTATTAGATTTTTATTCCAGGAGTATATAATGTTTGGCAGTTCTAAAGAAATAATGCATTAAAATTTAATTAAACCCCTTCGATTTTAGTCGACTAAAATGTACTGGAAATTTTAGTTGACTAAAACTAAAATGGCATTTTAGTCAAAAGACTAACTAAAATGAAATCGAAATTTGATGTCAAAATTGAGCACTGGTTATCAGTCCCTTTGAAATATAAAACGGACACCGCGCTTGGCTTATTAAATCACAAAAATAAATGCATCAACTCAAATGTATATAACGGCCCACAAACGTGAAGAAAAGTGCTTGTGCTCCATTGCTTGGTGTTCAGAACAGTTGCCTCACATGGATATACACTCACCCCAGATGTTGACCGCCTATCTCTAGTGAGGTCACTTGTGCTTTGTGGGGAAACAAACCCCCTTGTGGTGTCTTTACTGGCTGGTCACACTGCAATTACTCCATAGGTGGGTTGAGAAATGAGAGGGGGGAGTCCACAGCGTAAAACCGTAATTTATTGGCAAAAAGTTGCAAAAACAAACATAGGTACACTCACATGTCCCGATGCCTAATAAGCCTGGCACCCGGTGTGTTCAGCATGTGTTTTTAATAAGGGAATGGGCATTCACTGGTTACCGCTCGTTTGCGGTGTTAGCTTGGTTCCCTGGATAGATTCCTAGGGCAGATGTGGTGTCGTGATGAAGCCTCGATGCGTTTCAGTCAATGTGAAGGGCCGTCATCAGGAAGCTCTGAGAGCGTCAGAGCTTCCTGATGACGGCCCTTCTCATCGGCTGAAACGCATCTAGGATTGATCGCGTCATCAGGACACCAGATCTGCCCGATTAATCTATCCAGTGAACCGAGCCAACATCGAAAGTGAGCGGTAACCAGGCTTATTAGGCACTGGAACATGTGAGTGTACCTATGTTTGTTTTTGCAACTTCTTACCAATACATTACGGTTTTACGCTATGGGCTTCCCCCTCCCCACCTATGGAGTAATTGCAGTGTGACCAGCCAGTTAGAAACCACCCGGGGGTTTGTTTGCCCACAAAGTACAAGTGACTTCACTAGAGATAGGTGGTCACAATCCATGCGGGGCACCTGGTCTGAACACCAAGCAGTGGAGCACATATTTGTTTATTTTGGAATGGAGCACAAGCACTTTTCTTCACGTTTGTGGGACTTTATATACATTTAAATTGATGCATTATTTTTTGATTTAATAAGCCAAGCGCGGTGTCTGTTTATATTTCAAGTTGTAGTGTTGCTGTTGAGCCACAATTACACTGCTGCTGGTCATTTATTTTGTTGTTACTAATTTTTGTCACATATTATTGCCTTGGCGCTAAGTTATTTGTTTTTATCATCAGTCCCTTTCTCTGTCTCAAAAGTGAGACATCAGTGGTCCATTTAGATCCCTGATATTTCACCAAAGCTTCACACCCATCAGGGCTGTCAAAAAAAGGGTAAAAAACCTGTCAGGTAGGTTGTATGGGGCCCCATGAATTCTTACAGCAGCCCTGGCCATAACAACCTATGGCCAGTGCTGCTGTCTTGCACTCGGAGGATCAGCGGATTAGGCAAGTATATCTCCGCTCTGCAATCCCTTAGACCAGTGATGGCGAACCTTGGCACCCCAGATGTTTTAGAATTACAGTTCCCATGATGCTCCACTACACTGCAGAGTGCATGAGGATCATGGGAAATGTAGTTCCAAAACATCTGGGGTGCCGAGGTTCACCATCACTGCCCTAGACAAAAACGAACAGTTAACCTATGCAATGTGGGCACAGCCCCACTGAATGGGAGATTTTGCCCAGAGTTCTTCTTTAAGTCAGGCATAGACAAATCAAAATTCATCTGGTTTAGCAGGGACCAGTCTCTGTGTGTCCCTCTCTGTTAGACAGAAGTTGATTATTAGAATGACCTCTGCTGGAACAGACACGCTTGAAAACTTTTGTCAATCAGCATCTGCAGCCAATCAACCGCAGCCGCTGGTTAGTCTATTCTGACGGCAGGGAGTGCTTCTGTCAGAATATAGTGTTCCAGCATGGGGAGGGGTAATTCCTCCATCTGCAAAGATAATAAAAGTATACACTGCGCTAAATTCAAAAAATATATGGTGCGGAGCAGCTACATACAGGGTGACAACAACCAAAAAATCATGTGAAAGTAAAATGTAGCGCATAAATTGTGCAAAAAGTCTTCAATCAAGAAAACAACTGAAAAACAAATATCCATGAATGGTAAACACAGCAATGATAAAACTTATAAGTCTCTCAATGAAGGTGAATAAAGTCCAGTGAGTGAATAGAAAACAAATATACATGGAATGTCCCACTGGAAATGGTATGTGGATGTGAGACGGCAAATGCTCTAACACGGGTAAATCATCAGATCATCCCAAAGCTGTATCTCACAACTGCATGTGACTTGGTAAAGATGGTGTGTAAGAAACTCTTACCAGATACATTGGACTCCCTTGTCAGCGACAGGGAGTCACTCGAGCGGGTTGCCTCTCAGGGCCTGAAAGCGGACATCACAGCTCTGCAAACCTTCTGGGTCAAACTCTGTATGGATCTCCCGGGGCCGCCAGGTGGGTCCTCCCAAAGGATGGCCAAGGTGCGAATCAGAGGGAACAGTGCGTCACGTAAAAAACTGAAGTGAAGGCTGGTTTGATCTCTCAGTTGATATGTGGAGAAAAAATAAACAGGCTCCACATAGTGTAGATGAGCAAAGTGGGATTTTTATTGCTAAAAAAGCCAGGTAACAATAAAATGTGATCACAGGGTATAAAAACAAAGATGGGCAACTGAAAGCGCCCGACGCGTTTCGATCGATGGATCGTCTACTGGGGCATACAGCATCCCCTCCAAGTTGCCTTATATTTATGAGAAAAACATTCAAGAAAGCAAATTGTATGTGCTGTCAAACAGCCTTCCCCATTGGATGAGTGGGGTCACCTGATCGCACCTGGCTAAACCTAGCAGGTGTAAAACATCATTCATTTGCATTCGTGGTGTGTGATTAACCTGTTAAATGTTATTAAACAGACCTCACATTAAACAGTAATTGAATAGTATAACACTGGTTAATTCAAACGTTTAATACTGAAAAAGAAATAAAAAGAACTGAACCTTCTAGCACAGTACTCCCATTGCTGACACTTTTGTGTCTGCTTAGAACTACAGGGGAGTCAGTGCCAATCAGGGACCGCGTCTCTGGGGGCGGGCGGAGCCGACGGCCAATAGCTGCAGGGACAGGAAGTCTCCGTCAGCGCCGCCCGACCTCCACGAGGCAAACACAGGGAAGTGACGTCAGAGCGCAAAGCCTGCTCGACGTCCGTCCCCTGTCACGTGATACCTCTCTCCGAGTGTTGAGGAGAGAAGGAGGGAGGAGGGGCATGCGTCAGACCGGACGTTCCTGACGCCGGTTCCCACGCTCCTCCCCCGTGTCCCCGGAAATAACATTGAGTACAGGTGATGACCAGAAATCCCACCCGGATGGTGGGAAACTGGTAAACATCACCTGTAAAGTGGGGGATGAATAACACCACCTAATATAGGGCAGGGCATGAAGGAGGGGGCCGTGCAGCAAAGAGGCGTGCCTCAAAACGGGACGGTGCCCAGCTCACTCCCAGCAATTAAAGCACAAGGGACCAAAAGACCACCATTGAATAAATCAAATATCAATGATGGCGAGAGACCCCAAAGTAAATAAGAAATCCCTTCCGGTCAAAACAATGAACGGAATGAGGTGCTTTAAATTGAGAAATAATACAATGTTTGCAAAAACATACAATAAAGTGAGTTCATAAATATTGCAGCTACCTTCCTAAGGTTCACAAGAACCCAACCAATCCTCCCGGCCGACCCATCGTCAGCGGGATTGATTCGGTTACGGCGAGGATTGGCAAATACGTGGACTTCTATTTACAACCTCTGGTTCAAACCACCCCCTCTTATCTGAAAGACACCAGAGACACAATCAAATTATTGGAGTCTGTTTCAATTAAAAAAGGTACTCTCTTAGTAACAGCTGACGTAGCAGCGTTATACACGTGCATACCACATCACCTAGGTTTCGAAGCAGTCGAAAACCATCTCTCCAGAGATGGAAGACTCCCCACATTACAACGAAATTTTATTACGCAGCTGTTAAAATTTGCAACCAGGCACAACCACTTCTGGTTTCAGGACCGATTCTTTTTACAACAGAGGGGCGTGGCTATGGGGGCTAAATTTGCCCCCAGTCTCGCTAACCTCTTCATGGCCCAGTGGGAGGAGGATGTCGTCTATGCTGCCCGGAGACCCGAATTGGTTCTTTGGGCCAGGTACATAGACGACATCCTCCTCCTTTGGGAAGGAGATCTGGCATCCCTCGAGGGCTTCATGAACATTCTCAATGCCAACGATAGGGGGATTTAGTTGAGCTTTGAAGCCAGCACAAGCGAGGTGCATTTTCTTGATCTCAAAATTTCAGTTGTGCATCAACATCTGGAGTTTCGTACCTACTTCAAACCCACAGATCGGAATGGGTACATTCCGATCGACAGCTGCCATCGCGAACAATGGCTTCGGTCGGTGCCCCGTAGCCAGTTTCTGAGATTGAGGCGCAACTGCACCCAAACTTCGGACTTTATATCCCAATCTCAAGTCCTCAGAGGTAGATTTCTTGATAAGGGTTATGACCCTCACCTTTTAGACAGTGAAATCATTAGAGCTTTGCTCACTGAAAGGCAGGCTACGCTCACAGAACGCTCTAAAGACAACACTACATTTAATGCAAAGTTATCTTTCTTCACCACCCATTCCATTCAATCTAAACAGATTAAAGGTATCATTAAAAATCACTGGGGAATATTACAGAACGACAGACTACTTGGTCCTGTTTTACCCAAACAGGCCTCGGTAGTGTTCAGAGGCGCTAGGTCCATTCAGGGACAGATCGCCCCAAACATAATAGACCCCCCTAAGAAGGTGTCGTTCTTTCAGGAGTGCAAAGGTTACTACCCGTCGTAAGTGTCAAGTCTGCCTTCACAACACTGGGGGAAGACACAAGAGCGTCACTTTTAAATCTACGGTCACTTCCCGTATTTACTCCATGAAGCATTTCACCACGTGCTCCTCACAATACATCGTATACCTGATAACTTGTCCCTGCCACAAGCAATATGTGGGTCGCACGATCAGAAGTTTTTCTGTTCGTGTCAACGAACACGTGGCTGCAATCAAAAAAGGTAGGGACAAGCATACTGTGCCACGTCACTACTTGGAATACCACGATAGGGACCCCACAGGAACCCTGTTCCAAGTTATTGATAGGTTCATTCCGCACTGGAGGGGTGAGTCACGTCTACGTGGAGTTTCACGCCTCGAGACGTACTGGATCCACGAGTTGAGGTCCTTCTTCCCGTTTGGGTTGAACGTGGAGTGGGACCTCAACTCGTTCATCAACTCATCTTAGCATTAGTTTTATTGCATCCACTTGGTTCCTTAATCGCAACACTATATGCACTTTCATGGTGCCCTCTCTAAACTTCCTTTTCCTATACATCTTCATTACACATTTTTAGTTTTTATATATTTCTAGTCTTCCCCGTGTTGGCGCATTTCTGGGGGGTGCGCTCACATTAGGTTTCTAGGGTTAGTTAAACCTCCCTTATTTCTGGGGTTTTCACACTGGCATGTGCATTATCCACATTCTGTGGATGGCACATGCCGGGTAGCTGCAATATTTATGAACTCACTTTATTGTATGTTTTTGCAAGCATTGTATCATTTCCCAATTTAAACCACCTCATTCCGTTCATTGTTTTGACCGGAAGGGATTTCTTATTTACTTTGGGGTCTCTCGCCATCATTGATATTTGATTTATTCAATGGTGGTCTTTTGGTCCCTTGTGCTTTAATTGCTGGGAGTGAGCTGGGCACCGTCCCGTTTTGAGGCACGCCTCTTTGCTGCACGGCCCCCTCCTTCATGCCCTGCCCTATATTAGGTGGTGTTATTCATCCCCCACTTTACAAGTGATGTTTACCAGTTTCCCACCATCCGGGTGGGATTTCTGGTCATCACCTGTACTCAATGTTATTTCCGGGGACACGGGGGAGGAGCGTGGGAACCGGCGTCAGGAACGTCCGGTCTGACGCATGCCCCTCCTCCCTCCTTCTCTCCTCAACACTCGGAGAGAGGTATCACGTGACAGGGGACGGACGTCGAGCAGGCTTTGCGCTCTGACGTCACTTCCCTGTGTTTGCCTCGTGGAGGTCGGGCGGCGCTGACGGAGACTTCCTGTCCCTGCAGCTATTGGCCGTCGGCTCCGCCCGCCCCCAGAGACGCGGTCCCTGATTGGCACTGACTCCCCTGTAGTTCTAAGCAGACACAAAAGTGTCAGCAATGGGAGTACTGTGCTAGAAGGTTCAGTTCTTTTTATTTCTTTTTCAGTATTAAACGTTTGAATTAACCAGTGTTATACTATTCAATTACTGTTTAATGTGAGGTCTGTTTAATAACATTTAACAGGTTAATCACACACCACGAATGCAAATGAATGATGTTTTACACCTGCTAGGTTTAGCCAGGTGCGATCAGGTGACCCCACTCATCCAATGGGGAAGGCTGTTTGACAGCACATACAATTTGCTTTCTTGAATGTTTTTCTCATAAATATAAGGCAACTTGGAGGGGATGCTGTATGCCCCAGTAGACGATCCATCGATCGAAACGCGTCGGGCGCTTTCAGTTGCCCATCTTTGTTTTTATACCCTGTGATCACATTTTATTGTTACCTGGCTTTTTTAGCAATAAAAATCCCACTTTGCTCATCTACACTATGTGGAGCCTGTTTATTTTTTCTCCACATATCAACTGAGAGATCAAACCAGCCTTCACTTCAGTTTTTTACGTGACGCACTGTTCCCTCTGATTCGGACCTTGGCCATCCTTTGGGAGGACCCACCTGGCGGCCCCGGGAGATCCATACAGAGTTTGACCCAGAAGGTTTGCAGAGCTGTGATGTCCGCTTTCAGGCCCTGAGAGGCAACCCGCTCGAGTGACTCCCTGTCGCTGACAAGGGAGTCCAATGTATCTGGTAAGAGTTTCTTACACACCATCTTTACCAAGTCACATGCAGTTGTGAGATACAGCTTTGGGATGATCTGATGATTTACCCGTGTTAGAGAATTTGCCGTCTCACATCCACATACCATTTCCAGTGGGACATTCCATGTATATTTGTTTTCTATTCACTCACTGGACTTTATTCACCTTCATTGAGAGACTTATAAGTTTTATCATTGCTGTGTTTACCATTCATGGATATTTGTTTTTCAGTTGTTTTCTTGATTGAAGACTTTTTGCACAATTTATGCGCTACATTTTACTTTCACATAATTCCTCCATCTACCTCACTTGCGTGGATGGGGGAATCTCTTTGTTTTTTTCCCCTGGTCAGCTCACTGGCTGAACTCAAACCCATCTATGCCCAGCTTTAGAAGTGCCCTGCTCTTAGGAGCTTACAATCTACAAGGGAGGTGTAAGTAATACAAGTGATACATAGGGGGTCATTTGTGCACTTGGAATTGTAGATCTGAGGGGGACATGCAAGGAAAATAAAAAACAGCATTTTAGCTTGCACATGATTGGATGATAAAATCAGCAGAGCTTCCACTCATTTCAGATCTACGGCGACTGCACTTTCAAGTGCACTTGTAGTGCAAAATGGATTTGCCTTTAGTAAATAACCCCCCCATAAATAACCACCATAAGGTAGTAAATGCAGGGGGGGGGGGATTAGTTGATGGAGAGGGTAGAAGTTCAGTAAACATGGGACAAACAGGCTTCTCTGACAAAAATAAATAATGATTCATAGATAGCTCTATAAACTGTCTCCAGACATACTCACATATGCTCGCTTCTCCAATGGTGTAGGTTTTCCCTGATCCCGTCTGCCCATAGGCTACTACAGTGACGTTGAAGCCTTGAAAGAAGGCTTCCAGTAAAGGCTGGACACAGCGGCTGTACACCGTCTCCTGGCTGCACGTTTTATCCAGAATATCCTGGAAGTGGAAGTGTCTGTTGGTGCCCAGAGTCAGGCCTTGCTGGTCAGGCTCAATGTGAACACAAGTCTGCTGTCCGTGGAGCACTTCTTTAGGAAGCAGAGGACGGACCCTGACAGCCACCTGCACAGCCGTCTCCTCCACACGAACGGGCTGGCCTTTGGAACCCATCAGGAAACACTGGAGCTGAATAACAGATAACAGAAATGTTTATGTTAAAGTTGTTGTAAACCTCAGACATGAAATATGGACAAAGCATATAACTCTATAGTGTGTACTTGTCTCAACCCAGAACATTAAGCGTCATTTCTGTCTGCTGCTTCATTCCTCTGCTATCAGCACGAGTCACTTCTGACAAGTTTTCCTGACACCAAGAGAAAAAAAGGTGACATGGGAGGGAGCTCCAGTACACAGCCGGTGCTTGACAGCCTCAGCTCTGTACCTGTGTGAGGGAGGGGGGGGGGGTGTCCCTTCCTGCCAATCAGCTCTCAGGGCTCTCCTCACTGAGCTCTGCATTGTATAATCACATCTTTCCGCCTCCTTTTTTCTGACATTTCAGATAAGCTTTAGAAATTCTGGACTTTGAATGAATGTAAATATGTAAATAGAAGAGAAGAATGCGGATAAACAGGTACAACTTATTTAGGAGGATTTGCTTCATCTTGTGCATCACCTGAGGCTTATCATTTCACTGGATATATGTAACCACTTTAAAGCGGTGTTTTCCACCCCAAAAAAAAAAAATTAAAAGCCAGCAGCTACACATACTGCACCTGCTGACTTTTAATAATAGGACACTTACCTGTCCTGGAGTCCAGCGATGTCGACACCGCAGCTGATGTTTCCATCAGCTGTTGGGTGCTGCCGCCGCCATTGCGGTTAAGGGTACCCGGCAGTGTAGCCTTATGGCTCCACGCAGGGAACCCTACTGTGCATGCTCCTCTCTCCTACTGGAGATAGGGAGGAGCCCCGCGATGATGTCACGGGCCGCGGCCCGGACTCCTGGAAGTGGGGACAGGATACCTGTCAGAGACAGGTAACCTGTCCCCCCCCTCCCCGAAAAGTGCCAATTGTGGCACCGGAAGAGGAGACAAATGAGTGGAAGTTCCACTTTTGGATGGAACTCCGCTTTAAAGTCGATCGTCCCAAAAATATGCAACCCTAACACAGTGCTTATTATAATACCCCCACAAAAAGAAAATCCCTACTGTAGAGACCAAAAGGTAAAATCCTCTCCACTGCTTCAAATAGAGCTGTCAGCATACAAAATACAATGTTGCAAGTCTCCTCTCTTAGCTGGTATATTGTATCATTTCATTTACAACCTGAACAGGCTGCTAAAGGTGGCCATAGAAGGAGCAAAATTTGTCCAGATCAGCAGGGACCAGACAAACTTTGATCCATGAGTGGCCTTGCAATTGAACAGAAGCTGATCGACTTTTGTTCAACCGCCCCGTCAGATAAAAGCTGCCTCGATCAGCGGCTGCAGTGCTGATTTACGTATTCTGACATAAAACTGAACAAGAAACTGAACCATGTATGGCCAGATAAAGCCAATCTCCTGCTGCATTCCAAAGCAATAATCTCCCACGGATCCACGGAACTCTGAAGACATACAGGACCGGTTCTGTTGCTCTTTCTCCTCCTGCGCCGGTCTCTCCCTCCAGGTCATTCCAGGTCAGCAGATCACTCTCAGCTTCCTCTCCAAGGGATCAGCTCCTCACACCTTATAGTTGGTCTATACTTAAAGTGTATGTCTAGCCAAAACGTACTTTTCGCAGCTTTGTATACGGAAGGGTTTCAACCAGGTTTTTACTGCTACGGGGGGCAATGTCACTAAAAGGCGATGGGGGTGGGGGTGGGGGGGGACGAGTTAAGACTGAGGAGCTGAAATCTGGAAGTTGTGCCCAACAAAGGAAGAAAAAAGGGTAAAGATCTGGTCACCAGTGTTGCCTGGGGTCTCCCTGCCGCTGATCTTCATCTTGGTAGAAGCAGGGATTTGCTTCCTCATGTCACAGCCTCCATCAAGGAGAACAGTGAGCAGCGCAGTAGTGACATCTCTAAATCTCCTGCAGGCAGAGGCAGCAGTCCCTTAGATCTATACAGCTGCACGACACTGGGACCCACACCGCCATCTTTGTCCCTTTCATCATCAGGATCCAACTTTCTTCCACGTTCTTACAGCCAGAGACAGTTCACACCAGAAAGCGGTACAGGAAACCCACGATCTGGGCATGTTTCCCAGACCGAGTTAAATCATGTCGTGACCTGCAGCAAGCGTCAATTAACTAGGGCCGAAAACAACCAATTGATTAATCGACAACTAATCGATTATGAAATAATCGATTACTATTTTCATAATCGATCAATCAGCCACTAACATGATGTTAATGTGCTATAAAGGGCTAATTTTAGTTTTTTTTAACCCCATTATGTTACTAAACGTCTTAGACCTGGTTCACATCTATGTGTTTTTTGGTGCTTTTTGCAGAAATGCACCACAGTTTGTTTACATGGTTTCCTATGGGACACGTTCACATCTATGCCTTTTTCAGCCGCTGCGTATTTGGAAAGTGTCAGGGACTTTCCAAAGTCCCTGACCCGCAAAACTATACTTTTTTTGGTTCAATATACTTCAATGGAGAAGCTGCAGAAAAGCATGTAGTGCGTTTTTTTTTGCAGCAATTTGTGTTTTTTAATCTGCCCAACAACAAATTGGCCAAAAAAAAATGCAAATTGCTGCAAAATCATATGTGCAAAAATCAAAAAGCACTGCAAAAACAGATCAAAAGCAAACAGAATAGGTGTGTACCGAGCCTTATGCTGGCCACACGGATCGATTTTCAGAGGAGAATATTCATACGAAAAATCTTTGTACATTCCCTGAATGAAAGAATATTGTTTGAAATTTTCACTTACTTTTAACATTCTGTTTTTCAAATAAATGTAATTTCTGAACGAAAACCACATCCACTAGGGTTGTCCCGATACCGATACTAGTATCGGTATCGGCACCGATACTGAGCATTTGCCCAAGTACTTGTACTCGGGCAAATGCTCCCGATGCTTCCCCCGATACATGGAAGTCAGCTGTGATCGGCGCGTGGGGGAATTACAAGATTCTCCCCCCGCAGCTTTCAGCAGCTTTAGTGACATTCAGCGGTGATCGCTCACCGCTGACTGTCACTGCATCCTCCTTTCCTCTGTCCCCCTCTGCTGTCCCCCTCCGTTACTCTCTCCTTTTCTGTCCCCCTCCGCTGTCCCCTCCGTTCCTCTTTCATTCTCTGTGCCTCTCCTGTCCCCTCCGTTCCCCTTTCCTTTTCTGTTCCCCTCCGTTCTGCTGTGCCTCTCCGCTGTCCCCTCCGCTCCCCTCCGTTCCTCTCTCCTTCTCTGTCCCCTCCGTTCCCCTCTCCTTCTCTGTCCCCTCCGTTCCCCTCTCCTTCTCTGTCCCCTCCGTTCCCCTCTCCTTCTCTGTCCCCTCCGTTCCCCTCTCCTTCTCTGTCCCCTCCGTTCTCCCCCTCCATTCCGCCGTCCCCCTCCTCCTTCCTTTGTGAATGGATAGAGTCAGCTGACTCTGTCCATTCACATAACTGAAACATTGTAATCTCCTGTGATTACGATGTGTCAGTTTATGAATGGAGAGGAGCCGCTGTCTTCTCTCCATTCATTCTCAGTGCAGCTGAGGCTGCAGAGAAAGGGACTGGGGAATCTCTATCCTCGGTCTCTTTCTCTGTCTCAAGGGGGAGATATCAGAGGTCTGTTAAGATCCCTGATATCTCACCAAAGCCCCCCAACAGGGCTGATTAAAAAAAAAAAAAACACATATTGCAATAAAGAATAAAAAAAAATTATTGTAAAAAATAAAAATTGTAAATAAAAAAAAAAAACACACACACACACATACAACGTCCACCCCCCAAAAAAACAAACAAAAAAAAAAAAAAAACACTGTCACGTGACATTAAAAAAAAAAGTATCGGTAATCGGTATCGGCGAGTACTTGAAAAAAAGTATCGGTACTTGTACTCAGTCCTAAAAAAGTGGTATCGGGACAACCCTAACATCCACTGTCTGAAAATTCCTTTCACCAAGAAATTTTCTATTATCTCTAAATTTTCCCGTCACTGTGGTTGAAAACGAACATCGATTTGACCCCATTAACGATTAAAAAATCGAAAAAACTTTCTTAAAATTACATTTTTTTTTAAGGAAGACATTGTTTTTGTATGGCCAGCATATAATATATTACAGTTCTGTCTGAAAATCGGCAAAACAGTCTTTAACTATTTTTTTTTCTTTAAGGGCCAGTTCACACCATAGAAACGCAGTCCGGATGCGTTCCAGGTGCTTTTCTGCATGCGCGTTTTTGGTGCGTTTTTGATGTAGTCCAGTGCTTTTTTCCCCCCTCTTTTTTCTTAACCTTAAATAAGGACAAGTGTGTTGCACTGCGTTTTTGGTGCATTTAGGTGCGTTCCGGTGCGTTTTACAGCGTTCCAGTACAGTCCAGTGCAGAAAAAAATGCAACATGTTCTACTTTTTTTTCTGGAACTGGAACGCACTGGAAATGACTGCACTGGTGTGAACTATGCCATTGAAAACCATATAACCTACTTTCCATGCGTTTTTGATGGATAAAAAAAAATGCACTGGACTGCATGTGGTGTGAACTGGCCCTAAATAAATAAAAAAATTGATCTCTGAGTCTGATGATATTTACCAGATTCAACCTCTAATAGTATATACAGTATATCTCCTCTAATAGTATATACAGTATATCTCCTCTAATAGTATATACGGTATATCTCTTCTGTCTGTTATTCTCAGAGTGGATTAGAGATTTTGCTCCCTAACCATATAGTTGTTTATATATATCTACCACTGCATATAGATATTTAAAGCAGATTTCCACCCAAAAATGGAACTTCCGCTTTGCGGATTCCTCCCCCCCTCCGGTGTCACATTTGGCACCTTTCAGGGGGGAGTAAATACCTGTCTAATATGGGTATTTTGCTCCCACTTCCGGGCATAGATAGCCGAGTCACCTGCGGCTTCTCCGACCCCCCCCCCCCCCCACTTATCTTCTGGGAGACACACAGGTCCCAGAAGACAACAGGGACCAGTGGAATCATGCAGCATGAGACGCACATGCGCAGTAGGGAACCATGCTGTGAAGGCTTCCCTTCCCGATTCCCGTACTGAAGATGGCGGCGACAGCACCCAAGAGCCGAGGGACAGATCGGCTTCGGGTGCCGACATCGAGGGCGCCCTGGACAGGTAAGTATCCTTATTTTAAAAGTCAGCAGCTGCAGTATTTATAGCTGCTGACTTTTTAAGAAAAAAAAAAAAAAAAAAGGGAGGAACTCCGCTTTAAGAATAAATTGCCTTTTTTTAATACTTGGACGTGTGGGGGATGATGTGTCAGGGAGGAGTTTACCACCTGGAAGTCGTAGGTTAGCCTCCTGAGACCATATAAATTGGCAGTTCCTGGATGATCCTTAGCTGAATCTCCGGAAAGCTGCCACTCTATTGAGAAGTATCGAGCACTAGGTAAGTGCTAGGTTTTGTATACTTACTACAGTTGACATTGGTCCCATTATCATTACTATCATTAATCCACCACTTTTTGGCTTAAGGTATGCCTATCTAGCATACCTGTTTCACTTTTGCCATCACCACTCACACACATGTCCCAGTCCATATTCTATTTTTTTCACACTCACCTTATACACTTACTTTATCTAACTAAATAATTGGGACATGGCTTTTTTGGGTCACTGGCACTTAATATACACTTTTGTTTTTTATCACTGTTTGGATTGTTTTTTTTACACCATTTGGTTTTCCACTTTACACTTCACTCCCACACGATTATTTCACATCTATTACCATTACCACGGCACCACCAGCACATTCACTTCTCCTATCTCTGACTAAATTGGATTTAATATTCTTAACATTTTTTACTATTTATCATATCCTATTTCAACATATTTTTATTCATTTGCATCTCATATCAATTACATCATTAAGAAATGATATACTTTAAATTAATAGGCCCAATTAATATTAATATATATATGACTACCTCAGTGAGGGCTAATCAGCTATTGCCCTACGGCACTAAATACTTTTGGAATATTTACCATTTAGGTTACCAATAAAGTCTTCTCATATACAATGGCAGGTGTCTCGTCCCCCGTCCAAGTGTGTGGCCCCTTGTAAGTCCGATGGACTGCGGATGCGCCTGTGGGGCACGGAGGGATTTGTGTGGTCTCTGGGATCTCTGGGCCTTCATGCTTTTAAACAATCTGGTTTATATCATCCACTCAATGGTAAATATACCTCCATAGATACGATAAAATACAGTTATTTATTAACGGAAAATGCTGTGCAAATGTTTTACATATTGATTAAAGTTTCAAGTTTAAACTCGAACTGTGATATATTTCCCTAGAATCTAAATCCCCCTGAAGAAGACCAATGGGTCGAAATGCATCGGGGTATTCATGTGGATATCATATTTATTATACGCTATTCATCTGGGGGCCCTTTTGGCCATAGGTTTTATGCTGTTGTTTGTTACAGGTGAACCAGAGTCTGTATTTTACAATAAACTTGTTGCATATTCAAATTCATTCTGAACTTAATTTATTTCATTGTTATAATAATATTTAATGTATTGCTGCTTAAAAAAAACCCTGGGGAATTTTTGTTTTGTTTTCTTTGTACTGCACTTTTGAGTTGTGCAGCCTCGGGTGCTCTCATATATGTGTTTTTTCCATTGTTAAAACTTTACATATTAACTAAATTATACACCACACTTTTTTTTTTTTTTTTTTTAAGGTCATTAACCGGTTAATCAAAACAATAATCGGCCAACTAATCGATTATGAAAATAATTGTTAGTTGCGGCCCTACAAATAACCTAAGGACACCCCAAATGCAGGTGACAAACTCAGTGCAGTGCGTCTGCTTGCACTGCAGTACCATGAGATCCAGTTGCTTTGCATTTGGTAAAGTAGAGCATGTACTACTCTTGGTGCCGCCCGCTGCGATTTCAGCCCATTGAAATGAAGGAGTGCATTGCACCCGGATCACATGTGAATTGGCCCCCAGTCCCCTGAGGAAATCATGCCGATGAACCGACACTGGCTGCCCCCACCACTTAATGAACCGGCAATGGCTGCCCCCCCCCCCACTCCTCCCCCAAAGAATCAGAAATCCCCCCCCCCATGAAGAATTGATAATGGCCAACCCCCTAATGAACTGACAATGGCTGCCCCCTCAATAAAGCGATCGCCCATGTGATGAACCGACTCTGCTCAGCCCCCCCCCCCCCCAAAAGATGACTGCTCTACTCTGATGAACCGACAATGTCTGCCCCCTGCTCAGCTCATTGAATGCCCCCCCACCGAAGATCCGACTGCCCCTACATCAAACCAACGCTGCCCAGCCCCCTGACAACGCAATGCTCCCCCCCCCCCCCCCAGTGCCTGCAGGAGAATCCAGGGCGTCATTCCCCCTCCATAGGAGACAATGCTGGGAAAAGGGGGGGTTGTGGGGGGCAGGGATGGAGAAAGCGAAAAACCCTGACTAGAGGTCCGCTTTTAACCAAACCTGGTCCTGTTATCACAACTTTGAGACCCCCCTGAGAAATACAATGCAGCCTTTGTGGCTACAAAGAGGGTGCAGGAGATCAGCAACACTGGGATACAACAAAGGATAACAAAGGTGAAAACTCATATAATGTAAAAGGTGGCAATGAGAGAGAGAGAGAGAGAGAGAGAAGGATCAGCCAGGCGTACATAGAAGATATAGGAGGACAATGTGCTGATGATGAGCAGAGGAAGAGCCCAGACATCACACACAATGTCGGGGGGGAGGAGGCTGCCTCCTGCAGGAATACACCGTGCATTGCACTGCCCTCAGGGCTCTGATAACGGAGAAGATAGAACAACAGAAAACTCCGGTGACCGGTCCTTCACCTAAGCACACCGGGAGCCCGGCGATCCCTCCGCTGGATGTCCTATAGAGGAGCGCCCATCACTGGAGACCACAGCACCATCTCTATCCACATAGCCAGCAGCGCCCTCTAGTGGCGTGCGCGCTGTTTGCCTGTTCGGCCGGGAACATGGGGGAGATTCTTTGTGTCCGCCTGGCATTGCTGGGTACCGCTGAACGTCACACTTCTGGGACACACACACACTTCCTGTATGGAATTCAGGGACAGCCCCAGGCTATGGAGTTCTGTCCCTGTACAATCCCTGCAGACTTCTACTTACTGATAGTCTCCCTGTACCCTGTGTATTTATTCTAAATATATATTAAAGGAATAATGACAAAAATACATAATATTGTGTGCTTACTGTGTATATGAGAATGTACACACTTCTGTTCCTATCACAGCTTATTGTAAAAAAAAATAAATAAATAGGTGGCTGAGCTGTATTTTTTCAGCCCCGGAAGGATTTACCCCCCCCCCCCCTCCTGACCAGGCCATTTTTTGCGATATGGCACTTTGTCGCTTTGACAATTATGCGGTCGTGCGAAGTTGTACACAAACAAAATTGATGTTGAGGTTACTGCATTGCACAAGTGTGAAGCGGGACTAAGGCTGGGTTCACATATATATGCGAATTTGATGCGTTTTTAAACAAACAAGATATTTGGGGGGCACACCCTAAAAGATGCATTAAAGATGTTGCAGCCATAAGACCATACAGCAGAGCAAAATATTACAGCGCACACATATGCAAAAAAGACATTTACCTCCAGCAGGGCTAGTTTAAAACACCTAGACAATTTCAAAAAACATTATCAAAAAATATGGGGATTTGGTCACACCATATTGCTATATGGTGCTAAGCCCACTTACTGCGACAAAGTACCCCATGATTAGTGGGTCCTACACTATCCATAGACTGGGAGATCATGCATCTCTGAACCATGAGAGCCATACACTCCTCTATATGGGAGAAGTGGATACTAATTAGAGGCACTGATGAGGGAGTGGAGTGCTCCTCACCCAAAAGGATTTGGTCAGAATCCATACAACAGACAAACAAGATATTTGGGGGGTACACCCTAAAACATGCATTAAAGATGGTGCAGCCATTGTCCACTTGTGTCATGGGTGGAGACCTCAAGTTCTCCCATATAGAGGAGAGTATTGCTCTCATGGTTCAGAGAAGCAGGATCTCCCAATCTATGGATAGTGTAGGACCCACTAAATTTTAAAACAGGTAATTTTTATCCTTCATTGATGTACGCTGATGAGACGGCAGTGATGGGCACCGATAGGTGGCAGTGATGGGCACTGATGGGAGGCAGTGATGGGCACTGATGGGTGGCAATAATGGGCACTGATGGGTGGCAATAATGGGCACTGATGGGTGGCAATAATGGGCACTGATCGGTTACACTGATAGGCAGCACTGCTAGGTGGCACTGATTGGCGCCACTTATGGGCATTGATAGGTGGGACTCATGGGTATTGATAGGTGGCACTGGTGGGCACTGGCAGGTGGCAATGGCAGGTGGCACTGGCAGGGGGTACTAGTGTGCACAGATGAGGCAGAATTGCCTCTTCCTCTTTGGGACCGATGACTCTTGCAAATGAGTAGGTGATCGGCTTTATTTTCTCCTCACGCTGAAAGAAAAAACGATTACCGAGCTTTTGTTTACATCATGTGTTCAGCTGTCATTGACTGAAAGCCAGTGCTGGGACAAGGCCATCTGGTGCCCAGGGCGAAGATGGCAAACTGCCCCCCCCCCCCCCCCCCCGGGTAATAAAGAAAGAGTCAGTGTCCTTTCAAAACCAGAAAACCCTTAAAACAATACAATACAATACTGTAGCTGCAGCCCCGTCGCAGTATATGTACTGCGGCGGGTCGGCAAATGGTTAAATTGTAAGTTCACTTTACAGAAAATCTGTAAGGTGAACTTACATTGGACCCCCTCCCCATCCCTCCCAGTCCTGCTAACCTGGAGTTCAGCAATCCCCTGCACCGACCCCTTTACATTACACAGCCCCCTGCACTACTTTACATTACACAGCCCCCTGCACCCCTTTTAATTACACAGCCCCCTGCGCCTCTGGGCCCCTTTACATTACACAGTACCCTGCACCTCTGGGCCCCTTTACATTGCACAGCACCCTGCACCTCTGGGTCCCTTTACATTACACATCATCCTGCACCTCTGAGCCCCTTTACATTACACATCACCCTGCACCTCTGGGTCCCTTTACATTACACAGCACCCTGCACCTCTGGGCCCCTTTACATTACACATCACCCTGCACCTCTGGGCCCCTTTACATTACACAGCACCCTGCAGCTCTGGGCCCCTTTACATTACACAGCACCCTGCAGCTCTGGGCCCCTTTACATTACACATCACCCTGCACCTCTGGGTCCCTTTACATTTCACATCACCCTGCACCTCTGGGTCCCTTTACATTACACATCACCCTGCACCTCTGGGTCCCTTTACATTACACATCACCCTGCACCTCTGGGTCCCTTTACATTACACATCACCCTGCACCTCTGGGTCTCTTTACATTACACATCACCCTGCACCTCTGGGCCCCTTTACATTACACATCACCCTGCACCTCTGGGCCCCTTTACATTACACATCACCCTGCACCTCTGGGCCCCTTTACATTACACATCACCCTGCACCTCTGGGTCCCTTTACATTACACATCACCCTGCAGCTCTGGACCCCCTGCATGTTACACAGACCCCCCTTCAGTGAAGACGCCTCCTTCAGTATAGTCCCGCTGTTCAGTGAAGACCCCCATTCAGTGTAGCCCCCCATTCAGTGCAGACGCCCCCTCCAGTATAGCCCCCCGTTTAGTGCAGACCCCCCCTTCAGTGTAGCCCCCTGTTCAGTGCAGACCCCCCATTCAGTGCAGACCCCCCCGTTCAGTGTAGCCCCCGTTCAGTGCAGACCCCCCATTCAGTGTAGCCTCCTGTTCAGTGCAGACCCCCCATTCAGTGTAGCCCCCTGTTCAGTGCAGACCCCCCATTCAGTTTAGCCCCCTGTTCAGTGCAGACACCCCATTCAGTGTAGCCCCCTGTTCAGTGCAGACACCCCATTCAGTGTAGCCCCCTGTTCAGTGTAGCCCCCCCATTCAGTGCAGACGCCCCCTGTAGCCCCCGTTCAGTGCAGATGCCCCCTTTTAGTGTAGCCCCCCGTTCAGTGTAGCCCCCCCGTTCAGTGCAGTGTGCAGACTCCCCCCATTCAGTACCTCAGATCAGCGCGGCGGCACATGCTCAGCAGATCCCCTCCCCCTGTTTACCCATAAACAGAGAGGAGGGGGAGGCGGCTTCACTCTGCTTGGCTGTGCCTGTGTGACGTCCAGGATCGCACAGACACACAGCCCGCGGCCGCGAGAGGAGGGGATGGTAGGTGTAGCGGTGTCACCCTGCACCCCCGCACACCCCCCCCCCTCGCATCACAATGTAGATCGCCTCTCCCTGCCTGTCACTGCGCCGCTGCCTAAACCTGCGGCGCTGCCACCACTTCCATCGCGGGGGGGGGGGGGGCAGCCTGACACCCCTCCCAGTGTGTTGTGTGGTACTTGGGGCAGCCCGCCCCGCACTTAGTACGCCTCTGCAGGCGCAGCTCTGCAATGTTATAGGGGCGGCCGGTGATAGTCACTTGCCCAGAAAGTTTAATATCATACTGCCTGCCAGCGATGCGCCCCTTCCTGCAATAAATTGCTCTGCCCAGGGCACCCGTCCCTTCCGCCCACCCCTTGTACCGGCCCTGCTGACAGCTGATCACATGGTAAGGGGCTGGGACCGGCCCCTTACTCGGAACGGTGATCACCCGAGTCTCAGTGAATTGGTGATCACAGCGTGCACAGGGGAGGCCGTCCTGTCATATGACGGCCCTCCAGAAATTCAGGTCCGCGCTGTGGCCGTCATTCAGCTATAGCGCGGACGTCAAGCAGTTAAACGAGCCCCGGTTCTAAGTAATTTTCTAGCAACAAAAAAAAGAAGGATTTTAACTTGTAAACAAAAAGTTTGAAAAATAGGCCCGGTCCTTAAGTTGTTAAAGTGTAAGTAAAGTCAACTTTAGTGGTTAACTGCCCCACGCAGATATACTGTGGCAGAAGGGCACGTACAGGCAGATTAACGTACCTGTATGTTGCCCTTTAAGAGGCGGCTTGCGGGTGGGCACGCGCCGCCGGCAGCACGCGCCCGCCGGGATCTCCGTGACCGTGATCGCGGGTCCCGCGGACTCGATATCCGCGGGGACACCCGCGATCGTCTCACGGTGAGGAAGAACAGGAAGATGCTAATGTAAACAAGCATTTCCCTGTTCTGCCTAATGACACTCTCACTGATCTTTGCTCCCTGTAATTGGGAGCGGTGATCAGTGTAGTGCCACACACAGCCCCTCCCCCCCAGTGATTCTAACTGTGGTGGGGGGGCTACAGGTGACACGACAGTAGATCTCTGTCCTGTCACTAGGCAGAACTGAGAAACGCCTTGTTTCCCCGTTCTACCTCTCTGTGAGAGACGATCGCGGGCACCTGGCGGACATCGAGTGCGTGGGACCCGCGGGTGCGCTCACGGAGCACGCGGCGGGGGCGTGCGCGCGCCGGCATGGCTGCAAATTCAAAGGGACGTACAGGTACGCCGATTTGCACAGCCGTGCCATTCTGCCGATGTAAATGAACATTCGTCAAGCGGTTAAGGCAGTTTGGAAGCGCTGCCCATTCATTGCAATGGGCAGGGCGTTTTGGGAGCACTAATCACAGCGCTCCCAACCCGCCCCAAAGATACTGCTTGCAGGACTATTCCTAATGTCCCGCAAGCGCACCGCCCCAGTGTGAAAAGACACACTGCAATGAATGGGAGGTGCTTTTCAGGCACTTTTCAGAGGCTAAAGCACCTAAAAATCGCCTCAGTGTGAAAGTAGCCTTAAAGTGTATATAAACCCAAGAAGACAAATGTAATATATTGCAGCTTACAAATCCTTGGATGTGGT
>JBBDGP010002977.1:0-112500 GCA_037952835.1 Lithobates septentrionalis
ATTTATAGCATTTTTATTTTTTATTTTATTACTAGTTATGGCGGCGATTTGCAAATTTTACCGTGACTGCGATATTGCGGCGGACACATCGGACACTTTTGACACATTTTTGGGACCATTCACATTTATACAGCGATCCGTGCTATAAAAATGCACTGATTACTGTATAAATGTGACTTCCAATGAAGGGGTTAACCAGGAGGGGGCGCTGTAGGGGTTAACTATTTCCTAAGGAGTGATTCTAACTGTGGGGGGAGGGGATTCACAAGGAGAGGAGACTGATTGGTGTTCCTCTGTACAAGGAACCCAACATCGATCTCCTCTCCTCTGACAGGACGTAGATCTGTGTGTTTACACGCACAGATCCACGGTCCTGCTCAGTTACCGGGCAATCGCGGGTGCCCGGCGGACATCGCGGCCGTCGGGCACGCGCACCGGGACCCGAGTGACGCAGCGCCCAAGCCCCCTGGAGGGCCTGGAAGGCCGTCACGTCATATGACGGCGGCCCAGGATAACAGCTGCACCGTCCAGCCGTCATATGACGGTGGGCGGGCAGCAAGTGGTTAAAGGAGAAGTAGGGCCAAAGCTCTTTTGGCCCTACTTCTGTAGGTCAGAAGAGTGCACTTCATTCTGTGCACTCCTTACCCGTATTCAGCTGACAGCGGGCTGAACAAATGTCGGCTGACTTCACTCAGCCAGTCCAGACTCTGGAGGGAACCCCAACTTTAGTGTCGGGATCCAACTGGATGCCTGAACAGCAGCTGCATGCCTGAACAGCACTTACTGCCGGTTCACACAGGGGCGACTTGTCAGGCGACCTAGCCGCCTGACAAGTCGCCTCCCGTTCTGTACTACGGAGCCGACTTAGAAAAAGGTTCCTGTAGCATTTCTGGGGCGACTTGCATTGACTTTTATACAGAAGTCGTTTTGCAAGTCGCCGCTGAAGTCGTGTGCAGGTCGCCTCGGTAAGGCGACCTGCAAGTCGTGCCGCCCCTGTGTGAACCGGGGCTTAGTGTGCCGCTGGGAGACACCACCTCTAGCCAATCCCGCCTCCTGCACAGCCTCACAATCCAGTGAGCGCTGGAGGGGAAGAGAATAGAGCCGGGGACTGACAGTCACCACTCTCTGATCATTGAAGACCAATGACTGAGCGATCAGCGGTCTTTGATCACTCAGTTCTCAGTCTTAGAGGCGGCAGGGGACAGATGCAACGTTGGACTGTTACTAGAGGAGTATGGATGTTTTTTTTTATTTTGTTTTGTTTATTCATTTTGTTTATTTTTATATTCTTGTTTTTTTTAAATCCCAAGCTTCTCTTCTTTTAATAGTGCTCTACTGCCTTTTAAAACGCTCCTTTTCATCAGCCTCTAATCATTGTACCCCATCCTTCCTACAGGTGTGTGAGTTGGATATCATCTTTAACTTCGAGAAGGCCTACTTTATCCTGGACGAGTTCCTGATGGGGGGCGAAATCCAAGACACATCGAAAAAGAGCGTGCTGAAAGCGATCGAGCAGTCAGACATGTTACAAGAGGTGACAAGTTTTCTGAGTTCTCTCTCTCTCTCTGTTCACATCCCCGGCCTCCATTAGTCTCTCTGCTCAGCTGTTCAGTTGGCTGTTTTTTCTTTTCCTTTCCATTCTCTTTGTGTCTCCCCTGCTCCCTCCTCCTTTTCTCTGCAGTGGATGAATCACACATCTCTTGTCCTGTCACAGCTCAGTGACTCCCACCCACTCACTTTCATCACAAGAAATTTCCACACTGGAGCAGGGGGGCGGTGAGGGGGGGGGGGGGTGGAGCGCATGTGTGGCGGGGAGATTATGGCTGTCTGAGCGGAGGGGGCACAGATTTGGGGAAGGTGGAGGGGGGGGGGGGGGGGAGATCAGGTGCACACTGTGAAGTTCAATGATACGGAGAAAGTGGTTGAATGAAATGATGAATGGGTGGTAGGCACCGAAGTAACAAGGGAGAGTAATGAGAAGGCAGAATGGAGGGAAGGAGGGGGCTGAATTATATACGGGGGGGGGGGGGGGGGGGCAGAGATTAGAGCTGTTCAGAGAATTTGGGGTAATAAAAGCACCTGGCGAAAATGATGAAATGTTAACATGAAAATTTACCTGTCTGCACTCAACAAAGAGGAAAAAAGAAAACCTTTGTATTAAGTTGACGGTTTTTATTGCTGTGGTGTTAAAGAAAAACATCGGGACGCAGTGACTACTCTCATTACAGGTGAAGGCTCTGGGGCCGTGGTCCTGATCTGCCATCGGCAGCTGGCATAGTAAAGGCAGAATAGGGCAGACAATCCAGGAATTGCTAATGGCAATGGTGCCTTCCGATTTTTATTCTCACAGGCTTCTTGTAAAGTGGACCTATGCTCTAAACTTAGAGGAAGTAAACCCCGATGGGTTTTACTTCCTCCTTTTTGCTCCCCGCAAGGCCTGCAAATGAAAAGCATAATGGGCCAGTATGCATCGCATCGCCCATTATACGACACTTACCTGCAAACGAAGCCCACGCTGTCCCCTGAGCAGGCTGCGTCCATCTTCGCCCCTCTTCCTTCCAGGGCCACAGACTCTGGCTCTGTTACTGGCCGGAGTTGCGTGACGTCACTCCCGCGTGCAGCACACGCTGGCGGAAGGAACGACACGGTGGTCCGTTTCTTCACAGCGCATGCGCCGATGACGACATTGGTGCACTACAAGTGAAATATCTCCTAAACAGCGCACGTTTTAGGAGATGTTTCCACTACCTCTAGGTAAGCCTTATTCTAGGCTTACCTATAGGTAAATGTCAACAAAAAGGGTTTACAACCACTTTAAAGGATAAGTTCAACTGTTACATCTGGTTTACATGTTAACACCCATATCTAGATTGTAAGCTCTAAGGGAAAAAAAGTATTTGATCTGCTGCTGATTTTGTATGTTTGCCCACTGACAAGTAAATGATCAGTCTATAATTTTAATGGTCGGTTTATTTTAACAGTGAGAGACAGAATGACAAAAAGAAAATCCAGAAAAATGCATTTCTAAAAAGTTTTATAAATTGATTTTGCATTTTAATGAGTGAAATAAGTATTTGATCCCCTTCACAAAACATGACTTAGTACTTGGTGGCAAAACCTTTGTTGGCAATCACAGAGGTCCGACGTTTCTTGTGGTTGGTGACCAGGTTTGCACACATCTCAGGAGCAATTTTGTCTCACTCTGCAGATCCTCTCCAAGCCATTAAGGTTTTGAGGCTGACATTTGGTAACTCGAACCTTCAGCTCCCTCCACATATGTTCTATGGGATTAAGGTCTGGAGACTGGCTAGGCCACTCCTTAATGTGCTCCTTCTTGAGCCAATCCTTTGTTGCCTCGGCCGTGTGTTTTGGGTCATTGTCATGCTGGAATATCCATCCACGACCCATTTTCAATGCCCTGGCTGAGGAAAGGAGGTTTTCGCCCAAGATTTGACAGTACATGGGCCCCGTCCAGCTGTCAAAGGACGTCGGTGACAAGATTGTAGACCTGCACAAGGCTGAAATGGGCTACAACAGTGGTCATCAACCCTGTCCTCAGGGCCCACTAACAGGCCAGGTTTGCAAGATAACTGAAACACATCACAGGTGATATCATTTGCTGCTCAGTGATTGCAGTATTCTGGTCTGCATCTCCCCAAGGTAATACATTAAACCTGGCCTGTTAGTGGGCCCTGAGGACAGGGTTGATGACCGCTGGGCTACAAGACCATCAGCAAGCAGCTTGAAGAAAAGGAGACAACTGTTGGAGCGATTATTCGCAAATGGAAGAAATACAAAATAACCATCAATCGCCCTCGGTGTGGAGCTCCATGCAAGATTTTGCCTCATGGGGTAAGGATGATCATGAGAAAAGTGATGGATCAGCCCAGAACTACATGGGAGGGGCTTGTGAATGATCTCAAGGCAGTTGGGACCACAGTCACCAAACAAACCATTGGTAACACAATACGCCGCCATGGATTGAAATCCTGCAGCATCTGCAAGGTCCCACTCAAGAAGGCACATGAACAAGCCTGTCTGAAGTTTGCCAATATACATCTAAATGGTTCAGAGAAGGATTGGGAGAAAGTGCTGTCGTCAGATGAGACCAAAATTGAGCTCTTTGGCATTAACTCGACTTGCCGTGTTTGGAGGAAGAAAAATGCTGACTATGACCCTAAGAACACTATCCCTACAGTCCAGCACAGAGGTGGAAAGATTATGCTTTGGGGCTATTTCTCTGCTAATGGTACAGGCTGACATTGCTGCATTGAGAGGCCAATGAACGGGGCCATGTATTGTAAAATCTTGGATATGAACCTTCTTCCCCCACCCAGAACACTGAAGATGGGTCGTGGATGGGTCTTCCAGCATGACAATGAATGACCCAAAACATACCGCCAAGGCAACAAAGAAGTGGCTCAAGAAGAAGCAGATTAAGATCATGGTGTGGCCTAGCCAGTCTCCAGACCTTAATCCTATAGAAAATGTGTGGAGGGAGCTGAAACTTCGAGTTGCCTAGCAACAGCCAAAAAACCTTAAGGATTTCAAGAAGACCTGTAAAGAAGAGTGGACCAAAATCTCTCATGAAATGTGTGCAAACCTGGTCACCAACTACAAGAAATGTCTTACCCTTGTACTTGCCAACAAGCGTTTCTCCACCAAGTACTAAGTCATGTTTTGCTCAGGGATCAAATACTTATTTTACTCACTAAACTCCAACTCAATTTATAACATGTGCTTTTTCTGGATTTTTGGTTGATATTCTGTCTCTATCATTTAAAATACACCTATAATGAAAATCATAGACCCTCTGTTTCTTTGTAAGTGGGTAAACTTACAAAATCTGCAGGGACTCAAATAATAATTTTCCCCCATATGTGTGTATGTGTGTGTAAAATATATATAATAAAATATATTTTCGAGGTGGGACACCTCTGCTGTGTCTTTCACTTTCTTTAGAGATTCACATCCGATGTGGTACTCCTGCTTCCACCAGATATGTAACAAAAAATTGGAGATGCAATCTCTGTTACTATTCACAAGAATTTTACGGCTGCACAGTTTCGGACAGGAACTCTGTCCTTCATTAAGTTGCATGCGTGCATTCGTAAAATTCTTTTGAATAGAAACTGAGATTGCATCTTCAATTTCTTGTTATACATATATATATTAAACACACACGATACAGGGGGTCCCCGGGTTACAAACAAGTTAGGGACTGTAGGTTTGTTCTTAAGTGGAACAGGTACATTGTTTAAGTGTAGCTCCAGCCAAAAAAACTATTTTTAAGCTTTTTGGATAGCATAGGGAAGGGTTATCACCCCTGTAACATTTGTTTTGCTCCCTGTGCCCCTGTTCAGAAGATTTCACCTCACTTTCTGTCCCAATGACAATTGGATTTTGAAAATTTTGGGTTGTTGTGGAAACAAGCCTTGGTGATAAAGCATCAGTGGAGACACCTTTTCCCCATAATAGCTCTTACAGGAGTGAATTTCCCTTCCTAGGGGTAGATTTCCTCTCACTTCCTGTTGTCTCCCTCCGTTTGTAAGTAGGAGTCGTTTGTAAGTCGGATGTTTGTAACTAGGGGACCGCCTGTATTGGGATGCCTGCTGGTGGAGGATGCACCTGGCTTGTTCTCTCTGGCATGCCCTGCTTTGCAACCTGTTTTAGCTGCGACTCTGATCTGGGAACTGACTGGTTGTAGAAAATTCGTACAGACTGCTGTAGCTCTGGACTACAGCTGTAGATGGGCTGTTGGAAGTTTCTCATCTCCTTTCCTGCATAAGTCTCCTGTCAGTCCACATACTGGAGAAGTTTGGATAAAGTGTTGGACTGCTGAGCTCACATCTAAAAAGTGCCTACTCTGCATGTCCTTTTAAGGGACATCTTTTATGGGTCATCTCTGGCTGAGGTAGATGGGTGCTCTTACCACCTCCAAGTAAGCTTAAGGCTAAGTATGCAAAGGTTCTTAAAAATATTAAAAAGACCACAAAAAACCCTTTTTGTTACTTTGCGATTTCAAACCCAAGCCACGTTCACAGACCTTCCTCAAGTCCTGAAGCTCCAAGTTTGCCAAACACTCGAACAGACCTTTAATGTAAAGGTGCACCCCCATTTTCTCAAGTGGGAGAATGTCTGATATCCTTTGCGGACATTTAAACGACTTGTGTGCAGGAGGTGGTTTTCCGGGGACTACAAGCTAGAGGTTCTCTCCCAACCCCTACTTGGTTCATTAGTTCCAACCTTTTTGTCACTGCACAGATTAGAAATTCCCTAGGGGGCTATCTGTAGCAGGTCTTCTGAATCAGGGTGTCGGTGCCCCAGTTTCTGGGGCAGAATGGTTTCTGGGTTTTACTCCAACCTATTCAAAGGACTTTGAATGTCTGTCTCCAAATGCCTCCCTTAACCAGGGAGATGGTTGCCTCTGTGGACATCAAGGACATATACCCTGATGTTCACATTTTACCTTCACACCAGTGGTTTCTTACATTTTGCTGTGGGTCCTCTGCACTTTCAGTTTGTGATTTGCCATTTGCCCTCTTTTTTTTTTTTTTTTTTTGGGTGTTTACCAAATTTGTGGACCCAGTGCTAGCTTTACTGTGCTCTCAGGGTTTTCCCATTGTGGGATACCTAGACAACTTTGTTGGGGGAGCAATCAGCACAGGTTCTGGGAGAAAACGAAGTCCTAACTGTCCAAACCATGCAGAGGTTTTTCTTTCAGTTGGATCCTGAAGGTTCAGAGATCAGCACTGGAACTGACTAGCAAACACTAGATCAATTCATCTGGCAAGGGGGAACTGGTTGTCACAAGCCTGGTGGTTCAGGGATCCGGCTCTGGAGTTGAAAGTACTTCCTTTCTGTATTTTGCAAGATCCTCATAAAATGTGCTAGCATGTTGGGCCAGAAAGGAGTCCTGGGCACTCTGTCATTGTAGGGAAATTGGATGTTGCAGGAATCTCCTCTCCCAATGATGGACCTTCAGCTGATTTTTGCTGTCCCTACAGCACTGACCTGCCTGTCTGCAGTATCTTCCTATTAAGATTCAGTCAAACAAGGAGACTTCCTCAGCTGGTCCCAACAACCTGAGTTTTTTAGTACCTGTGTTATTCAGTGGGGACGGAAAGTATTCAGACCCCCTTAAATTTTTCACTCTTTGTTATATTGCAGCCATTTGCTAAAATCATTTAAGCTCATTTTTTTTCCTCATTAATGTACACACAGCACCCCATATTGACAGAAAAACACAGAATTGTTGACATTTTTGCAGATTTATTCAAAAAGAAAAACCTATAATATCACATGGTCCTAAGTATTCAGACCCTTTGCACAGTTTTGATCTAATAGCCCTTTTGCTTTAGTAGAAGCACCCTTTTGATCTAATACAGCCATGAGTCTTTTTGGGAAAGATGCAATAAGTTTTTTTACACCTGAATTTGTGGATCCTCTGCCATTCCTCCTTGCAGATCCTCTCCAGTTCTGTCAGGTTGAATAGTAAACGTTGGTGGACAGCCATTTTTAGGTCTCTCCAGAGAAGCTCAATTGGGTTTAAGTCAGGGCTCTGGCTGGGCCATTCAAGAACAGTCACTGAGTTGTTGTGAAGCCACTCCTTTGTTATTTTAGCTGTGTGCTTAGGGTTATTGGCTTGTTGGAAGGTAAACCTTCGGCCCAGTCTGAGGTCCTGAGCACTCTGGAGAAGGTTTTCGTCCAGGATATCCCTGAACTTGGCCGCATTCATCTTTCCCTCGATTGCAACCAGTCGTCCTGTCCCTGCAGCTGAAAAACACCCCCGCAGCATGATGCTGCCACCACCATGCTTCACTGTTCGGACTGTATTGGACAGGTGATGAGCAGTGCCTGGTTTTCTCCACACATACCGCTTAGAAATAAGGCCAAAAAAGTTCTATCTTGGTCTCATCAGACCAAAGAATCTTATTTCTCACCATCTTGGAGTCCTTCAGGTGTTTTTTTTAGCAAACTCTATGTGGGCTTTCATGTGTCTTGCACTGAAGAGAGGCTTCCGTTGGGCCACTCTGCCATAAAGCCCCGACTGGTGGAGGGCTGCAGTGATGGTTGACTTTCTACAACTTTCTCCCATCTCCCGACTGCATCTCTGGAGCTCAGCCACAGTGATCTTTGGGTTCTCCTTTACCTCTCTCACCAAGGCTCTTCACCCCTGATAGCTCAGTTTGGCCGGACGGCCAGCTCTAGGAAGGGTTCTGGTTGTCCCAAACGTCTTCCATTTAAGGATTATGGCGGCCACTGTGCTCTTAGGAACCTTAAGTGCAGCAGAATTTTTTTGTAACCTTGGCCAGATCTGTGCCTTGCCACAATTCTGTCTCTGAGCTCTTCAGGCAGTTCCTTTGACCTCATGATTCTCATTTGCTCTGACATGCACAGTGAGCTGTAAGGTCTTATATAGACAGGTGTGTGGCTTTCCTAATCAAGTCCAATCAGTATAATCAAACACAGCTGGACTCAAAGATGTAGAACCATCTCAAGGATGATCAGAAGAAATGTACAGCACCTTAGTTAAATATATGAGTGTCACAGCAAAGGGTCTGAATACTTAGGACCATGTGATATTTCAGTTTTTCTTTTTTAATAAATCTGCAAAAATGTCAACAATTCTGTGTTTTTCTGTCAATATGGGGTGCTGTGTGTACATTAATGAGGAAAAAAACCGAACTTTAATGGTTTTAGAAAATGGCTGCAATATAACAAAGAGTGAAAAATTTAAGGGGGTCTGAGTACTTTCCGTCCCCACTGTATGTGAAGAAGTTGACTGTGTGCCTTCAGTACTCCAGGTTCAACTAGAATTTGGCCCGGTTTGTCTCCAGGTAGACCAGTAAACTCTATTTGACGCTTTTTCTTCCCTAAAACTCCTTCTTTGTCTGATTTGAAAGATCCGGTTATTCTTTTAGCACCAGTTTGACCCAGGCAGATGTGGTACTCCACCCTGATAAGAATCCGGATATTCTTTCTCAAGGTCTTCTTTTTTTTTTTTTTTTTTCCCTCCATGCTGGTTCATAATTGCTGGCTTTAACGACATGGCTGTTGAACCCCAGGTTTTGAGAGACAGGAGCATGTCTGAATTGGTTATCCCAACAATGCTAAAACCTAGAAAGTCTACTTCTTGCAAGTCGATAGCAGTGCATGAAAGGCACAATTTGCTGTGAGGCTTTTTCCCCAGGACATTTTCAGTGGGAAGGATCCTCGACTTCTTACAGCTGAGGTTGGACAAGCATTTGGCCCTCAACACTATTAATACGCTTTTGCTATCTTGTCACAAAGATCATTGATCTTTCTTTCCTTGATCAAAATTTTTGTTCAGGGTGGCCCTGTTTATCATCCTATGACTACAAGGGATATGAATTTGTTTCTCTCTGTACTTCAAAAAACCTCCTTTTGAACCAATTGGAGATATACCCATAAGTTCGTGTTTCTTGCAGCCATCACCTCTGCGAGCTGAGTGTTTGACCTGACATCCTTATCCTGCAAAAAACCCTTTCTGATGTTGCACAAGGACAAGGTGCTGTTGAGGCCCAGAACGTACTTTCTACCTATTGTAGCTTCAACCTTTAACACCATGATTCTATCTCTTGCCTTCACCAGTTTATCAGAAGGAGATTTGCCTCCACTGGTTGTAGTTGGGTCTGTTAGAGTTCTCTAAGCCACTACTTCCTTCAGAAAGACTGACTCTGTCATTCTGGATGTTCTCCATAAAGGTAACCCAGCTCCTCCTCCCACTATTTTTCAGTTGCTTTAACAAAACATTATCCAAGCTTATAGTCTTAAAGAAAGGTTCCTGCCATTCCTGTTAGGGCACATTCTACTAGATCTGTTAGTGCATATCGAACTCTTCAGCATCAGGCTACTGCTTCCCAGATCTGCAAGGCGGCAACTTGTGCATGTTCTCTTCGAGCGTTTTCCAAGTTCTACCAGGTGGATGTTCTGTCCTCATCTGATTTCAGCTTCAGGCATAAGGTTCTTCAGGTTGCAATTTAAAGTGGAATCAAACCCTCCTATTTTCAGCCATTGAAGCTGCCATCTTGGCCTCTGTTTAACCTTCAGCTGCCAAAATGCTGCACATGTGATCAGTTATGACACAAGCCATTGGATGGTTTGACAGTGTACAACCAATGTGACAGTTACATTTCCAGCATGCCCAGAATGTTGTTTTTTTTTTTTTTTTAAACAGTTAAATCAATGGGTTTTCTTCCGCTTTAATCTGCAGGCAGTCCCCAGTTTTCCATTTCTAGTGGTCCTGTTATGGTTTTGTTTGCTGTTTTCCACCCCTCATTTAGGCCCCTTTCACACTGGGGCGGTGGGGGCGTCGGCGGTACAACAGCGCTATTTTTAGCGCTGCTGTACCGTCGTTCTTGCAGCTGTATTCGCCCGCTAGCGGTGCGGTTTTACCCCCCGCTGGCGGCCGAAAAAGGGTTAAAATCCCTCGTACAGCGCGGCTATAGTCGCGGTATTGCCGCGGTATAGCCGCGCTGTCCCATTGATTTCAATGGGCAGGAGCGATGAATACACCGCTCCTTCCCCGCTCCAAAGAAGCGGTTTGCAGGACTTTTTTCACCGCCCTGCCTGCGCACCGCTTCAGTGTGAAAGCCCTCGGGCTTTCACACTGAACAAACAGCGGAGGCTGTTTAGGGGCGGTTTTCAGGCGATATTTTTAGCACAATACCGCCTGAAAACCGCTCCAGTGTGAAAGGGGCCTAAGACATCTTTTGGACATCTCGACAGTCAATGACTTCCTGTGTTTCTCAATGGGAAAAAAAAAAGAAAATAAGACTTTTGTACTGGCTGTAAAAAAAAAATGTTTTCTTTAAGTCCATTTAGGGACACATGGTTATGATCATGCTCTTGGTGTAGCTTTGCTATAAAGTGAGGCATGCCTGTAGGAGGGGGGTGTTGTCCGAGGCCGGTCTATAGTTGTTTTTGTTGCCCATTGTCCAATTATCATGTAGGTGACAGTATACCCGTGACAGTTTTTTGTGTCCCTTTTTAGTTTATTCCAAGAAAAAAAGGATTTCACGGTGAGTGCAAAATCGTATTATTTTCAGAGTTCAGCTGGAAAATGAGAGGAACGAAGGTATTTTTGAAAGTGTTCTCATTCATACATTAAATGGGTTTCATTTCACTGTACGAAAGAAGGAGAAATGGTTTGGAGTCATCAGCAGCAGCGAGCTATCGGAAATCAAATTTCAGCAGTTTAGTAGCGTTTGACTGGAAAAAGCGAACATCTGGTTGCTATGGGTTACTGCACATCGCTGCTCTTTGTGTCAAGCTATTAAAGCCCACTGCGTTCTGTAATGTGCTGCAATGTATTTTTCTTTCTCGTCTGACCCCTGCTCTCTCTCTCTCTTTTCTCTGCAGGAGGATGAGTCACCGCGCAGCGTGCTAGAGGAAATGGGACTAGCTTGATAGACAAAGACCACCAACACCCTCTTCTTCCCTTCTATTTTCTTTCACCCCCGAATACTTTTAAAACCCAAATCCAGCACCCCCCCCCCCCCCCCCACCCCACCATTTCCCCTTCTTCTTCCCAGTCACTGCAGAGACTCGTCTAGATAACCAGCACACACACACACCAGTGCCAGCTAGGATTTTGTCTAGGTATCCGTGTATGTCACAGTGTGTAGTCGCTTCTGTTCAGCTTGACCTTCCACCTACAGACGGGCAGCCATTCTGTGAATCATGTTCTAAAAGTTTAACCTGTAAAGACCGAACGCTGTCACTTGCTGATCCTCGCTTCTGAAAATGCAAGTTTCTTGGCTGCTGCATTGATTTCAGGTGCTTTTGAAGCAAGAATGCGGACCGGCAATTCTGATTTCAGTGGTTGCATTCTTGTTCTAAGGCAACTAGCATTTTCGGGAGATCAACAATGGCAGCTTGCACACTTTTTTTTTTTTTTTTTTTTTTTTTTCCTAAAGTTCTCCACCCACAATTTCAGTTCCGATTTTGCATGGATAGCTTCTCATAATGGCAGTCTGGACCTCAAAAGATTGCCACAGCATGCTTTCCTGAAGTCGGACTAGTTTTTTTGGGGGGACTGTGTTTTTTGGCTTTCCAGAATAATAGAGGCTTCTTGCCTATGGACTGTGCCAACACAGTCCTCAAAAACTCTGCGTCACAACTGTCACGTGCCTCTGGCTTTCCTACCGGCATACTAGTACTAAAACTAAAATTGTCCCTGGAGAATCTTTAAGAAATGTATCGTTTTATTTGAACTTTTGAGCTTGCCAAAGGAGCAACCTTTAAATTCGCTGAATACTAGCGAGCTGGATAAGACGTTAGATGCCTGATAGGTAAAATGTCTGCTTCACTTTTTCTAAAAAGGGACCAATAGCACCCAGCCACATTCTGTCTTTTTTTTTTTTTTTTTTTTTTTTTTATTATAAATTTATTTTATATAATATTTTTTTTAATGAATTAATGCTATGGAGGCACTTTTACGCAGTCCTATTTTGTATGCTGTCTGTTGCCAGGGCTCACCTCTTTCCCTCCCTTTTAAGTCTGATTTTCACACATGGTGGTGGGCATTCATCTGTATATTTCTGCACTTGCTTGTCTCTCCTGAACACTCCCACCACACAGTCCTATCTGGTTCAAGGATTACCACTACTCCATCAGTCTCCGCTACAAGGGCCTCCCTCCCTCCGCTCAAACTTCTGGAATAAAACATGAGTGCTGCTAAGTTACTAACTGCCATTGTATGTTTCCTTTTGTGTGCATTCCGGGGTATTTTTGGGAGGTATGATCCAGGATTTCTGCTGCCATCGGAAAGGCTGGGTCACTTCAATCTGGAAATGTATAAATGCATTCTTTAAAGCAGCCATTGCACTAAAATGCAGGGTACACTTAATAAACCAGGTGAGCCTCTAATGTCATAAAAATGAACAAAGCTTATCCTTCTATAGCAGTGGTTCTCAACTCCGGTCCTCAGGACCCACGAACAGGCCAGAATTTAAGTATTGCCTTGGGGAGATGCAGACTAGAATACTGCAATCACTGAGCAGCAAATGATATCACAGGTGATGTATTTCAGTTATCTTGCAAACCTGGCCTGTTAGTGGGCCCTGAGGACACGAGTTGAGAACCACTGTTCTATAGTGTGTACTTGCCTCAATCCAAAGCACGGAGTATGATTCCTGTCTGTTGCTACGCAGAGCTGCACGATTCTGGCTAAAATGAGAATTACGATTTCTCTGCTTAGAATAAAGATCATGATTCTCATGGCGTAACATAGTTCACATTATACAAAAAAATTGGGCTTACTTTACTGTTTAGTTTTGTTTTAAATTAAATTCATTAAAGTGTGTTTTCCAAAAAAAAAAATGCGTTTGAAAGACCGCTGCGCAAATACAGTGTGATATAAAAATATTGCAACTACCACCATTTTATTCTCTAGGGTCTCTGCTAAAAAAAAATATATAATATTTGGGGGTTTTCTAGCAAAAAATACAGATTTTTTAACTTGTAAGCAACAAGTGTCAGAAATGGGTTTAGTCTTTAAGTGGTTAAATTGACCTCATTTACAGACCGAAGTTCATTCGTTTGATATAAAGAACTACATGTTACAATGTTTCTCTTTTTCTCCAATGTTGTGATTAAACTTGGCAGGCTGCCTGGATTTCTTTAATCGTACATCACGGGACACAGAGCCATAGTAATTACTATGTGGGTTATAGTCCACCTTCAGGTACTGGACACACACTAAACAGGAAGTTGCCTCCCGATATAACCCCTCTCATACAAGGAGCGTCTCCGTTTTTTCGCCAGTGTCTAAGGTGTTGGTCACAAGTGAAGATGTGCTGAGCTCCACTGGAGCAATCCTTGCTGGGGCTAGCTATGCAGCCGGATCCATTCAAAGTGTCTTTTAGGCCAAATTGAATGGTGCCCGGGCCTCGTATCCAAAGAAACAAGGTTTTGCTTGTAAACGATTCTCTTTTTAGAGAGCTGGACCCCGGGATTCAGTACTTTTGGTAGTAAGGCCATAAACTTTTACTGGCAGTGGTGCTATTACAGGTCCAGGATTGTGGGTTCCCCGGTTCCTGAAGGTTTAACGGAACCCACCGTGAAGGGTGAAGATTGGGTCTGTTGGTTTTAAAGCTGTTGGGTTTTTTTTTTGGTCAGCTGTCAGAAACGGGCAGAGAACTCTCTACACTTATTACATAGAATTGCTGTTTTAAGATCGTGAGGAGAGTTGAATCGCGATCTTGATTCTTTAACGATGAATCATGCAGCTCTACTGCTACATTCCACTGCTGTCTGAGTCATTTCTGAGAGGTTGTGCTGAATCCAAGGGGTCGAAGAAGATGGGATTAAAGCTCCACCACACAAACTGATATTGACATCCTTAGCTGTGCGTGTTTCCCTTTGAAATTGTGTAAGGGGGGGGGGGGGGTGTCTGTCCATTCCCTATACTCAGCTCTTAGTTGTACGGTGTGGCACATCAGATCCCAAACCCCTTGTACCTGGAAGCACGAAGTGTAACTTATGTACGAAGATTTGTTCAATCTCTGTGTATCAAAAACAAATCTATACATATTTCTGCACTCAGGAGTGTCTCCTAAAAAAATTAATTAAATAAATAAATAAAAAAGACGCTAGCTCAGATAAAGCTTGTGATACTAAGCCTCAAGATACATATATAAAATCAGACGTGCAGTGCTGTATTGCAATTGATAACAATAAATGATATATTATTATTATGCAGGATTTATAAAGCGCCAACAATACAAATCAATACAGGAGGGCTCAGAGATATATGAAATCATATAAATAAGTACAAAAAGTATCAAAGTATTTCTTGTATAATTTATAGTTATCAATTGCAATACAGCACTGAATGTTTGATTCTATATATAATCTCTGTGTATCACCTGAGGCCGTCACTTCACTGGGTGTATATAAGGGTTTTAAAACCACTTTAATACTAGAAAAAATCTAAAGCTAGAAAATATACTTGTGTTATATGTGATTTTTGCACAAGGGATGTCAGGATCATTACAGTGTGATCTGGCAGTGCTGAAGATCCTAAATATCACAAAACACTTTTGCACATAAGGAGAGAACATCACTAACTCTGTGTAAGTGCCAATGCAAAGCTTGTAAAGGGGATGAGAAACACTGGAGTAGGAGCACCGGGAGGGTTAAGCATCAGTAAGAGGGTGATAGCCTGTCAAGAAAACCTCCTCACTTTGCCCATATTGCCAGTTCATGTCAACAAAAGCTAAAGTTTAGGCGTGGCAATTTTTCCCATACAGTGCTGTGAAAAAGTATTTGCCCCCTTCCTGATTTTTATTTATTTTTTTGCATGTGTGTTACACTTAAATGATTCAGTTCGTCAAACAAATTTGAGACTGGGTTCACACTATTGGGAATTGGATGTGGGTTTCTCTGCATCCAATTTGCAACAGCAGGAGATTTTGACTGGCTCTCTATGGAGCCGGTTCACATATCTCCGCTACGGCTCTGATGTGGATTTGCACAGGAGCCCTGTGTGTCTTTTGGTCAGTTTCAGATCTAAATTCAGCCAAAAATTCGGGCTGAAATTGGACCCGAAGGGGTAAACAGGGACGAACCGGGCCCCTGCAGTGAGCCACATAAGATAGTGTGAACTCGGCCTTAAGATTACATAAAGATTACCCGAGTAAAATACAAAATGCAGTTTTAAATGATGATTTAATATAAGGGGTAAAAGCTGTTCAAACCTGCCTTGCCCTATGTGAAAAAGTAATTGCCATTTCTAATGCCACAAGCGAACTTTTTGACGGACTAGGTCCGGCGGCCCGGACTCTGTCAGACAATTCGACCGTGTGTGGGCTCCAGCGGACTTTTTTTTTCCTCAAAAGTCCGACGGACCTAGAAATAAAACATGTTTCAAATCTTTCCGACGGACTCGAGTCCGGTCGAAAAGTCAGTTCGTCTGTATGCTAATCCGACGGACAAAATCCAACGCTAGGGCAGCTATTGGCTACTGGCTATCAACTTCCTTGTTTTAGTCTGGTGTACGTCATCACTTACGAATCCGTCGGACTTGATCGTGTGTAGGCAAGTCCGTTCATTCGGAAAGCCCGTCAAAGTCCGCCAGACCTAGTCCGTCGAAAAGTCCGCACGGCTGTATGCGGCATAAGGCTTTTGGACTCCAGCGAGCCGTTGTGAGAGCCATTAACCACAAATGGAGGAGAAAACTTGGAACAGTGGTGGCCAGCCTACCAAAATTACTCCAAGAGCACAATGACAACTTATCCAGGAGGTCATAAAAAAAAAAAATCCAGAACAACATACAACGAACTGCAGGCCTCACTTGCTTCAGATAAGGTCAGTGTTCATGATTGGACAATAAGGAAGAGACTGGGCAAAAATGGCATCTATGGGACAGTTCAAAGGCGAAAGCCACTGCTGACCAAAAAGAGCACAAAGGCTTGTCTCATATTTGCCAAAAAACATCTTGATTATCCTCCAAAACTTTAGCACAAATATTCTGTGGACTGATGAGACAAAAGTTGACCTTTTTGGAAATCTGGCGTAAAACTAACAGCATTTCATAAAAAGAACATCATACCAACAGTCACACATGGTGATGGTCTGGGGCTGCTTTGCAGCTTCAGGACCTGTACGGCTTGCCATAATTGATGGAGTCATGAATTCTGAGCTCTACCAGAAAATCCTAAAGGAGAATGTCCGGCCATCAGTTTCTGGCCTCAAGCTCAAGTACAGTTGGGTTATGCAGCAGGACAATGACCCAAAACACACCAGCAAGTCCACCTCTGAATGACTAAAAAAAAAAAAATAAGGTTTTGGGGTGGCCTGTTCAAAAGTCTGAACTTAAATCCGATTGAGATGCTGTGGTATGACCTTAAACAGGCCGTTATTGCTGGAAGACCCTCTAATGTGGCTGAATTGAAACAATTCTGCAAAGAAGAGTGGGCCAAAATTCCTCCACAGCCATGTGAGACTCATTGCCAATTATCGCAAACGCTTGATTGCAGTTGTTGCCGCCAAGGGTGCCACAACCAGTTATTTGATTTAGGGGGGTATTACTTTTTTCACACATGGCCAGGCAGGTTTGGACATCTTTTTTTCCCCTTTAATAAATGACATCCTTTAAAAACTGAATTTTGTATTTACTTTGGTTATCTTAGTGTAATAATAAAATTAGTTTGATCTGAATCAGTTAAGTGTGACAAATATGCAAACAAAAAAAAAATCAGGAAGGGGGCAAATACTTTTTCACAGCACTGTAGTTACTATTGCTCCAGTGTAGACCAATGTAAGTAAGTCTGTGCAAAACCTGTGGGATCCCCATGGAACTGGAAATCACTCCAATGGGCACTGCTACTATAGTGGTCTCCACTAGCTTCCCGGTCCCAGGCCAAGCAGCTGTCCTTACTGAACACAGTAGGTCACTTGCTGGGCACAGGTGCCATTTAAAGAACACTGGATTTTCTTAATGAATGCAAAGCATTCTCTGATTGGATGAGGTGAAGATCCAGATGTCCTCTCCAGTGGTGGGCCGCCCCCTCTCTCCAGCCACCCCCTATATGACTAATGGATAAATTCACGCATGGCATGAATCTATCCGCGGCCGCCGCTACCACTCCCTGTTCGGGCGTCCGGCTCCTTCCCGGGTGCCTGAATTACAGCAGCGGGGGTTGTAATTTTGAAGCACCTGATTAGAGCAATAGGCTTCAAAAAAGGTGGACACGAGGCGCAGAGCATTGCGCTACAAGCCCACCCAGGTGTTACAACAGAAAATATTAGATCGTTGTTTTAACACTGATCCTCAATCTGGCCTGATACCTGTTTTCTGATTGGCCGAAAAGAGAAGACTCCTGATTGGCCGCCCGTGGAGAGCAAGGGAAGGAGGGGGGAAACGGAAGCCGCAGGAGGGAGAGCCGCCGCAGCTACTGAAAGAGCCAAAGCGCTGATTACATGGGGTGAGTCAGTGCACCAGACATGCCGAACGGGGTGGGGTTCTGTTTGCCGTCCCCCTAAAGAAAATAACCACCGGCTGCCACTGGTCATCTCCCTGCCTCTCCACATCTAATCAGAGGAAGCTTTGCATTCATTGAGAAAATTTTAAGTGTTCCCTGAATCAAATCCGTTCCAAGCAAGCGACCTTCTCTGTTCACTGTGCGGCAGAGCAGCCACTCGGCGCGGGACCTGGAAGCGAGTGGAGATCACTGGAGTTGTAGTGCCTTCTATAGTGGATCCCACAGCTACGGAATATACACTCATTGGCCACTTTATTAGGTACAACTGTTCAATTGCTTGGAAAACACAAATGGCTAAGCAGCCAATCACATGGCAGCAACTCGATGGATTTAGGCATCTAGACACAGTGAAGACGACTTGCTAAAGTTCAAAGCGAGTATCAGAATGGGGAACAAAGGGGATTTAAGTGACTTTGAACGTGGCATGGTTGTTGGTGCCAGACGGGCTGGTCTGAGTATTTCTAAAAGCTGCTGATCTACTGGGATTTTCACGCACAACCATCTCTGGGGTTTACAGAGAATGGTCCAAAAAAAAACCAGAAAATATTCAGTGAGCGGCAGTTGTGTGGATGAAAATGCCTTGTTGATATCAGAGGTCAGAGGAGAATGGGCAGACTGGTTAGAGATGATCAAAAGGTAACAGTAACTCAAATCACTCGTTACAACCAAGGTATGCAAAATACCATTTCTGATCGCACACATCGAACCTTGAAGCAAATGGGTTACAGCAGCAGAAGACCACACCGGGTGCCACTCATGTCAGCTAAGAGCTGGAAACAGAGGCTATAATTCGCACACTCTCACTAAAATTGGACAATAGAAGATTGGAAAAACGTTGCCTGGTCTGATGAGTCTCCATTTTAGCTGCGACATTCAGATAGTAGAGTCAGAACTTGGTGTAAACAACATGAAAGCATGGATCCATCCTGCCTTGTATCAACGGTTCAGGCTGGTGGTGGTGTAATGGTGTGGGGGGATATTTTCTTGGCACACTTTGGGCCCCTTAGTACCAATTGAACATCATTTAACCACTTCAATACAGGGCACTTAGACACCTTCCTGCCCAGACGAATTTTCAGCTTTCAGCGCTGTCGCAATTTGAATGACAATTGCGCGGTCATGCTACACTGTGCCCAAACTAAATTTTTATCATTTTGTTCCCACAAATAGAGCTTTCTTTTGGTGGTATTTGATCACCTCTGCGGTTTTTATTTTTTGCTAAACAAATAAAAAAAGACCGAAAATTTTGAAAAAAATCAAAGTTTTGCTTTTGTTTCTGTTAAAAAAAGTTGTAAATAAGTAAGTTTTCTCTTTCACTGATGGGCACTGATAAGGCGGCACTGACAGGCACTGATACGGTGGCACCGATGAGGTGGCACCAATGAGCGGGCACTGACGATGGGCACTGAAATGCGGCACTGATGGGCACTGGTAGGTGGCACTGATGGGTGGAACTCATATGCAGCACTGATGGGCATTGATAGGCGGCACTGATGGGCACTGATGGGTGGCACTGGTTGGCACTGATGGGCACTGATGGGCAATGAAAGGCGGCACTGCTAGGGTGGCACTGATAGGCGGCACTGATGGGCACTGATATGAGGCACTGATGGGCATCCCTGGTGGCACTGGCAGTGGTAGGCATTGCAGCGGGCACTGACTGGCAGCTGCCTGGGCACAGATTGGCAGCTGCCTGGACACACAGTGACATTTCCCTGGTGATCTAGGGGCATACCTGGTGGTCCAGTGTGGATCGCTTCCCTGGTGGTCCTGGGCGGCATCCCTGGTGGTCCTGGGTAGGATCCGAGGGGGGCCTGTGCTGATAAACAATCAGCACAGACCCCCCCCTGTCAGGAGAGCAGCCGAGTCAGACGCGAGTGAGGAAAAGCCGAACACCGGCTCTTCTTATTTACATCGTGATCAGCCGTGATTGGACACGGCTGATCACGTGGTAAAGAGTCTCCGCCAGAGACTCTTTACCTAGATCAGTGTTGCAGGGTGTCAGACTGACACCCCGCAACAACGATCGCCGCGATGCGCACCCACGGGGGCGCGCAGCAGCTAGATATTCCTGATCACGTCATATGACGTCCGATCAGGAATATCAAACCACTTTGCCGCCGTCATTCTGTAATAGGGCGGGCGGCAAGTGGTTAAACACCACGGCCTACCTGAGTATTGTTGCTGACCATGTCCATCCCTTTATGACTACAGTGTACCCATCGTCTGATGGCTCCTTCCAGCAGGATAATGCACCATGTCACAAAGCTCCAATCATCTCACCACTGGACAATGAGGTCCCTGTACTCCAATGGCCTCCACACTCACCAGATCTCATCCAATAGAGCACCTTTGGGATGTGGTGGAATGGGGGATGTGCAGATGACAAATCTGCAGCAACTGCGTGATGCTATCATGTCACTATAGACCAAAATCTCTGAGGAATGTTTCCAACATCTTGTTGAGTCTATACGAAGAATGAAGGCAAAAGGAGGTCCAATCTGGTACTGGCAAGGTGTACTTAATAAAGTGGCCGGTGAGTGTACATGCTTAACCACTTCCTGCCCAAAGACATCATATGACGTCTTTGACTTTCAGTGGGAATATCTGAATGATGGGTGCAGCTACAGGCATTATTCAGATATCCTTGTTTTCAGCAGGTGATTCTGTGCACCATAAGAGCGATCATAGCGGCAGATCCACCGCTTGCATGCGACGGGAGGGGACAACCCCCCCCCCCCCCCCCGCCGCCATCCAGTGCTTCTACGTGTATCTCTTATGACCGTCTTAGGCCCAGGCGTGACATTATGACGTCACGTCCGGGCCGCAGATGTAAACAAAGCCACGATCGTGGATTTTTTTTCCGATCTCATGCTTTCCATCCTGCAGGATAGATGTGGGGTCCCTTTGACCCCGCATCTCTCCATAAAGAGGACCTGTCACCAATAATTCCTATTACAAGGGATGTTTACATTCCTTGTAATAGGAATAAAAGTAATCAAAAGAAAGTGTAAAAAAATAAATAAATAATTTAAAATGCCCCTGTCCCCGGTAGCTCGCGCTCAGAAGCGAACTCACACGTAAGTCCCACCCATATATGTAAATGCTGTTCAAACCACACATGTGAGGTATCACTGGGTGCGTTAGAGCGCGAGCAACAATTCTAGCACTAGACCTCCTCTGTAACTCTAAACATGTAACCTGTAAAAAAAATGTAAGCGTCACCTATGGAGATTTTTAAGTACCGAAGTTTGGCAACATTCCACGAGTGTGCGCAATTTTAAAGCGTGACATGTTGGGTATCTATTTACTCAGCATAACATCATCTTTCACATTATACAAATATATATATTTTTTCCAAATTTGAAAAATTGTTGCGCAAATACCGTGCAAGATAAAAAAAATTGCAACGACCGCCATTTTATTCCCTAGGGTGTCTGCTAAAAAATAAATATATATAATGTTTGGGGGTTCTGAGAAATTTTCGAGCAAAAAAATGATGATTTTTACATGTAGGAGATGAGTGCCAGAATAGACCCGGTATGGAAGTGGTTAAATCGATCCAAGTTCGGCCAATGTAAGTATGTAAAAAAAAAAAAAATGCAATACTTAAACTTTATACAAAAGACCACTCACAATTAAATTCTGCGTTTGTTTGCAATGCCGTTTCTTTATTTTATTTTGTACAAACGTCAGTAACTTTGCGTTTCCATAGCTATACAGGCAGCCTAATACACATTCATCACCTTTCTTGAGAACAGCTTTGTCACATCTGAATTGCATAGCACTCTTGTGTGCAGAGACCTAATCTACTGGAGAGAAATCTAAGTATTGGAGCTGGTGAGTGACTCAATCCAACACTATCCAACCAAAACAGGGAGATTTAAAGCTGACGTTCAGGCAAACCGATAAATGCTGAGCTAAAATACATATACGGGGAGCTGAGGTTTACACGGTTTTGACGCACAGCCCTGTCTGAGAAGGTAGGAGACCTGATTTTTCCTTTACTGCAGTTAAGTACAGGTCTTGTTCCTCTCTCCCAGCCTGTGGAAGAAGCAGCGGTAGACCGAGAAGGACAACTCGACACTCTGCTCTTTTCTTCTATCAGCATGTCCGTTGTTGGCATATGAGCACCGCAGCACAACTAAATGACTCATTGGGCTGTTTCTCCCCGTCCAAGGCTGAGCTCTGCTATACAGGGACTACAAGAGGCTGATGCTGCAATCAAATTCATTTACGTACACTGCTTTCATCTAACCACTTCCAGACTGCCGTACGCCGATATACATCCTTACTTTGAAGGGGGATATCGTTATGGCGGCAGCTAGCTGCCATAACCCCGGTATCCTCTTGTTTTGCCGGCTTTCTGGTTTCCGATAAGAGTGGTCTCGGCGGCGGATTCGCTGCAAGATCACTTTTATCTGCGGCGGGAGAGGAGGCTCTGATGCCCTCCACCGCTTACCCGAGGCAGCGGCGGGGGCGATCAGATCTTCACCCTGGCTGGGTATGGAGACAAGTTAGGGGAAGATGGCCCCCCACCCATCTCCATAACAATGAAGGGTGGAACCTACGTCAAAATGTCTTTTCCGCCCCTAGCTCTTAAAGGGCCTTTTTTTTTTTTAAATGACAAATGTTTTTTTTTTTTTTTTTGCATTTAAAGCGGGGTTCCCACTTAAAAAAAAATAAAAATAAAAGTCAGAAGCTACAAATACTACAGCTGCTGACTTTTAATAATTGGCACTTACCTGTCCCAGGGTCCAGCGATGCGGGGGATCGAAGCCCCACTCGTCCCCCTCTCCGCTCAGGGGCGCCGGCATTTTAACTGTGGGTGCCCGAGCTGCGCGGCGTCACTGGTCACCCAATCATCTGGGACCGGTCACGTGTCTCAGATGATTGATAAGAGGGAGGGGGGAGAGGCGATCTCCCTTCCTGCGCCGAGGGAAGTGACGTCAGGAGCCCAGGTGCCGAAGGAGGCAGATTACGAGGGACCCCCTAGCAACAGGCATTTAGAGGTGAATAAAGAAAAAAAAAATTCTCCAAATGTTTTTTTTATTTTTTTGTAAGCACATTAATATTTTTTTTTGGGGGGGGTGGAACTCCAGTTTAAGTGTAAATATGAGATCTGAGGTCTTTTTGACCCCAGATCTCATATTTAAGAGGTCCTGTCATGCATTTTTTCTATGGGATGTTTACATTCCTTGTATGAGTAAGAAAAAGTGACACAATTTTTTATTTTTTTTTTAAACTGTGTAAAAATAAAAGGTAAAATAAATAAGAAAAAAAAAAAAATTTAACGCGTCCCGACGAGCTCGCGTGCAGAAGCAAACGCATATGAAAACGGTGTTCAAACCGCACATGTGAGGTATCACCGCAATCGTTAGAGCGAGAGCAATAATTCTAGCCCTAGACCTCCTCTCTAACTTAAAACATGCAACCTGTAGAATTTTTTTAAACGTCGCCTATGGAGATTTTTAAGGGTAAAGGTTTGTTGCTATTCCACGAGCGGGCGCAATTTTGAAGCGTGACATGTTGGGTATCAATTTACTCGGCGTAACAATATCTTTCACAATATAAAAAAAAATTGGGCTAACTTTACTGTTGTCTTATTTTTTAATTCAAAAAAGTGTATTTTTTCCAAAAAAAAAAGTGCGCTTGCAAGAGCGCTGCACAAATACGGTGTGACAGAAAGTATTGCTACGACCGCCATTTTATTCTCTAGGGTGTTAGAAAAAAATTGTATAATGTTTGGGGGTTCTAAGTAATTTTCTAGCAAAAAAAAAAAAAACAGTTTTTAACTTGCAAACAACAAACCTCAAAAAGAGGCTCGGTCCTTAAGTGGTTAAACAGCTGGAGTTCAGCTTTAATTGTTGTGGTGGTATTAGACTTTCACACCGTTTCTTGGGTTCTTGTGTGAACTGGGGTGCATTAGAGTTGGTAATAAAGACAAATAAGGATACAAACATCAATTTGGGTGGTGAAAAGTTACGCTCCTTGTTGATAGTTTATTAAATGGTTAAAATAAGTTTCTGTTTCCCCTGATGGTACTCAAGGCTCCAAAGATGGTGCTTCTCCCTGGTAGACCTAAAACATCGAGTGGATCCGGAATACATTACCTGATGTGTGATGCAAAATGAAGGGGGTCTTTACAATGGTAACCCACAGTCCTCTCTTTATAAAATAAAGTGTAGCACAACATTGCCTTTGTAAATCCTCAGGCTTCTACTTTTCATTGCTTTCATGGCAAACCGGAGATGAATTTATTTCTGGCCACCATACATGATTCAAACTTCCACGAGTATATGAATTCACTCACTGTTGGGTTTACAATTTTTACCTGGCTCAATCAATTTTCATATTGGCTTTTTTCAAGATTTGCAGGGCTACCCATGGCTCAAAGTTAGACATATTCAGCAGAAATACTCCAAAATTCAAGCCGTCTATGGGTGCCTTTTTAAAGATCCCGATCACCCAAAGCTCACATTTGTGTTTGGCAGTTCCTGGAGAGTTAAAGGCCAACTAGGCCCAAAAACAAAAAATGGATATGGTAACTTGCAAATCTATGGATGTGGTGGCTGCATTGGTTTTCTTTTTTCTTCTTTTTTTTAAGCTTTTATTTCCACCAGAAAGTAACATACCTACTGTCTTAGGGCGGCTACATTCACTCCTCCACTGTATCTATGGAAGACCAGCATAGCCTTGTTTAAACAGCAGTATCATCAGAAGGTGGTGTTAGATGGACTAGTGGATTTAAATGGACTATATATAAGTCATCCTTTTAACTAAAATATCACTTTTGCGTGAACTTGCTCTCTTAGCACTTTGGGAAGAGCCTAGCAGAACATTTACCGTATTTATCGGCGTATAACACGCACATGGGTATAACACGCACATTCATTTTAAGAGGGAAGTTTCAGGAAAAAATCTTACATTTTAAATAAGGAACTTTGAAGCAAAATAAGGGTTAGTGCCCGTCTGCAGCCTCACCAGTGCCATCAATGCTGCCTGATCAATGCCCATGGGCAGCCTCACCATTGCCATCAATGCAGCCTGATCAATGCCCTTCTGCAGCCTCACCATTGCCTTCAATGCAGTAGCCTCACCATTGCCTTCAATGCAGTAGCCTCACTATTGCCATCAATGCAGCAGCCTCACCAATGCCTTCAATGCAGCAGCCTCACCATTGCCATCAGTGGTGCCTGATCGATGCCCATCTACAGCCTAGAGGGGACAGAGGGAGGAGGGTGGGACGAGCACTGACAGATTACATACAGTGAGAATCTCCTATGATAGACAGAACACTGGTCCAATGATGGCCCAGGAGACGGGACTTCCTATTACAGAGGTCGCCAAGTAAACAGGAGATTCTCACTATATGTAATCTGACGGTGCTCGTCCTGACCCCCTCCCTGTCCCCTCCAAGGCAGCTAAAATTGAAGTATTGGTGTATAACACGCACACGCTATTTGCACCCAATTTTCATGGTGAAAAAGTGAGTGTTATACGCCAATAAATACAGTATTTAGATCCAGGAGACATCTCTGCATCACAAACTGACAAATATAACTTGGTACTAATTCGTCCAAAGTGTTTTGGGCTTATTGGCCATTGTTTGTGCAGTGTATGGAAATCTTGGCTTCTATGGAGATGGGTGAGCAATCAAAGTTTTTCCACACAGATAATAGTTTGGAGGACCAAAATGATGCAAAAAAGTTCTGTACTAAACCATTATGGAGAATAGGCAGTGTTGTATAGACAACCCTCTGATTTTTTTTTTTTTGTTTAACAGCTTCTAGAAAAAATTCAGCCCGTTTGCTTTATAGCAGCTTTTAATAGCAGCCCAACCCGGCATCCATCTCTCAGACATAGAACAGTCCAAAAGCTTTGTTTCTTGTTTTTTTTTTTTATTGAGGGGATTGAACTTGGATGGGAAATTATGGGATGCCCAGGAATATTCAGTGCAACTTGCTTGGGACTTCTATATGCACTCCAGTATATACACTCCAGTCTTCTCTCCAGCACAAACTCTTGCCTAAGTCCTCTTATCCTTCACTCCTCCAGCACTTCACTTGCTGCAGACTGTTACTCCACCAGACTAGCTAGAAACGCATGGAAGGCCTGACACTAAATCAGCCAGGCCTCAGTGAACTGCCTTTTCTGGGCAGGTACCTCAGGCCCCTGTGGTGTAGAAATAGTTCAGGTGCTAACTGTCCCCTGCTTAGCTACAGGGCCCCACGATATTTGCGTAAATGTTTACAAAAACAAAATTTTCGCTAAAATTACACTAAAATCATTAATAGTGCACATAAACATAACTTACAAAATTCCTGCTAAATTACTACTAAAGCCTCATTCACATGTGGCATACTAAAGAGTACGCCCATGGGGGGCCATGTTTACCTGCACAGGAATGCACAGGTGTTCTGTGCATCCCCGTACAGGCAGTCCCATTTATGAAAATTGGGATGCCACGACTGCACGGGCATAGCTGCTGTTCCCAATCTGACATTCGTTGTGGGTACATGACCCCGAACGCAGACAATGTGAGCTCAGGGACATGCATGAGGACCTACATGGATGTAAAATTGGGAGCAACGGCTCTGTTCATGCAGGTGCTACATCCCAATATACATCAATGGGACTGCCTGCACAGAGATCCACGGAACGCCTGTGCATCCCTGTAAAGGTACGCTGTGTATGCCCTGTATGAACAAGGCCTTTAGCACCTTTCATACAAGCACACCAATTGGATCTGCCTGTCCATTTTTTAGGAGGGAGCAATCGTACCACCCATTGTTCTCTATGGAGAGGCTGATGTAAATGGACTTGTGTCTGTTTACACTCGCCTCAATCCTATCCAGTCCAGTCTGCTAAAAACAGACGGATGGGGATCCCATTCCCCATCCATCTAGCAGATTGAATGGGATGGTATCCGATGGAACTGGACAGACGGTCTGTTTCCATCCGTCCGCCCCATAGAGAATAGCGGGCTGATGCAGAGCGGACACAGACCTGTCATCTGCCTGTGCCCACTCTACTATAGGAGGGAACTTGATAAACACATGTTTACCTATCCCACCAAAGCCCCAACTTCACCCCCACCTACACCGCTCCCCCTCCCGCCACACTCCCCAGCCTGACAGCTCGCCGGAGCTCAGTGCAGGGAGAAGCTGCAGGAGGGAAGGAGGGATGCCGCTCTGAGCGGCCATGGATCGGGGGTGCGGGGGCAGTATGGGGGGGGGTGATCTGAGTGATGGGGGGGACACATCTGGATCCCTCCAAGCCCCATGCAGGACCTGAAGCCGGCGGGAGTGGAAGAGGAGGGATGCCAACTATGATGGTAGCTGGAGGAGTCAGATCGGGTGGAGGGGGGTAATTAGTACTGGGGGTGAAGGGGATAGTAAAGGGGAGTGGGGGGAGTAGTTTTAGGTGGAAGTTAGTGGCGGGAGGTGGAGAGGCAGGGGACAGGGAAGCGGCGGCATGAATGGGGGGGATTTACATTAGGGGTTAATAACTCTGATCAGTGGGTTGTAGTTCGCTGATCAGTTATAGAATTGTTCAGCAGAGGCTGCTGAACAATTCTGCTATAAGTTTATGGTCATTGAAGCGACCATAAGAAGTGACCATGAGCTTATAGCAGAGGGAGAAATAAGGACTTGTCCACCTGCGGGCACTTCTGTAGCTCCACACGGTGTACGGACCTGGCAGTGAAAGGCTTAAAGAATCAGGATTTTTTTTTTTAGGGTTACAACCACCTCCCGACTGCCGCATGCCGATATACGTCAGCAGAATGGCACGGGTGTGCAAATGGGCGTACCCATACGTCCCTCCTTCAAAGCCGGCTAGCAGTTGTGGCGAGGAGAGGCAGAAAAGGGAAACAAGGCATTTCCCTGTTCTGCCTAGTGACATGACAGGGATCTTCTGTTCCCTGTCATCGGAAGCAGTGATCTCTGTCATGTTCTAGTGAGCCCACCCCCCCTACAGTTAGAACACACCCAGGGAACACACAGTTAACCCCTTGATCGCCCCCTAGTGTTAACCCCTTCCCTGCCAGTGACATTTATACAGAATTCAGTGGCTATTTTAAGCTCTGATCGCTGTATAAATATCAATGGTCCCTTAAAAAGTGTCTGATCTGTCCACCACAATGTCGCAGTGCCGATAAAAATCACAGATCACCGCCATTACTATTAAAAAAATAATAATAATAATGCCATAAATATATCCCCTATTTTATAGACGCTATAACTTTTGTGCAAACCAATTAATATACATTTACCAAAAATATGTACAAGACTACATATCGGCCTAAACTGATGAAGAAATTCGTTTTTTTTTTTTATATATATTTATATATAAAAGTAAAAAATATTGCTTTTTTTTCTAAATTGTCTTTTTTTTTTGTTTATAGTGCAAAAAATAAAAAACGCAGAGGTGATTAATACCACCAAAAGAAAGCCCTATTTGTGGGCAAAAAAGTTTGTCAATTTTGTTTGGGTACAATGTCGCACGACCGCGCAGTCAGTTGAAGCAACGCAGTGCCGAATCGCAAAAAATGCTCTGGTCATTAAGGGGGCAAATTCTTCCGGGGCTGAAGTGGTTTAGATCGTCATGTTGACATGACTGTATTTGAATATATTATTGTGCATGCCATAAATAAATAAGGCATCCCCTGAAAATAAGCCCTAGTGTGTTTTTGTAGCCAAAATTAATATTAGACCCGGTCTTATTTTCGGTGAAACACGGGTAGCACAATATGACATTGCCTTGCAGGTTTAAAAAAAATAGCCAGCGGTTTACTACCGCTTTAAGCATGCGATCATGCGCTAAAGAAATTAGTACAAGAAATAGTGCTCTGCCTGCTGCCTTAGTAACAAAAAACTATGTGCACGGTGCATAATTGATGTACATACACAATTATAAATATCAAAACCACCAAAATTGACAAAGTAATAAGGGTCAAACAAGTGTTTATAGATAAAGCACAAAATTCCAGTAATGTGTAAGAAAATTGTATGGTATATAGACAAAAACTGTGCAAAGAATGATAAATCATTTGTGTTACGTCAGTCACATGACTTCCTCAGGGGACAGCCACGTTCTGAAGAAGTCACATGACCGTGATGTAATGCGTAGGGCGGAGCAGAGCTAGACGCAAACCTGAAGTGACGCAATAGGAAGCATGTACCGGTATTCCTATATGTTTTATTGTGAGTTTAAAGCCATTTTAGTGTAAGTGCAATTTTAATAAAACAAATACCTGCATTTTAAAGACTACACTATGGGACGCTTTTCTATATGCTTTCTTTAAATATGAGCAAGGCAAAAATTACCCCATGAATACTAAGGAGGTTTAAAGGAACCATACTCTTCATTATCTGGAGATATTGTGGAGTGCACCAAGAGAGACCCTAGCAGACAGGAGGCTTTGGTGTTTATAATCTAAAGAGCTATTCTTGGCAATGTCCAGTTTTCCTTCCAAAACCAGTAAACTGGTCTTAAAGCCTTCTCAGGTCAATCAACTCTCTTCAGTCTCTTCCAAAAAATACGTGGATGAGGGTGACTTTTGTCCAGGTTTTTGATCCCTGCCTTTGTAAGGCTGATGAGATACCTTTAAATAGAAGCAAAGCAATGGAAATATTTCAAGTTCCTCCAAATGACGGCTTTGCAATTTTCCTATGGTGACTGCTATAAAAAACCCATTCTAGAAGAATGGAGCAAAAAAAAAAAGCACGCGTTCACAGCAGGATGTCAAATAATGCTCTTTCAATTTTTGCTAAAAAAAAAAGACAGTAAATATATTCCCAACATATGGGTGTAAACCCATCCATGGTATAAAACCAACAAAAGGTATGCAAGCCGAAAAAACTGAAATTGAAGTGGAAGGTGTCCAATTTATGGAGTCCTCCCTTTGTACGTGTCCCTTATGAGATTGGCCAGATATATGACTTTACCATTAGAAGATGTTGTGTTCTTCAAGGAACTCAATCACTGCATTGTTCTTAATCTTAGAGGGTGTAGCTTAAATTGACAGCAAGGGTCTGTGATTGTGGTTAGTCTGGCTTTCTGTCTCAAGAGAACATCTGTTGAGTTAAAGGAGACCCCAGCAGTTCAAGAGTCAGTTTCCACTCTCACTCGTGAGAGGTTAGCTTCTGCAGTTCTGGCTGGGAGTCCAGGAAAAAACTGGGAAGCCAACACATCATCCAAGAAGTCATCGAAGAGCTCCATGCCAAGATGCTTCCTGGTATTTTGGGAATGGTGCCACTCATACTTGTCTTATGGGTGCTTGGATGATCCTCTTTTGACAGGGTACAGCCTTGGTCTCGGATGCTTGGGCCCTCAGGGCAAGCACTTCAGGCCCTGTTTGGGAGATCATCCATCCTTCACGTCTCATATAGTACCACAAATAATTTTTTGCTCCAGCAACAAGAGATTAGTTCTACTAACTTGTCGAACAAATCGACTTGCTTACTTATGGGATGATAATTCCAATCCCAGCAGATAAGGTTTTAGGACAGGTACTATTGTTACTCAGAGGGTGATTTACTCCAGTGTTTCTCAACTCCAGTCCTCAAGGCGCACCAACAGGTCATGTTTTCCCTCAGATGAAACGGCTGTGGTAATTACTAAGGCAGTGAAAATAATGGAAGGCCTGAAAACATGACCTGTTGGGGCGCCTTAAGGACTGGAGTTGAGAAACACTGATCTACTCCCTTTCCAAAGCTGTCTCTTTTCAGAAGTACCTCTGTTTCTCTGTAGTTTGAGTCATTATTCAGTTTACATGCCTACTACAAGTGTTCAGCTGGTTAGTGAATAAAGACCGCTACACAAGTCCTTGGGGTTGATTTACTAAAATTGAAGAGTGCAAAATCTTGTGCAGCTCTGCATAGAAACTGATCAGCTTCCATTTTTTTTGTCAAAGCTTAATTCAGTGGTTCTCAACTCCTGTCCTCAGGACCCACTAACAGGCCAGATTTTATGTATTACCTTGGGGATATGCAGACTAGAATACTGCAATCACTGAGCAGCAAATGATATCACCTGTGATGTATTTCAGTTATCTTGCAAACCTTGGCTGTTGGTGGGTCCTGAGGACAGGAGTTGAGAACCACTGGCTTAATTAAACAAGCTGAAGTTAGCAGCTGATTGGCTACCATGCACAACTGCACCAGACTTTGCACTCTCTAGTTTTAGTAAATCAACCTCCTTGTGTATTTTGGAGCCAAATTAATCATGGTTCAGAATTATGCCTTTTTTGCTGTTAAAGAACATATCGATAGTAAGGTGCTAAATTGTCCCTGCGTTCCTCTCGTCACCTGTCAGCACCTGAATGCCTGATGATTATCAGGACAATGGCCTTTCCTGTCCCTGTATTAAGTAGGCTCATTGGAGGCAGTACCCTTTCCAGAAGGATTTTTCCCCAACAATGGACATGCGGCAAACTACAGTGGAACCTTGGATTACGAGCATAATCTGTTCCAGGAGAATGCTTGTAAATCAAAGCACTCGCATATCAAAGCAAGTTTCCCCAAAGAAGTCAATGGAAACGAAGATAATTCATTCCGCATTGACTTCTATAAAAAATGTATAAAGTGTAGCGCTATATGTGTAAATATTATAAGGTAAAAAGACAATGAACTAAGCCCGAACCATTCCTGAAGGGCCCACGAAAAAATAAAATGATTCAAAATTGCATACGGATGACTAAACACAATCAAAGATGCACTGAGTGCCACACAATGTCGTATAAATTATAGTGATTATATGGTTGATTCTAATAAACCAGTGAAAAGACAATGTGAAAAACAGATATTAAAAAAGTGGAGAATTGACAAAATGTCCATAAATGTTGAAAAATAGAGTCTTAATAAAAAATCAAAAACCGCCACCAAAAGTCTTTGAGGGTTGAATAATGAAAACAACAATGGGAAGCCTCTTGCAAATGGATAGATAGAACACCAAATGAATGAAACCTCTAAATAAGTGCCAGGACCATCACCGGAGCATCAGAGGAGGCTTACCGGAACCAGGTGACTTGAGAAGACATACGTCTTACAAGTCTCAGAAAGCTTGTTTAGCCACCAGGGCTGGCAAGATGGATCATCAGGTGTCCTCAACTTCAAATGGGGGGGGAAATAAAGATCTCATCACAGCTTCAGCCGTCCAAACTTCTCAACAGGCCAACCGGATGTATTTACATACCATGGGAGAAATAAAGCTCACATGGCATGATATCGTTTAAAAAACATAGATTTATTAAAACAATAAAAAGGAACACTCACATGTTAGGAGATCGTAATAAGCTCAAAACTATATATCAGTCGCGGTGATCGTAGGGAGTCCACCCAACATGTTTCGGCTAACGAGCCTTCATCTGGGGTGTGGAGCCCCCCCACCTCACCGCTATTTAAACTAGAAATGACCCCCACTGGGAGTGTCACAATGCAGGAAGTGCCCCACTGATGTCACTTCCGGTTTAATGGATTGATGTTAAATTATATGAAATATATATAGATTGTGGAGTTGCACTGAGTGATATTATACCACTAACACCAGTTATTAAAATTCAAAAGTAGGACCAAAATAACATCTATAGTGTTCGTATGGCCAGCCGACCCGGAAGTGCTCGGAAATCCAACCAAGCCTCGGTGTCAGCGTGGCCAGGTAAACAAATCAGAGCGCCTTCGCGCTCCGCCCACCGGGCATGTCCAGATAGCAAGGCCATGCGCAATAGCGGAATTCATAGAGGGAAGTCCGCCTGCGCACCAAGCCTCGCTCTCGGCCCGCGAATCCTTAGGCCGGAGCGCCGTCACGCTCCGCCCCTCGGACTCCACATCCAATATGTAGACGTGGCCCGCCTCTATCGAATGCGGCGCGCAAGTACTGGAAGTGGATGTTCTGACAGATCGGGAGAGATTTCCTAAGCTGTATGCTTTCTCTCCAGTCTTCACCATATTTAATTTCTTAAGACTACTGTTAAAAACAATGGAAACCATCGTAGTGATTCTCTATTGGCCACACAAGTATTGGTTCCCTCTTCTATTTCGAACTTAGTTATCAGGACCCAGTCCCTCTAGATGAGATCTTCTGTTGCAGGGTGCAATACTTCACCCTTCCAGTTATTAACTAATAGATGTATCTAAACTCTAGTTAGATTGTGCACTAATATAGTTTACAGCAGAATTTGAGTTAAGTGCATCAAGTTAGGCTGCTTCTGCCTTCTCCTGTTTTAATCCTCAAGTCCAAAACATTCTTAAATTCCTAGAGACCAGCTTGAATATTGGGCTGATCTTTGTCTCTGTTGTAGTCTAGATCTTGGCTCTCTGGGCTTTTTTTAATGTCTCTTGGGTAAATTACCACTTGCACATTCTATTCCTTAATAGGGTGCTGTGTCTTAAGCCTCGTACACACGATCGGACTTTAAACAAACTTTTCCGTGGATTTCTGTCCAAAGGGCCTTGGTATGCATACACACGGCAGGACTTTTTAGGCAACAAACACGAACGTAGTGACGTTTCAACGTACTGACGACACTTCAAAAGAGGACGTTCAATTCTCCGACGCCACCCTTTGGTCAACTTCTGTATTGTTGTCTGATCTTTTGCTTTGGTTCTGAGCATGCGTGTTTGTACTTTGTACTAAAGTCCGATGGTTTTGTGTACACACGATCGGACTTGCCGACGTAGGACTTTTGTTGCTGCCAAGTTTGTCTTTTCGCACAGCCAACCTTTGTCCGATAAAAACCGAAAAAGTTTGTCCGATGGAGCGTACATACGGTCGGATGTTGCCTTAAAACAGCTAATTTGCATGTTTGTTGTCAAAAAGTCCGATCGTGTGTACAGGCCTTGTGACTTCATGGAGAGCCAAGAGGCAAAGGGAGCACAGTGCATGTTATTTGCCTAGGTGAATGACGTAAACTTGGGGGTGAACTGAACATTAAAAAAAAAAAAAAAAACAGCACTAATTCAGGAGAGGAGGACAGGAGTCATGGATCGGATTGAAGATTGACTGGAGGATGAAGATCCACTTTCAGGTACTGTTCAAGGAACCCTTTTTGTTCCTTTTTGGTGTTTTGCCTGGTTCAGGTATTTTTCTCTCTGCTTGTAGGACTTTTTATTCACAGGATGTCAAGCTAGTTTGAGCTTTCTCACAAGCTTTGGCCTCATTAGAGATTTAGGCCCTCTTTGTCACTTTTTTTTTCAAAATCAGAGGGAAGAAAACAATATCCAGATTTATCGTTGGATAGAAGGTTAAGGTTTGACTCTTATGGAAGCGATAGCAACACGCTCAGCCAGAAGCCATGAAGTGCTGATGATAAGTGCTTTGAATTATGTTGTCACCAGTTTCTAGCTGATAATTGCTACAGCATCTATTTATTATTGGCCATCTCCAAGAATGGGTGGGGCATCATGGTCCTCCACTAATACCTTTATGGCCGACTGGTGGCAAGTTAGCATACTTTTCTGGTCATTTTTTGGTGTTAAAATTTTGTTGGCTGAAGCATCCCTTCCTTGTTTGGAGATCAAATACTTACCGCAATTTTCTTTTCCTGATTAACTCCATGGCAGCATAAGATCCCTGCCAGTTGTTGAGTAGTCTAGTTAAAGAACACGTGGACTGGATCAGCCTCATAATTATGGGAGAGGGGTCCCACGAGGTAGCAGCAAAGGCAAAGCCTACCCATGGCAGAATGTGAAATTGCGGTAAGTGTTTAATAGCAATTTTCCATTTTCTTGGTGTTAATTGAAGGGCATTGGTCCCACACCTCTTCGTTTATGTTCATTATTTTGCTACTGCTTGCTTCAAACTGAGACATGCAGGGTAGAAGAGGCGTTATCCTGGAGCTGGCCTACAATTTTGCCAATGCCAGTGTCCAATGCTCCAGTAAGTGACAGTATAATCTTTAAGTTCCCGGTGACCCTCAATGGACTCAAAGAAAAGGATTTTTACACTAAGTGCAAAAAATTCTATTTCACACCATATTTAGAATATAAGTAAAGTACATCTTTTTTTCTAAATATCAAATTCAATTGCAGACTGCTGCTTTTATGACCTCTCTGGAGCGACATTTTTCGCCCACATAGAACTATAACAGAACATTTCATGATACCTGCAAGATGTATAAAGTAGATGTAAACCAAATCACTAAAATGTAATTGTCTTTTTAAATGTGCAGCATTCATTAACCTCTTCAATATCGGGCACTTTTACCCCCTTCCTGCCAAGGCCAATTTTCAGCTTTCAGCGATGTCACACTTTGAATGACAATTGCGCGGTCATGCAATACTGTACACAAACTAAATTTTTATCATTCTGTTTACACAAATAGAGCTTTCTTTTGGTGGTATTTAATTACCACTGGGTTCTTTTTTTTCTTTTGGTAAATATATGGAAAAAAGACAGAAAATTTTGAAAAAAAACAAACAAACACGTTTCTCTTTGTTTCTGTAATACAATTTTGCAAATTAATAATCTTTCTTCATGAATATAGGCCAAAATGTATTCTGCTACATTTCTTTGGTGAAAATAACCCACATCAGTGTATATTATTTAGTCTGTAGGAAAGTTATAGAGTCTACAAACTATGGTATATACCTGTATCTGAAAAATGATCAATCCTGATGTACTGATGTTCTTGAGGCCCAAAAATATCAGGACATTACAGATATCCCTCAAATGACCCTTTTTCGGAAAGTAGACAGTCCAAGGTATTTAGTAAGAGGCATGGTGAGTTTTTTGAAGTAGTAATTTTTTTGTCATAATTTTTTGGAAAAAAATTGAAAAAACATATTATATATATATATATATATATATATATATATATATATATATATATATATATACCGTATATACTCGAGTATAAGTCGAATTTTTCAGCACATTTTTTTGTGCTGAAAGTGCCCCCCTCGACTTATACTCGAGTCAAGCACTTTTCTGCAGCAAAAAATTTCATTTTCCGAACCGACTTTGGGGCCCCGTACCATTACATGTCCAAAGCTGGGGTTCCTAGCACCAAGTGGCCCCGAGATACGGGGCCCCAAAACCGGTCCGGAAAATGACATTCTCTGCTGCAGAAAAGTGCTTGACATTTTCTGAACTGATTTTTGGGGCCCTGTATCTCGGGGCCACTTGGTGCTAGAAACCCCTGCTTTAGATATGTTGTGGTACGAGTTCCACTGGGTTAGCACACCAAATTTGGGGTTCCTAGCTCCAAGTGGCCCCGAGATACGGGGCCCCAAAGTCGGTCAACTGTGTCCATCTGCAGCAATGTCATTTCGGGACCCTTTGGGTTCAGAGACCCCACATTTTGGCTGCAGTTAGGGGGCATCTATTAACCCTTAACCGAGTTTGAAGTTCGGGGGACCTATGGCTGCAAATGGGCACAGTAAGGCATGCAAATGGGCACAGTGAGGCTGCAAATGCGCACAGTGAGGCATGCAAATGGGCACAGTGAGGCTGCAAATGGGCATTGTTGACCCTCTTTTCCACTTACAGTAGCTGTGCATTTCTCACCCTCGTCTTATACTCGGGTCAATAAGTTTTTCCCATTTTTTTGTGGTAAATTAGGGCCTCGACTTATACTCGGAACGACTTATACTCGAGTATATACGGTATATATTTACAGACTTTCACCAGTGCAGTACAGCATCATCATATAACAGGTGTGGTGGTGATCAGGGACACTGACTGATGACAACACGAAAAAAAAAAAAAAAATTCAATTTTTTATTGTTATGTTTTTTGGTTTTTTTTAACCACACTTTGACCAGAGTAATATAATGTTACTATAGTAACACTGTACTACTCTGGCGAAGTGATCCGTTTTTTTTTTACACATTATGTTTGCATATAGCAATGAATTTCATTGCTATATCAAGCATTTCACTGAATCAATTTGATTAATTCAGTATGTTCTGTTGTGATTCGCTGTGATTGGACAGAGCTAGTCACATGGTACAGATGGGCTGTGATTGGCCTAGTCTGTACCATGTGATCACACTGACTAATCACAGCTAGCAACACAGTTGTATACAATGGATGGCTTGAAGGAAGCCATCCCTTGTGTACAACTGTCATGTGACCTGCTGTGATTGATTACAGCGGTCACATGGTACCGGTAGCGGGCCGGTTTAGTAATCAGTCATCGACTGTGTCTGGTGGATGCAGCCGGTGACAGATCGCGCCACCAAAATATCATTCAGTTAGGGTGGAGGAATAAGAGCATCCAGTACTGGTTCCATACAACATGCACTGGAAATGCTTTTAGGAAGGGGATGAAATTAGCGGGAAAAGGTGGCCTGAACACTATACGCAAAGTTCAGGGCAGCGTCATTAGACACAAAGCATTGCAGACTAAAATAAGTGTCCTGAGCTCAGTTCAGGACCCATAGATTGGGGGGTGGCTTGTGGCAAGTGTGGCTAATGAACAACAATATAGATCTGGGAGGGGATAAAACCCTGCATAAGAGAAACTGGGGTAGAGTTGCACTTAAAGATTTAGTTTAATTTGCTTATATTTTGCCTTCTCTGGTTCCTCCCTTTACCAACATGCTATTGAGGATTTTTTAAACTTTACATTTTCATTACATTTCCTAATTTAGACCCAGCAACATCACCAGCAGGAGTGGCCGGTCCATTAGGGGTGCAGGGGCAGGGCGCCAGACTCATATGTTTGCATGTTTTTTTCTTTTCCAAGCACATGATTAGAGCCTGAGACTTTAATTGGCTTGAAAAAGGTTGGGCTCAGGGTGCAGAGCACTGTGCCTTAAACCCACCCACTTGTGACACTAGCGAATCAATATTCGCTATTTTCTTCTGGCTTCTCCTCCCAGCCAATCAGGACAGGAGGTGGATCAGGTTGGCTCTGAGGAGAAGCTGAAGAAGCTGCAGAGGGACTGTGCAGTGGATCGGTGAGTGTAGGGACCGTGCCACGTGGAGCGGTGAGTGCGGGGACCATGCCGTGGAGCGGTGAGTGCAGGGACCATGCCACGTTGAACGGTGAGTTACATAGTTATATAGTTAGTCAGGTTGAAGAAAGACACAAGTCCATCCAGTTCAATCTTAAAAACAATAAATAAATAAAATAAAAAATATCGTACAATCCAATATACCCAATTTTATACCCTCAGTTAATCCAGAGGAAGGCAAAAAACCCCAGCAGAGCATGCTCCAATTTGCTACAGCAGGGGAAAAAATTCCTTCCTGATCCCCCAAGAGGCAATCAGATTTTCCCCGGATCAACTTTACCTATAAATGCTAGTACCCAGTTATATTATGTACATTTAGGAAAGCATCCAGGCCTTTCTTAAAGCAATCTACTGAGCTGGCCAGAACCACCTCTGGAGGGAGTCTATTCCACATTTTCACAGCTCTTACTGTGAAGAAACCTTTCCGTATTTGGAGATGAAATCTCTTTTCCTTTAGACGTAAAGAGTGTCCCCTTGTCCTCTGGGTTGACCGTAAAGAGAATAACTTAACACCAAGTTCACTATATGGACCCCTTATATATTTGTACATGTTCCTCATATCCCCCCTTAATCTCCTCTTCTCAAGAGGAAATAAATTCAGTTCCTCTAATCTTTCCTCATAGCTGAGCTCCTCCATGCCTCTTATCAGTTTGGTTGCCCTTCTCTTTCTCCAGTTCCCCGATATCCTTTTTGAGAATTGGTGCCCAAAACTGAACTGCATATTCCAGATGAGGTCTTACCAATGATTTGAACAGGGGCAAAATTATCTCTCTCTCTCTGGAGTCCATACCTCTCTTAATACAAGAAAGGACTTTTCTCGCTTTGGAAACCGAAGCTTGGCATTGTATGCTATTATTAAGCTTATGATCTACCAAAACCCTCAGATACTTCTCCACCACGGATTCCCCCAGTTGTACTCCCCCTAGCATGTATGATGAATGCATATTCTTAGCCCCCAAGTGCATAACTTTACATTTATCAATATTAAACCTCATCTGCCACATAGTCGCCCAATTAGACAGTGCATTGAGGTCGGCTTGTAAATTGGAGACATCCTGTAAGGAGGTTATTCCACTGCATAGCTTGGTGTTATCTGCAAAGACAGAAATGTTACTTTCGATCCCAGACCCTATATCATTTATAAAATATATTAAAAAGTAAGGGTCCCAGCACTGAATCTTGGAGTACACCACTGATATGAAATGCCACGCATGCTCAGAATAAATAAAGAGATGAAAGCTATTGGCTACTGCCCCGTTTATAGTCCCGACGTACGTGTTTTACGTCACCGCGTTTAGAATGATCGGATTTTCCGACAACTTTGTGTGTCCATGTGTATGCAAGACAAGTTTGAGCCAACATCCGTCGGAAAAAATCCTAGGATTTTGTTGTGGGAATGTCCGATCAATGTCCGACCGTGTGTACGGGGCATTAGAATCATTAACCACTACTCTCTGAATTCTGTCTTTTAGCCAGTTTTCTATCCATTTACAAACTGATATATCCAAGCCTGTAGACTTTACCTTACACATGAGCCGTGTGTGGGGAACTGTGTCGAGCGCTTTTGCAAAATCCAAGTATACCACCCCCACAGCCACCCCTCTGTCCAAGGTTTTACTTACCTCCTCATAAAAAGAAATCAGGTTTGTCTGACAACTTCTGTCTTTCATGAATCCATGCTGTCTGTTGCTTAAAATGTTTTTTTCCAGCAAGAACTCTGTGGTCTTTTATTAAACGCTCCAGTATCTTCCCGACTATAGAAGTTAAACTAACAGGTCTATAGTTACTTGGTAAAGACTTTGATCCCTTTTTAAATATAGGCACCACGTTCGCCCTGCGCCAATCCAGTGGTACTATTCCCGTCAATAATGAGTCCCTAAAAATTAGATACAATGGCTTTGAAATTACAGAGCTCAATTCTTTTAGGATCCGTGGGTGGATTGGTGAGTGTGGGGACCGCGTTGTGTGGAGCGGTGAGTGCGGGGACCGTGCCGTGGAGTGGTGAGTGCGGGGGCCGCGCCATAAAGCAGTGAGTGTGGGGACCATGCCGCGTGGAACGGTGAGTGCGGGGATGGTGCCCTGGAGCGGTAAGTGTTGGGACCGTGCTGTGTGGAGCGGTGAGTGTGGGGACCGTTGTACAGTGAGTGCGGGGACTGTACTGCCTGGAGCAGTGAATGCGGGGGGACCACGGAGCAGTAATTGTGGACCTGGGGGGGCCCACCTCCCCTCCAAAAAAATTCAGGACAGGAGGCGGATCAGGTTGGCCGGGAGGAGAAGCTGAGGAAGCTGCAGAGGGACCATGCAGTGGATCAGTGAGTGTGGGGACCATGCCACATGGAGTGGTGATTGCAGGGATTGTGCCATGGAGCGGTGAGTGCTGGGACTGTGTCGCGTGGAGGGATGAGTGTGGGGACCATGTCGCGTGGAGCGATGAGTGCGGGAACCGTGCCGTGGAGTGGTGAGGGGACCATGTTGTGGAGTGGTGAGTGCGGGGACCGTGCCGTGGAATGGTGAGTGCGGGGACCATGCCCTGGAGCGGTAAGTGTGGGGTCTGTGCCCTGGAGCGGTAAGTGTGGGGACCGTGCCCTGGAGTGGTAAATGTGGGGACCGTGCCGTAGAGTGGTGAGTGCGGGGACCGTGCCCTGGAGTGGTAAGTGTGGGGACCGTGCCCTGGAGTGGTAAGTGTGGGGACCGTGCCCTGGAGTGGTAAGTGTGGGGACCATGCCATGGAGTGGTGAGTGCGGGGACCATACCATGGAGCGGTGAGTGCGGGGACCGTGCCCTGGAGCAGTAAGTGTGGGGACTGTGCCATGGAGCGGTGAGTGCGGGGACCGTGCCCTGGAGTGGTAAGTGAGGGGACTGTGCTGTGGAGCGGTGAGTGCGGGGACCGTGTCCTGGAGCGGTAAGTGTGGGGACCATGCCATGGAGCGGTGAGTGTGGGGACCATGCCATGGAGCGGTGAGTGCGGGGACCATGCCATGGAGCGGTGAGTGCGGGGACCATGCCATGGAGTGGTAAGTGTGGGGACCATGCCATGGAGCGGTGAGTGCAGGGACCATGCCATGGAGCGGTAAGTGTGGGGACTGTGCCATGGAGCGGTGAGTGCGGGGACTGTGCTGTGGAGCGGTGAGTGCGGGGACCGTGCCCTGGAGTGGTAAGTGAGGGGACTGTGCTGTGGAGTGGTGAGTGCCGGGACCGTGCCGTGGAGTGGTGAGGGGACCATGTTGTGGAGTGGTGAGTCCAGGGACCGTGCCCTGGAGTGGCAAGTGAGGGGACTGTGCTGTGGAGCGGTGAGTGCGGGGACCGTGTCCTGGAGCGGTAAGTGTGGGGACCGTGCCATGGAGTGATGAGTGCAGGGACCGTGCCACGGAGCGGTAAATGTGGGGGACCGTGCTGTGGAGCAGTGAGTGTGGGGACCGTTCCGTGGAGTGGTGAGTGCGGGAGGACCATGGAACAGTGGGTGCAGACCTGGGGGGGTTGTTTGCCTCCCACCCCCCCTCCAAAAAAAGTTAAGCACCAGCCGCCATTGATCACCAGTCACTCTGCTTCTCTATTCAATGCAGGCAGATCAAGGTTGGTGGGAGGGGCCATACTCTCATGCCTTGATGTAAGCAGTGGGCTGGCTCTTGGGAGGAGTTGTTCAAATATCAAAAGCCTTGATGGGTGGATGTTGTGTGAAGAAGTGGGGGTTCCTTGGCAAGCTACATTTGTATGCAGACCACCTTAGGTAGCTTCCACATATGATGCTGGGTCCCCATGATTAAAAGAACTGAAATCAAATGAAAGAAAGGGGTAGGTCAGAGACAGCCAGGCTGGGGAGGAACGAGATAAATGATGCTGGCCAATCCCCAGCCAAGAAATGAGGTGGGCGCTAGCTGACTCGCTGCACCTTCTAATGCACAGTGTGCAGGGAGATCAGAGTAAGTGATGTCAGTACAGGAGAGGAGCCGGTAGAACTGAAGGGGAGGCCGGAGTTCACCTTTAAAAAAACGGCGTGCTAGTCAACAGTCCTGATTACCCAGAGGAATTTTGTGTCTGTGCCCACCCCCCTCCAGCACATCACGCTGATGGATGGCACAGCATACACCGAGCAGACAAGGGTAAAACGGCGGCAGATCATCCAAGCAGAACTCGTTTTCGTCTGCCAGCAGACGGCTACGTGACCAGTTTAGATGCAAATAGTGCCTGGCGGAGTTTTGCTTTAATCTAACGGCCATTTGATGTTTGCGGAGCGTACGTTCCTCTTTAATACCCAGGCAGGCAAGAAATGATCTGTATGTCACGGTTAATAAAAACATCACACACATTAGTCAGATGAGTGAGAATTCCGATACAGATCATTAATACGGAATGAGTCACAGCCTGCTCTGCTGTGGGCAAGATGAGTGATTCAAGTGCCGAGGAAGACGGCAAAAGGTATTAAGCCATAACAAACAGAGAGGAGCGGAGAAGTCCGCGTCCTCGCTGCAGCCTGGGGGGGGGGGGGGGGGGGGGAACGGAAAATCCGTCTGTATCATCTACAATTCCTGGATTTGTTGTCTCTCTGACACAGCCATTTAACTTTCTGATCTGGGCTTTGTTGGAACAAGCACTTAGAACACTGTACACGGGGGATTCACTTTAAGTAACGGGAGCGTTTGCGTCGTTAGGCGGTTTATGGTACGATTAGGAGAAGATTCCGTGTCTGTAAAGATCCCCATAGACAGCTCAAAGTTCAGTTGATTCAGCAGAAATGTGATGCTTCTAAGGAGAGCTTTACAGACACGGGAATGCAAAAACACTTCCTGTACTTAAAGTGAACCCCCTATGTAAATTTAAAGCGGAGTTCTGCCTTTGATGAAAAAAAAAAGACCAAGTAAATAAACAAACAAGCAAAAATAACCCCGATATCGGTGCTGCGGAGGGGGAGCGGGATAGAGAGGAGGAAAGTACCACGGGAGGGTGAAGGTCCGCTTTAAAGAGGAACTTCACCCCTGTAATAGTCTCAGCCCACCACTCCTCCTCCTCACCACCATTGTCAAGTGTTTGGGACCTGACAGAGAACTGCAGCACGTTTGAGCATGTATGGGGGATTCTTGCACATGCGGACACTAGCTTCTGGCATCTGGGACATTGTAAAGATCTGTGCCATGGGTGAAATTGATTACCCTTGCAGAGAGCAGCTGCAGAATCTCAAAATTCACTTATGCTCCCCAGTAGAACTGTCTCCTGGCATGTGTGATGTGGACATTCCAGAAGGCAGTGGGGTAGGATGGGGTTCCCTACGTCATTCTCGCCTAGGTGAGAAAGGAGGAATTGCTGGGCTGCAGCACAGAAAAGGTAATGAACCTTTTAAAAAATGAGCCGATGTTCCCTAATTGTGGAAGCGGGGGGGAGGAACCAGAAACATAAAAGTTATTTTGAAAGTGAAGGTCTGCTTTAAGTCCTCCATGATGACCCCTGGCCAAGCCTGCACCAGGGGAAAAAAATCGCCTGAGACCGCAGAGACAGAACTCACTACCTATTTGCTCCACAGGCCCGAATACTGTTACTAGCTTAGTAGGAAGACAAATTGAAGTAGTGCTTAAAGAGCATGTAATTATTACTGAACAGCTAACTGGATAAAATAGGAATCTTTTACACCTGTCTACATTCCTAACCTGTCACAATATACAGCAACCTTAGGTGTGTGCACAGGGTTTGCCCGATGTGCCTGGGCACTCCCTAATCACCCCATGAGCAAAAGCATTATACAAGGGCTGAACGAGGTGGGTGGTTGGGGGTGCCAGTGTAAGTGCCCCCATTAAATTAAAGGCTAGGTTTAACTTTGGGAACACTAAATACGGGGGTAATGTAATTTGCTCCCAATCAACTGTCTCCCACCACCGGAGCCTCGTTCCTGTGACAGTAGGTTGCATTCATGTGTGTTAGAACTTTTGGGGTATACACACTAATGCAATGGGCTGCGCACACCTATGACAGCAACAGTAACATTTTTATAGAAAAGCCCCATATTTTATCATTTCTCCTCTCCCCTAGTCATCTGTAAATTGTAACATTGTAGCAAGAGGGGATTCTGCAAATGACAGCAGATCTGTGAACACTGCCAAGCATTTCTGTCCATAAAGTTGATGCTGACCTTGGACAATGACTGGTTCATCCTGCTGACCCCAGATAATGCCCGGTTACACCTGCTGAACCTGGATGATGCCTGGTTCCTCCTGCATACCCTCTATGATTCCTGGATCTTCCTGCTGACCCTGGACGATGTTTGGCTCCTCCTGCTGACGCTATATGATACCTGGTTTCTCCTGCTTGCCCTGGATGATGCCTACCCCAAAAATAAGACCTAGCGTGATTGTCAGTGATGGCTGCAATATAAGACCTACCCCCCAAATAAGCCCTACCCTGTTTCCCCGAAAATAAACCCTAAACTGAAAATAAGATCTACAAGGACTTTAACTAGGGCGTATTTGGGGTGAAGGGCTTATATTGCAGCCATCACTGACAATCATGCTAGGTCTTATTTTCGGGGAAACAGGTTAGTTCCTCCTTCTGACCCTGGATGGTGACTGGTTCCTATTGCTGACCCTGGATGGTGCCTGGTTCTTCATGCTGAACAAATGATTACAGCGTACACATACAAAAATGACATTTAAATCCTGCAAGCCTATTTAAAGCACCTGTATTTAATGGAATGCATTTTTTAGGGTGTGCCCCCCAAGTCCTTGTTTGTCTGTTATATGGGTCCTGACCAGATCCCTTGGGCTGGAGCACCCCATCCCCTCACCATTACCTCTAATCAGTGTCCACCTGAGTTATAGGAGGAGTCCTTTTAGTTCTCCCATAAAGAGGAGTGTATTTTTTCCATGGTTGAGAAGTAGTAGTGTAGGACCCACTGATAATGGGGTACTTTGATGCAGTAGTGGGCTTAAGCACTGTATGGCCATATGGTGTGACCAAATTCCTGTATTTTTGCTTATTTTCTTAATATGTACAGGTGCTTAAAATAGCCTTTAAATAGCAGGATTTAAATTGCAAGTCTTTGTTTGTCTGGTTCTTCCTGCTGACCCTGGCTGATGCCTGGTTGTTCCTGGTGACCCTTGATGATGCCTGGTTGCTCCTGCTGAACCTGAATGATGCCCAGTTCCTCCTGCTGACCCTGGATGATGCCTAGTTCCTCCTGACCCTGGATGGTGCCTGGTTCCTCCTGCTCAGCCTGGATGATGCCTGGTTCCTCCTCCTGACCCTGGATGGTTCCTGGTTCCTCCTCCTGACCCTGGATGGTTCCTGGTTCCTCCTCCTGACCCTGGATGGTTCCTCCTTCTGACCCTGGATGGTGCCTGGTTCTTCCTGCTGAACAAAAGATTACAGCGTACACATACAAAAATGACATTTAAATCCTGCAAGGCTATTTAAAGCACCTGTCTTTAATGGGATGCATTTTTTAGGGTGTGCCTCCCAAGTCTTTGTTTGTTTGGATGCTGGAGCACCCCATCCCCTCACCATTACCTCTAATTAGTGTTCACCTGAGTTATAGGAGGAGTCCTTTTAGTACTCCCATAAAGAGAAGTGTATTTTTTCCATGGTTGAGAAGTAGGATCTTTCATTCTATGAATAGTGTAGGACCCACTGATAATGGGGTACTTTGATGCAGTAGTGGGCTTAAGCACTGTATGGCCATATGGTGTGACAAAATCCCTGTATTTTTGCTTATTTGCTTAATATGTACAGGCGCTTTAAATAGCCTTGCAGGATTTAAATGTCATTTTTGTAGGTGTGCGCTGTAATCTTTTGCTCTGTTTGTATGGTCTTATAGCAGTACCATCTTTAATGGTATGCATTTTTTAGCATGTGCCCTCCAAGTCTTTGTTTGTCTGGTTCTTCCTGCTGACCCTGGATGATGCCTGGTTGCTCCTTCTGACCCTGGATGATGCCTGGTTGCTCCTTCTGACCCTGGATGATGCATGGTTGCTCCTGCTGACCCTGGATGATGCCTGGTTGCTCCTGCTCACCCTGGATGATGCCTGGTTCCTCCTGCTCACCCTGGATGATGCCTGGTTCCTCCTGCTCACCCTGGATGATGCCTGGTTCCTCCTGCTCACCCTGGATGATGCCTGGTTCCTCCTGCTGACCCTGGATGATACCTGGTTCCTCCTGCTCACCCTGGATGATGTCTGGTTCCTCCTGCTCACCCTGGATGATGCCTGGTTCCTCCTGCTGACCCTGGATGATGCTTGGCTCATCATGTTGATCTTGGATGATGTCTGGTTTCTCCTGCTGACCTGACTGTGCCTCAAGAACTTATAGTCTGATAGATGAATCCTCCAAGTGCTTCTTGCTCAAGAATCACTTGGGGGAATCACCCATCAGACTTTAACTACCTGCTGTGAGAAACGTTCTTGGAGGGTTTACCCATCAGACTATGAGTTTTTGAAGCTGAGCAAAGATCTACTGCAGCCTGAGGTACATGGGAAAAGTATAGCCCTATGGATGACAGCTATTGAAGTATGATGCATTATATAAGCTTATATTGACCTATAGTCAATTTGGAGAGTTGCCCTCCATATACTGTATGTTCACGGTGGTTATGTTCACACTATGGTTTAAGTAAACTACAGGCAAAATGTTTTTATTTATTTTTATTTTGGAAAGTGCTAGGGAGGGTTATAACCCCTGTCAGGTTTTTTTTCACTATCTGTGTACCATTGCGAAGATTTCCCTTTACTTCCTGTCCCATTGCCAAACAAGAAGTGAGGGGAAATCCATGCAAATTAAGGGAATTCCTTGGGGACCCCTAGGTCACAAGAACTAGGGATTCCATTGTAAGATTTCCTTACTATTACTTTTCTGGAGACAACCCAAAATTTGTGATTTTCTTCCCTTCAATCCCTCCAAAACTAGAAAAAAAAATGTTTTGCCCATAGTTATACTTCAGGTCCCACTCCTGACATTGAAGTCTCATTGTTTGGATTCATATAATTCAAAACCCATATTCACCTCTGAATATTTTTGAAGGTCTGGTGGTCTGGTGAATTGCTCTTTGGGTCATGGTTTACTGCGGGTCAGGCTGGATGACTCATGGGTGCAGGCTTCTGGTACCTCCCCCTGGTGCTGGAGCTTTGGAGAAATTTCTAGAAGTTAGTGGGCAGAGGCCAGGAGGGCTGACTTTCATACTTAAAGGAAATTGGCCAATCCCAAGCAGAGGGTCTGACAGGGTGGCTGGTCAGCCCTTAAATATGGGAGAGCCATGCCAGCAGGGTAGTCAGGTGGAAGATGGAGTGCTGAGGAGGCTGTCGGTGGCCTGGGAGGGGTCCCCTAGGTCTAGGGGGGACTCTGTCTCCAGGCTGGATCCGGGCTGGCTTAGGAACATCCAATCAGCAACACAGTTTGAACAGGATTCTTGATTGAGAGCAGTAGGAGTAAGGACAAAGTGAGTATGTCAGGACACCCAGGGATTTATAGAGGAGAGACTGCCGCATGTCGCAAGCTTTCTAAAGGACTGTGTTGTGCTTAACCCCTTTATTACCTTGCCTTAGGAGATCTTCAGTGCAGCAGCCCGGAGGGCTGGTAGTACCTGCAAGCAGTGGAACTGGGAGCAGTTCTACCAAGGAGAAGAGATACTCATGCATGCATTTTTCAACATTTCTGCTATTTTCCAAAGGGGGCTAAGGATTCCTAGTCTATAAATGACTTTTGCTACTGATCCTAAAAGGACTGTGTGTGTACATAGGAAGGAAGTTGTCCCCCATCTGTTGTTTTTGTCAAGTTGGGCATCCTGTAAACTCCTCTACCCCATCCATGTTCTTACCCCTCTAATAAATTAACAAAACCAAAGCCAAGGAACTGACTTCTTGTGGGGGTGCTAGTGGAAAATGTGGGTTGCCTGACTGTGCAGGAATACGGGAGCCAATAAGTAGTTTGTCTCTTCTTTACAGATTTTACAGGGTCACTTTAAAGCTTCTCTTCTGGCCAGATTGTGTGGTGACAGGTATTCTTTGAGCGACTCTTTATAATTCTAGCTGTTTTCTCAGCGAATACCTCTAGATCTTTTTATAGCATCTCCAGCCATAATGGTGTCATAAATTATGGAATATATGTCTCTGCTGATAGGATGCTGTTAGAAGCATCTGCAAACAATCCTCCTGTACTGTAGATTCAAAGTTCTCTGTGGTTTTTTTTCTATTGCAAAGATAAGTCCAGCCTGAGCTTGTTTGGCTGGGCTTCTCCTATGGGTCACAGGAGTGCAATTCGTTTTGCACTCCTGTGACCCGTTTTAAGCAGAGAGCGGGCTGAAGTCGTCTCTCTGCTGATGTCACAGGAATCATGACCTGTGAAGGACTAACTTCAGTCCTAGAAGCTACCCCTTAACCATTACCCTCTAATACCTCCCACAAATGACGCGACAAGGTGGTGGAGTAAATGGCCTTGTCGGCCTTTTATTAATAAAATATAAAACCAATAAATAACAATTTTATAAATAACTTTTAAATAACTTTTAAATAACTTCACGGAATTATTGTAGTCTAGGAGGGGAATCCACCCACAGGTCACTGCATATGAACTCTTAAACTTTTAAGGCCTCCAGTCGCTAACCCCAGACTGTGAGACAGTACCCAACCTTCTCAGTGACCAAACTTTTTCCCCTTCCTGGTTAACCCCTCGTAACCGGAAGGTACATAAAACAGCCCATATTATATATGGGTACCAACCGTGTAAACTCTAAACAGCCCATATTATATATGGGTACCAACCGTGTAAACTCTCCATACCATCAATCTCCTCCTCCTCACAGACCCAAACCACTGCCACTGCTCACAAGGGGTAAAACCTTACCCTTGCGAGCACCTCCAAACCCTCAAAGCTCGCTGTACCCCCTCCTGCAAACCAAGCGCCCAAAGATCAGTGCCCACCTCATTAAGATGCACCCCATCACTTCTAAGGTACCTCCAGGTATCCACCTCCAACTCCCTATGCCGTATGGTCACTCCCCCATTCCTCATAACAAACTTGCTGACCTCCTTATTTACCTTCACACGGGCCCTGTCAACCTTTTTATCGGACAAAGCCCAGCGCCATGACCTTCTACCCACCATGTCCGACCATACTATCACCATCCCAGGGAAAGCCGCCTGTAAACGTAAGACATCACATTTTATGTCACGTATGAGGTCCCTCATGGACCTGACCCCCATGTCATTGCCCCCCGCATGTAAAACTAAGACATCCGGGGCCCTGTCCCACCGAGCAAACTTGTGGACCTCTGACCTTACCCTGTTCCACATCATCCCTGACAACCCAATCCACCTTACCCGTGCTTCCTGCCTTGGGATACCCAGCTGCCTACCATTCGGCCGAACGTCGGCCCGCTTGGCACCCCAGAACACGAATGAGTGGCCCAATATCCAAACCAGGGCCACCGAGTCACCTGTAAAGTAAGGTTAACAGAACACAACAATAAATCACCAAAACTTAACCCAGACCCCCCAAAATTCAAGAAGAAACACCCCCCTTTATTCAGCAAGCTTATAATAAATGTGGGCGTATGTAAAGCTTAAACCTATCTGAGTCCCACCTGCCAATACGCTTAACTGCCTCAGAACCCAGGCCCGCCCTGGCCGCTTCAGTAGCAGCCCCAATACGAAAGGAATGGGACGAGTATCTACTGGGGTCATACCCGGCTGCCGCTAAACACCTTTTGAACACGGCCACAAACTGGAATTTTGACAAAGAGGATCTGTCCGCATGTATCAGAAAGGAGCCCGGGCAACGCGGGCGCAAATCACTAAATTTCTTCACCGCTGCTACCGGACAAATCTGTGCTCCCGCGATCCGGAACACCTCCAGTTGTACTCCCTTCCCTGCCTGATCTGTTTTTGACCGTTTTATGTAAATCCTAACTGATTCCTGTGTACACACCAAATCATCCCATTGCAGTCCCCCATTTGCACGTTTGGACGGGCTGACCAGTTCGCCCACCCGTAGCGCCCCAAAAAACGCTAAAGCAAAAGCCGCGCAAAAAAGTGCGCTTTCAAAACTAGAAGTACAAATGCCTTCTATCTGGTTAAATAGCCCATGTAACATTTCAAACGACACAGGTCGTCGTCCATCCCTGCTCTTATGACCTTTTCTGTAACCCTTCAACGCCTGCCTAACCCAAAAATCCTTTGTATGGTCTCGCAGCCCCTGTAACTTAAAGAGAAAGGCCAAACCCGCCATTCTTTTATCGATGGCGGCTGCCGAGATGCCCCGCTCGAAACCTAAATTGAGAAAGTATAGCATCGCCTGAGGTATCTCCCGGCTCACAGGGTCGATGTTTAAACTTTTTAAGCATGCCAACCATTCTTGCCATACCTTAGAGTAAGCGTCCCAAGTGACCTTACTCACGGAGTTATGGATCCACCTGGCCGCGCTCCCAAGGCAACGGTCCATATCCAGTCCGGGCAGGTAACCCCCTGCTGCTCCGCGTCTGGTGCCAGTTCCCGAAACCTGTCCCACTGAAAACGAGACAGTGCATCAGCTACGGTGTTGTCCACTCCAGGTAAGTGTACAGCGTAGATGAAAACATTCATTTTCAAACAGCGCAACACTAAATGCCTCAGCAACCTTACCACTGGCAAAGACTTGGCCGACAAACGATTAATCACCTGGACCACGCCTAGGTTGTCACAGTTCAGCCGCACCTTCAAATTCCTAAAAGACTCTCCCCATATTTCCATTGCCACCACAATTGGAAACAATTCCAGCAGGACCAGGTTCTTCAAGAACCCTGCCTCCACCCAAGTTGTGGGCCAGCTGGCGGCGCTCCAAGTCCTTTGGAAAATTGCCCCATAGCCCGTGGAACCTGCCGCATCAGTAAATAGTTCGAGATCCCAATTACTGATGGGACCTGACATCCACAAGGCCCGCCCGTTAAAGGAGTCTAAGAACTCGTGCCATACCCCTAAGTCCTCTCTGTGCTCCCTGTTGAGCGTCACAAAGTGAGTGGGGGCGGTGACCCCTGCGGTCGCTGCCGACAACCGTCGGCAGAACACCCTGCCCATTGGCATTATTCGGCAAGCAAAATTCAGCTTGCCCAATAATGATTGCAGCTGCCGCAATTGCACCTTACGCTTGCCAATGGTCCCACGTACTTCCGCCTTGAGATTTTTCAGCTTGTCCACCGGTAGCCGACACTCCATCCCCATGGAGTCTATCTCAATACCCAGAAAAACAATGGTGGACGTAGGGCCCTCCGTCTTTTCCGGTGCTAACGGGACGCCGAAACGGTCTGCTATGTGCTGCAAAGTCCCTAATAGGACCGCACAAACGTTGGAACCCGCTGGGCCAACACAAAGGAAATCGTCCAGGTAATGGATTACCGATTGGATCCCCGACACGTCCCTGACCACCCATTCGAGAAATGAACTGAATTTCTCGAAAAAGGCGCATGATATAGAACATCCCATTGGAAGGCAGCGATCCACGTAGAACGCGCCATTCCATGTGCACCCAAGCAAGTGAAAACTGTCCGGATGGACCGGCAAAAGCCTGAAAGCAGACTCAATATCCGCCTTTGCCAGCAGCGCCCCCTGCCCGTAGCGCCGCACCCATGATACTGCAGCATCAAAGGAAGTGTACGTCACCGCACACATTTCCGGCGCAATTGCATCGTTGACCGACGCACCCTTCGGAAAGGAAAGGTGGTGGATCAACCGGAATTTGTTGGGCTCCTTCTTAGGGACTACCCCCAATGGAGAAACCACCAATCCCGGCAGGGGTGCGGAGGTGAAGGGGCCCGCCATGCGCCCCAAATGTACCTCTTTTCCCAATTTTTCAGCAACCACTGATGGGTGCATGAGAGCCGACCGTAAATTTTTTGCTACGGGGGGCGCCGCCTCCAAGGAAGCTGGTATTTTAAAACCGCTCTCAAAACCCGAGTCTAATAACCGTGCTGCCTCCCGGTCGGGATATCTACTGAGAAAAGGACGCATCCTTTCCACCCGTACTGGGGTCTTCCCTTTTGTGCGAAGGCTCTCCTCCACGACCTTTTCCCCGTCTAAAGCATTTGGACAGGGCATGGGATCCCCCGCAGCCCGAGCACGTGTGCTTGAACCGGCAGGTTGCACCAAACTTACAGGTGCCCTCATTGAACTGCCAGCAGAAGCCACATTTTTTGTCGGTCGGCTGTCCTGGAGCTGCGCTACCTCCGACCCCTGCCTGAAAAAACTGGTTCGGAGCCCTCGCCGCTGTCATAAGCTTCATCCACAGGCTGATGTCCTTATGATCCCAGCGTAGTGACGGTCGGACGGCCATCCGTTGTCTAAACTGTTCATCGTACCGCAGCCACGCCACTCCGCCGTACGTCCGATGAGCCTCGCTAATAGCGTCCAAGTACACAAACAAGGCCGAGCAGTGCTCGGGAGCCTTCTCCCCCACCACACTCGCCAGGATAGCGAACGCTTGCAACCAATTGGAAAAGGTACGCGGAATCAGCCGATATCTGCGTTTTTCCTCATCCTCTTTTTTGCGTTCTTCTGGCTTCAATCTATCCAGATTGAATTTTTCTAAGGGCAACAACGTGAATATCTCCACATATTCCCCCTTCCAAATTTTCTCTTTTACCTCTGCTTTGAGATGTGCACCCAATGGTCCTTCAAAGCAAACGTACACTTCACTTTTTGCCGCATCCGCCAATCTGACGGACTCGGCCTTCTTATCTCCAGGTTTACCCTGGCTGTTCGTGGCGGAATCGCCACTTGACGTCCCAGGCGACTCAACGGTCGCCGACCCTGCGGCCGCTGTCTCCGCACTTCCCCCCACCATGACCGCCGGTACTGGCGTACTTACCACAGCCGTCTCCTTTTCTGGGGTTGTGACCCACGCCCGCGCCGGTGACGCACCGTCCCCCGTGGGTGGATCAAAACGCTGCACTAAATCCCGCAAACCAGCCAACAAATCCTGCAAGCCCTTACTACTCGCCCTCTCACTTGCCTCCCTAGGATGTGTAGCCGGTGACCTACCCCCACTCACCCCCCGGGGACCAGCCCCCCCAGAGGGAGCCCCTGTTCTACCCTGTTCTAGCAATTGTTCTAATAGAGAAGAAATGGTAACATTAGATCTGCACTCACCAGGCTGCACAGGACTGGGCCGATCAGCCGCCCTTCCGGAATCCACCGCCGACGCTTGTCCCTGGTCCTCGTCTCTCTCTGACCCGGACAGTTCACCTTCCGACCTGTCGCTGACTTCCTCCTGGCGAACGACCGATGCCTGCACTCCAGAGGTTCCCGCTCTGGCTGCCGGGGGTCTCCGCTGTTGCTCTCTCCCTGCACGCTGCGCCGCAACACCGGACCCGCATCCTGGCCTTGTAGACGGACTTCTGTTCCTCTGACCATGCTGGGCCTCCGCTGTTCTCCTTTCACCTCTGTTCACCACCGACACTGTGCTTCTCAAGGTTCCACCTCTGGCTGGCGTAGGGCTGCTGGCCGCCTGGACCCCCTGACCAGCCCCCCGATCGACTGACGATGATCGACGGTCCGACTGACCGCTTGCTGTCCCCAGCGACTCTCCATCCGGTTGTTCCTGTCGCCTGCGACGCGCTGAGGGGGGGGAACCGAGGGTTGCGCTGGTCTCCCCCATCCCTGCACTTCTACCTCTGCGCTGTGAACGCTGTACCTCTCCCATGCTGGCTCCCCGAGCTTGCTGAGCGCTGGGGGGGGGTGGCTGATTCGATCTGCCTCTGTGCTGGTCCCTGGGCCTCTGACTCACAGGAGAAGAGTCAGGGCTGAAGCGCTGTGGCGGCCTGGAACGGCGCCCACGTGGAGTCCCCTGACCCCCCCCGCTCGGTGCCGCTCTGTCCTCCTGTATTATGGCTGCGACCTGAGCCTGCAGCCAGTCTGCCCCTTGGGTTGCGGCCACCGCTCTGAGCTGCTCGAGCAAAGCCGCCGCCGTTACCTCAGACATGATGGTGGATTTCAATGGAGCAGTGTGAGAGCGTGTCTAATCTTCATCCCCGGCGCTCTCCGACTGACGTCACATCCCCCCTTCTCCTCTCTACTTTTCCTTCTGCCTCCTCCTCTGCACCAGCCCCTCCCTTATCCTTAAAGGGGAAAGCGACCAGCGTAAACAGCCTGACTGTGCAGTCCACACAAGTCATGCTGTCCCTGCGCTGATCCCCTGCTCCTCTCTGCTCCGGGACCTTCTGTCCACGCACCGCGTCATCACAACAATAAAGTCTGGATTCGCCAGGTGCATGGATTGATGTCTGTCTCAGCCAGCCGCTGAGAGACTGAGACGGTCGCTCCCCTCCACAGCTCAGCGCTCCAGTGAGCGTGGAGGAGAAGAGAGGAGAGCTGCTGAGTGCCACTCAGCAGCTCTCCTCTCGGGATCTGTGAGAACCGAGCCATTGGTGGTGTAGAGACGCCAGGGGACAGATGCAGCATCAGTCCCATGCTGGATCCACTTAGGCTAGTATAAAAGGGGGAAAAAAAAACAAAAACCTTACTTCTCTTTTAACTCACACTGCCAACAAGAATAGAAATAGGCATTCAGACAGCACCCCCCCTAGCATCTCATAATGATTTCAACGAGTAGGGAGGATTGGAAGACCTAGTACACCAGGCGAGAGACTCAGACGAAATTCCATAAAGTCTTGGCCTGCTGGTATACGTTTCACAGGATCTGTAGAATTCCACAGTCTATCAAACATATCTCAATAGCTTGACCTGGGGGCTCCCACAATGTACTGGATACCTGGTCTGCTCAATCAACTGCACACACTTCACACACCTCACCCAAAATCTCCCAACATCCCCCATACCCCCCCATAACAGAAACTAAGGTTCTCCAATGAGCTTTAGAGCTACACCAGCTAAAAATGTACACCACTCCACTTTAACATAGCGTCAGGGGATTCCCCCTTACAGTACATCCATGATAAGTCTAAAAGGTGTGTTACCCGAGACATAGAGTGACTCGAATATACTTCTCGGATAACTGGTAAGAAAAGGAGATAAATTCCGGCTATAACTGCCCCCACCCACTCAAAGTTTGTTCCCAATAGGGGTGTTTGGGTGCTTTTTTCACTTAACTATATTACTATTATATAGGTGTCTAATAGTTTCCTATGTAATAGCATAGTTACAGTGACAGGTTCTCTTTAAACTCATACACCAAGATTGGTATAATGTTCAGCGCTAAACCATCTGATGATTAGGAATAAATAGGAAAGCATGCAACTGCATGCTGGTACATGGGAGTTTCTCTTTAAAGCATTTGTAAATTATTTTTTTTTCTTAAAATTAAAATAAATAAGATGGCATACTTACCTGCTCTGTGCAACTGGTCTCTTAACTCCTCTTATGTCCACTCCTTAGCAAGCCGCGTGCTATGGGGGCACACGTGCAGGCATGCTCCCCAGCTAGGCTTTGTGCATCCAAGGACACACACAGCGTGGCTTGGCCATCTCCCCCTGCTCCCTCTTCAAAGGATTTCACTAACAGCAGAAGGAGCCAAGGACTACCACTGCTCTCAATGTAGCCTGGAGCAGGGAGATGGGGGGGAGAAGATCTGCAGCCGAGCACTGATCTGGATTAATAGGGGACTCGGGTAAGTGTTTTTTTTGGGGGGGGGGGTGAGGAACAGCTAGCGGAAGATTTTTTTAGCTTAATATCTCCCTTGTGCTCCACTAAAGCACAAATTGCACTCCATTAGCTTCTTCACCAGCCACGTAATATGTTGCTTCCGGGTTCCTACTAGCTAGAGGAGATCAGAAAACAAAAGTTCACTGGTTTCCTTCCCTTTTACCCAGCAACACCCACCAAACGGGTTCCAGGTCTCAAGATGAGATAGGGTTCTGGGCTCCGTGGAAGCAATTCAGTGGCTGTGCGGCCACCAGATCGCTTCCATTTGAAAGCCAACACCTGTAGCAGCTTGGAGTGTGTGTAAAATCCACGGCTGTTGCCGACTTATTACATATGTCAGTGGCAGAAAAAGTTTGATGAGTCCCCCTTTATTTTCATGGTTTAAATGTAGAGATGAGTGAACATCTAAAAAAATTGTGTTCGATCTTGTCCATTTTACAAGCTCAATCAGCTAAAAAAGGGATCGCCGTTTGGCACCACGATCTAGCAATAACTGATCGAGCAGCCATCAAAAAATGACGAATTAAGCTCTTTTTGATTTGCTTATAGGAGCCTGGCAACATAGACATATAATTATGTGAGGTTCATTTGAGAATTTGTCCCCCACAAGTGTGTCATAGAGATGGAGGATTTTATCCCAAAAGGGAGTAATTCTTGGGCAAGTGCCCCAAATGTGTGTCATGGTGACGGGGGCCCGTAAGCATCTCCAGCACGTATCTGGTACGTTAGGATCAATTTTATGCAGAATAGTGGGGCAACGATACCACCTGGACACAATTCGGTAATTTCGTTCTTGAGCATGAGATATGATAGACAAGTTAAAGCAAAGCGCCAGTGTTTTGCCCCATTCCATATCATCAGGAGATACATTAAGTTCCCGTTCCCACTTTGAAAGGAATGGTGGTGGATCTTGGAAAGAGATCTGAACATAGGCGTGTGCACAGGGTGTGCCAGGTGTGCCCAGGCACACCCTAATCACCCGGTGCAGCACAGATCCCCCCTACTGCCCTGGTTCCCTTCCCCCTTCCCACCGCAGCACTGCAGGCTTCCCCCCTCTCCCCTCCCACTGGCTGTTAATGAGGAGATGTTTCAAGATGAGTGGGAGAAGGGGCTGGTAAATATGTACTTTACCGACCCCTTCCCTTTCTGAATGAACATGGTGAGTGATCAATAGTGTGTTTTTGAGCTTTGGGGTGCACACCCTAGTGCAATAGGCTGCGCACACCTATGGATCTGTACCAGAATCTGATGTCGTCGTGACTTTAGCTGGACAGTTCGTACTGCATATAAATGTGGATAAAATGTAAATGAAGACATGTGAAATGGAATTGGATATCATCCTCAGAATTGAATCAAAAACGGGCAAGAAAAGGCATGCCTTTAGCTGCCTTTAGAGAAAAATTGATTTCTTTTGATATTCATTTATGATGCTTTTAACAAGTCTTTGCATTGCATTGCCATAGATCTGTATAGAGGAATAAAAGCAGTTCAACTGCAGCGGAAAAAGACATACAGTATAGCATTTATCTGAAAGTGAAGCAAACTGATGTGAACAGTGCCATACATGATCCAGTTCAATATTTAAAAGATCTTGGAAAATATTGTTATCTGATAAGTGTATGGGGTTAATCCGCAAATTGCAAACTTTTAATGCAAATCCCTTTGAAATTAATGAGAGATATAATAAATTCCCTTCATTGCCAAGGCTAAAAGGTAAATGGTTGTCAAACAAAGATCACAAGGAGCCATTTGAGGTGGAGCCAGGCTGCATGCCCGGATATGGTGTACAGAGTTTGGTGTTTATTTTGGATAGAACCCTTTTTTTTTTAGCCTGGCATTCCCCCTTTAACAACTTCAATACCGGGCACTTTCATCCCCCTTCCTGACCAGACCAATTTTCAGCTTTCGCCGTTACACTTAGAATGACAATTGCGTGGTCATGCAATCCTGTACCCAAATGAATTTTTTTTTGAGACAGATAGAGCTTTCTTTTGGTGGTATTTAATCACCACTGGGTTTTTTATTTTTTGCTAAGTGAACGAAAAAATTAAAAAAAAAAAAAAAAGTTTTTCTTAGTTTCTGAATTTTCTAAAAAAGGAATTTTTCTCCTTTACTGATGTGCGCTGATGAGGCTGCACTGATGAGATGGCACTTAAGAGGTGGCACTGATAAGGAGGCACTAAAATGCAGAACTGAAGAACACTGATAGGCAGCACTGATGAGCAAGCACTGATGGGCACTGAAAGGCAGCACTGACTGGCACTGATTGGCATTGTTGGGGCTGCACTAATAATCAGTGCCCTGTGCAAGTCTTCCCTGTGAAAATTCCGCTGATCGGCTCTCCTCTCCTCTCACGCTGTCAGTGTGAGGAGAGGAAAGTCGATAACCGTCATTTCCTTGTTTACATGTGATCAGCTGTAAATGGACACAGTTGATCACATGGGTAAGGAACCTCGTCATCGGCTCTTTACCGAGATTGGTGAAGCGCCATACCCCAGGGACACAGAATGGCGTAATTCGCCGCGCTGCCCGTCCCCGCGCGACAAGATTGGGACAACATCATATGATGTCGTTCCAGAATGAGAGAGCCACCCTCCCGCGATCATTTGTCTATACGGGTGGCGGGAGGTGGTTAAAATCCATATCTCACCAAAGTTAAAGTAATTGTAAACCTCAGACATGAAATGTGAACAAGCTTATCCCTCTATAGTGTACTTGTCGCAATCCACACTAATGCCGCGTACACACGATCGCACATTCCGACAACAAAACCCATGTTTTTTTTCCGACGGATGTTGGCTCAAACTTGTCTTGCATACACACATTCACACAAATGTTGTCGGAAATTCCGAACGTCAAGAACGCGGTGACGTACAACGCGTACGACGAGCCGAGAAAAATTAAGTTCAATAGCCAGTGCGGCTCTTCTGCTTGATTCCGAGCATGCGTGGAATTTTGTGCGTCGGAATTGTGTACACACGACCGGAATTTCCGACAACAGATTTTGTTGTCGGAAAATTTGAGATCCAGATCTCAAATTTTGTTTGTCGGAAATTCCGACGGAAAATGTCCGATGGAGCCTACACACGGTCGGGATTTCCGACAACAAGCTCCCATCGAACATTTCCCATCGGAAAATCCGACCGTGTGTACGCAGCATTAGTGTCATTTCTGTCTGCTGCTTTTTTTCTCTTGAAATTAAATCATCATTTAAAACTGCATTTAGTAATTACTCGGATTATCTTTGTGTAGTATTCAAATTTGTTTGATGGTCAAATATGTAAAAACAATTAAAAATCAGGAAGGGGGAAAATACTTTTATTACAGCACTGTAGTTACATTTGGTCCAGCTTGGACCAATGTAAGTATGTACCGTATGTGCCAAACCTGTGGGATCCCCATGGAACTGAAAATCACTGCAATGGGCACTGCTACTATACAGTGGTCTCCACTAGCTTCTGGATCCCAGGCCAAGCAGCTGTCCTGCTGCTTACTGAACACAGTAGGTCACCCGCTGGGCATGGGTGCCATTTAGAAAACACTGCAGTTTCTCAATGAATGCAAAGCGTTCTCTGATTGGATGAGGTGAAGTTCCTGAGGTCACCTCCCTGTGACAAATATGCAAAAAAAATAATCAAAAATCAGGAAGGTGAAAACTTTTTAACAGCACTGTACAAGGTCACATGAATTTCAGGAATAAAAAAAAAAAAACCTTTCTGGGGTTTCCCACAATCTCCATAGCAGGCCCTTATTTTAGATAGGGGTCTGGTATGGATTCTAACCACTTGTCTACCAGACCCATTTTTTGCATTCATGGTAAAATGCACATTTTAGGCCGGAAGATAAGCTTAAACCCCCAGACATCATATATTTTCTGAAAACAGAGACACCGGAGAATAACATTATTAATAACATTATATCCCCTTCACACTGCAGCAGAGAGCGGCTCACAGCAGGGGGTCCGGTGCGTCTCAATTCACAGTTTCAGGTAAGGTTTCAGTCCGAATTTTTGGCTGAATTTGGACCTGAAATAGACCTGTGCCAATTTAATGTGGGGAAACCCTCATCCAATTCACAATAGTGTGAACCCAGCCTTAAAGTTATAGTTCAGCTGCAATGTAGCACACCTTGATGCATGTGTGTATGATGTTGCCTTCACCCTTCGCGTAGTGACAGGTTTACTATAGCAAACCGTCACGGGGATCTGTTTTCAAACAAGAACAAATTCCCCATCTGTACTGTAACAGTGATCCTCGTAATAAACCAAAAACCACAGGGAACAATTAACTACACCATTTGCTATCTAGAGCAATCTGCTCCCCTGTGGATTCATCAATTTATTAATAAGCAGGAGCTCTCTACAATTAAAATAAATACACACAATGACACTTTTATTGGTGACGATGACAAGGATGGCACTAGAGGGTGGAATGCAAAATCAAAGATGTAAGCAAAGCAATCAGACACAAGAAACATCCTTCCTGTACATCCATGACTGCTGAGGTGCAATAAACCCAGGTCCATACCATGATCCATCCAACTTAGACCTTACCCCTTCTTCCCATCCAATAAAGACCACTTACCACCATTCATGTTGGAAAGGGCAAGGCCACAGCTTTTATTAAATTCAACTCTTTAACAACTTAAACATAACATTTAACATTCCACAGTGCCAGTCACAGTAGCACTGTGAGCACTCAATTCCGACTGGTGAAAAGAGAGATAACTGAGGGGCCTGTCCTTACCATAAGTGCCTGACTGCCGTCTATCTCCCAATTAGCGTGAAGGGCGTACCTCTTACCGCCGTGTTTTGCTGGCAAGGTCACCAAAAACCGCAGCAAGCTGTGACGTACCAACCATAGATAGGGCGGGAGGGTGGGCAGCTCTTACCAATCTTCTTCACCAAAGGCCCAGAATCCCCTGGGGCAATCACCTTAGTGAGCTCAGGCCCAACCCCTCCCCGTCCCCCCACCAATCCACCGTGACCCCTAGTCACCATACTCCGCGCTGGTTTTGCCCCCATCAGTCAGGGCTCTCTTTCCCGATGGGTTCAAGAGGCCTGCATGACCAAAACAGGTAACAAGACCCAACAGATAAAGGAGGCACCACAATAAAACTATACAAAAAGTATACTGTATGAGGCAGTGGGGGCTGGTGCTAAACTTTTTAGGGAAGCAGCAAAAATAACAACCCAGGGCTGCACTCACCACCTGAAGGGGGGGGGAGGGGGTGGGTACCTAGTTTTGACCTAGTTTTTTCACCCACCCACCTCTGCTATCTCCAGGCTGATTCCTCCTTGTATTGCTGAATGAGTGTGTAGCACTGCCCCCCCCCCCCCCCCCCCCCCCGTAGGGATTGCTGTGTGTAGACTTCACTGGGCCTCCCTCTGATTATCTTGCTGACAGTTACTAGGTGTTTTCACATGACCAACCGTACTCTCATCTGCTCGTTATCCAATAATCAATCCAGGGTGTTTCTTTTTTTTGTATTTATTGTTGGAACTTGGATGGGAGAAGGGAATAGTGGAATACTCCAACTGGAACTATTTACAGATGAGGACAACTCTTCCTTGACCTCACCAGGTTGAATGTGATAGCAGACTCTCTGTTATACCATACCAGTGGTGGCTGGTAACATTTTAGGATGAAGGGCACCAGACCCCACCCCTCCTTTTTGACCCTTCCCACTTGGTGAAAATGGTCGTGGTTTCAGCAAAATAGTGGGCGTGGCTCTAAGGTGGTGTGGTTAGCGTCTTAGATGAACGAGGGATGGAGGGAGAGGGAGGGACAGCAGGCCCAGATCCTACACAACAATAGAAATATGTGTATTGTAGAAAGTTTAACAATCGGTAGATATAGATACTCCAAACACCTGGTGTTAGCACTTCAATTCATGGCACCATGGTTGTTATGGTGTCAGGATGATTGAAGCGCATTATTTCTATTATTACATTGTAATATAAAATTAAATCATTCAACTCACCATAATGCAGAATCAGTGGGAGCCCTGAGCGTGTCACTTGCCAAGTCGCCTGTCACCAGATGCCATCAGGTGCCTCCAGCGGAGTCCATCCTTACATCAGGTGCCCCCAGCGGAGTCCGTCCTTACATCAGGTTCCCCCAGCGGAATCCCTCTTTACATCAGGTGCCCCCAGCGGAGTCCCTCTTTACATCAGGTGCCCCCAGCGGAGTCCTCCTTACATCAGGTGCCCCCAGCGGAGTCCCTCCTTACATCAGGTGCCCCCAGCGGAGTCCCTCCTTACATCTGTGTCCCTGTCAGCGGAGTCCCTCCTTACATCTGTGTCCCTGTCAGCAGAGTCTCTCCTTACATCTGTGTCCCTGTCAGCAGAGTCCCTCCTTACATCTGTGTCCCCAGCAGGGTCCCTCCTTACATCTGTGTCCCCAGCAGAGTCCCTCCTTACATCTGTGTCCCCAGTGGAGTCCCTCCTTACATCTGTGTCCCCAGCGGAGTCCCTCCTTACATCTGTGTCCCCAGCAGAGCCCCTCCATACATCTGTGTCCCCAGTGGAGCCCCTCCATACATCTGTGTCCTCAGCAGAGTCCCTCCTTACATCTGTGTCCCCAGCAGAGTCCCTCCTAACATCTGTGTCCCAAGCGGAACCCCTCCTTACATCTGTGTCCCCAGCAGAGCCTATCCTTACATCCGTGTCCCCAGCGGAGCCCCTCCTTACATCCGTGTCCCCAGCGAAGTCCGTCCTTTCATCTGTGTCCCCAGCGGAGCCCCTCCTTACATCTGTGTCCCCAGCTGAGCCCCTCCTTACATCTGTGTCCCCAGCGGAACCCCTCCTTACATCTGTGTCCCCAGCAGAGCCCCTCCTTACATCTGTGTCCCCAGCGGAGTCCCTCCTTACATCTGTGTCCCCAGCGGAGTCCCTCTTTACATGTGTCCCCAGCGGAGTCCCTCCTTACATCTGTGTCCCCAGCGGAGTCCCTCCTTACATCTGTGTCCCCAGCGGAGCCCCTCCTTACATCTGTGTCCTGGGCGCCCCCTATGGATAGGCCGCCACTGCTCAAGGATCTGCTTGACACTTTTATCCATCCCAAATTCCCAACTGAAGGACTTTGCATATCCAACTCTATAAGCTGGTGGGTTTTGTTCTTTTGTATATAGGCAATAATGAATCAATTAAATTAGATAAATATATAAATACACAATTATAAATATATAAATATAGAAAGTGTCTCTTTAGTATTGCAGAAGCGCTGTGCACCCCAATTATAATTAATTAATTATTAATTAATTATTAATATTAATTAATTGGGGTGCACAGCGCTGCTGCGATACTGAGGAGACACTTTATATATTTATATATTTATAATTGTGTATTTATATATTTATCTAATTTAATTGATTCATTATTGCCTATATACATGTTCTACTATTTAAGCAGCTGCTACTAGTCATATAATTATTTATGTGCCGCACATACACCGTTAGAATATTGTACTAAGCGCAGAGCATTGTTGGTTTTTTTGGGACGGGCATATACAACATACATTCATTCAAGGGTTTTGTTCTTTGGCTTAACCAGATGACCCCAAAACTATATTCCCATATGCAGACCATAGCCTTCTGGTGTAAACCTTGCTGTTTTATGTGGCTCCAAGATGTCTGGGCTAAATGCTGCATGTTAACTCTTTCTAAACCACTAACAAGATAAGAGAAGATTACCAAGATGTCAGATAAACAGATCTATGGAGCTTGCTGGAAGGTGTAGTATAGACACACGGCTTTCACCGTGTGAACACAAGGGGATTAGTCCTCACAGCGGCCATCTTTTTGTAGCCCGTCGGAAGTGACTTTGTTCTCACACTGTGAACAAAGCACCTGGCCGGGCGCCGGGTGGATGCTGCTCAGCGCGATCGATTGCGCCACAAAGCAGCTCCAAACCCCGCCAATGAATCGCCGTGTCTGCAATCTCGTGATTGCATTGATGTGGCGCTTCCCATAGTGCACTGTGTCTGGCGCCCGAACACAGTGCACTTAGTTAAAGGACATTTTTAAAGAGGCCATTTTAAAAAAAAAAATTTAATTATTTTGGTGACTATGGGGGGGGGGCGCCCCCTATGCACTGTACCATAATGCACTCGTATGGGAGTGGCAGCAGACTTGATGAAACTGTTTTATCTTCAGGACACTCACTAGCATCCCCTTTGGCTCACACCCATCCACTGACTCTACTAGCTGAGGGGATGGCCCTCACAGGACAGGCCACTTGATACAGATCTGTACTCACAGTAGGAAGGAACAGATCCTTCCTGGTGAGTCTCCCTTCCAGTCAGCTTTGCAAGACATCTGGGTTGCAGCTTTACTCAGATTCAGGCCCTCAGGTCGACCACCCCAGGCCGCATGACAGAGGAGGGACCCCACTCTCCAGCACATGTTCCCTTGGCATATATATGGTCACCCAGCATGCATTGAGGCACCTTCTGCCAATGGCCAGGGCTGTAACTATGCCTATGCTCTCACATGTCAGGTTTCCTCCCACTGTAAAATATGCCCCGTCCTATTGGACCATTGTGAAACATTCAGACAACATGAGCAGCATCTGAGCACCATCAGCAGACCCTATCAATGGATCCCTGCTCCCTGGTAAGCAGAGAGCATCTAAATTTACTTGGCAGCCTTCCTGGTAAGCAAAAAGACCCCAAAAATATACTCTATTCTAGCATAGGTTTGCCACCTCATCCCTTTAAACACAAAATACTTACACAGGTTCTGAGGCTAATTGAATGCAGATAAGGCACTAATGCTGCATACACACGGTCTGAATTTCCGTCACAAAAAGTGTGATGGGAGCTTTTGGTTGGATATTCCGACCGTGTGTATGCTCCATCCAACTTTTTCTGTCTGAATTTCCCGCCAGCAAAAGATTGAGAGCTGGTTCTCTATTTTTCCAACGGAAAAAGTTCTTGACGGAAATTCCATTCGTCTGTATGCAATTCCAACGCGCAAAAAATCACGCATGCTCGGAAACAATTGGACGCATGCTCGGAAGCATTGAACTTCATTTTCTCGGCTCGTTGTAGTATTGTACGTCACCGCGTTCTTGACAGTCGAAAGTCCTGAGAACTTATGTGTGACCGTGTGTATGCAAGCCAAGCTTGAGCGGAATTCCTTCGGAAAAACCATCCAAGATTTTTCCGACGGAAATTCCGCTCGTGTGTACGGGTCATAAGTGAGTGTAATTACCACCTTAATCAGCCACAGAACCTGTGTAATTAATATGTGTTCGGGTTTAAAGGGATGAGGTGGCAACCCTAGATCTAGCACCTACCTAGAAGGGTGCTACAAGTGCACTTTGATATGCACCATCTCCTCTCAGTTTTATTGGCACTGTCAATACAACCTAGATATTACATTTGTTGCACTCTCTCAACTAAGCCAACATACCTAATAACATCCTGGGTTATTGTTTATTTGTTTTACACTTTTATACTGTATTCACATTTATCTGCTTAGCTATCAGATTATTCATCTGCTTACTTAGGAAACATGTGTCCATTATGATGCTTCTGTTTTGTCACCTACAAGTGTCTGATCGTCTCCCATCACCTACCAACCCTCACCCTCCCAGAGACATCATAAAATCCTGACCTAGAACTCTCAGATGTGACATAGGCTTTAGATGTCCCAGAACCATTCTTGCTAATCTAGTTTTGCAGTGTCTGTTACTGTGGGTGCTTACACCCTTGCTGATGTAGAAGTGAGTGCACATGGCCCACATCTAGGGTGCTTACATTTATTTGTCTCTTTCCCTCTGCTACCTGCTAGTTAACACCTCTTTGAATGACTGGCTACTACTACATGTAGCCAGATGCTGGCTAACTTTGCCTGTGTCATCATGGAACATTCTGTATAATACACTGCAGTGAGCCTGTTTCCCTCTAGTGCTCAGCCTGGACACTGTGTCATCATCTCCTGAATGCAGAGCAAGCAGAGACCACAGCTGAGAGCAAGGGATCATGGGATATGTGGTCCGAGGAGCCAGTATTTGCCTTGGAGCCGGACTGCTGCAGACTACAAGTTCCAGCCGGCTGGGAGAGAAAAGAATAGCCTGGTCCGTGGAGGAGTCTTTCTCTTGGGACCAGGGCCTTCAGCTGAGAGCAGAGACCTGGCCGCTGTGAGCAGGCGTCACGGCCTAGACGGTGTAGAGAGTTTCCAGCGAGTGAGTGAGCAGATCCACCATTGTCAGCTCCCTGTCGGTCTGGTGACTGTTGGGGTAACTCTCATCGTCACCGTTACAGTTACAGCAGAATCCCAGCGTCGCTAGGTGCCTGGCCACATTGGCCATTCACCCGTCACTGGCTGCAGATTCTTCAAGAGCCTGTTCCGGGACATCCTATTTCCTTGAGCCTTGGTATCATCAGGATTGGTGAGCAGGCAGAAGCCTACCTTGTGTACACTCCACAAAGACACTGCATGCATACACCTTTATCCCATCTCTTTACATTAACCACTTCAGCCCCAGAAGGTTTTACCCCCCTTCCTGACCAGGCCGTTTTTTGATATACGGCACTGCGTTACTTTAAAAATCAAATTTCTTCATTAGTTTAGGCCAATATGTATTCTGCTACATATTTTTGGTAAAAAAAATCCCAATTGCGCAAAAGCTTTAGCGTCTACAAAATAGGGGATATATTTATGGCATTTTTATTTTTTAATTTTTTTTTACTTGCGGTTTGATGGAGATGATCAGCAATTTTTTTTGCGGGACTGCGACATTGTGGCGCACAGATCGGAAACCTAACTGACACTTTTTTGGGAACCAGTGACATTATTACAGTGATCAGTGCTAAAAATATGCACTGACACTGTATAAATGGCAGGGAAGGGGTTAACACCAGGCACAATCAAAGGGTTAAGTGTGTTCCCTGTTGGGGGGCTCACTGTATGGACACAGTGTTCCGTGTTCTGATTAGCAGTTACACAAGCTCACGGTGTCCATGCCTGACAGAACAGTGGTCTGCCTTGTTTACATGGGCAGACCGCCGTTCTATCTCTGTGAGGAGCAATCGCGGGTGGCAATAGCCACTGGAGGGGCACACGGGCCGCCGGAGGCGCGTTCGCGACCTGATTGGTCACAGGGGGCCACCGGACCCACTGATTGGCTCCCTCTGTGGTCCGCCGGACCCGCTGATTGGCTCCCCCTGTGGCCAATCAGGTCGCGATTGTGCCTCCGGCGGCCCGCGTGCCCCTCCAGTGGCTATTGCACAAAATCAAGTATAGGTACGGGATTTTGCACAATAGAGCCGCCCTGCCGCTGTGAATATGCGGTAGGCGGTCGGCAACTGGTTAAAGCCTCAAAAAGGAAACACTGTGCACATGCTATTTTCTGTTGCTGGTCGCCATTGCACAGCAATCCTTCTGGGCCCTTGTTGAACTAGCTGAAGACACTGAACATCTACATCCACTCTTCTATTTTCCCCCCACTTAAAGGACTTTGTGCACAACATCTGCACACTTTAAGGGGAACTCTACTCAGAGATTAAGTATTGCATTTCTTGTAACTTGTTTTATATTTGGGACACAAAGTTTGTTGGACAAGTGGAACCACAGTTTGAAGGGAACAGTCTGACATAAAAGGTCATTCTCTTCCCTTTTTATACCTGGGGGTCATTGGTTCTTTCAGGACCTGCTGGTTACTACTGTTTGACTTATTGTGATTTTCTTTGCATTGCAGGGCCTTTTGCATAATTACCAAGATTAATGCCGTGTACACACGATCGGACATTCCGACAACAAAATCCTGGATTTATTTCCGAGGAATGTTGGCTCAAACTTGTCTTGCATACACACGGTCACACAAATGTCGGAAATTCCGAACGTCAAGAACGCGGTGACGTACAACATGTACGACGAGCCGAGAAAAATGAAGTTCAATAGCCAGTGCAGCTCTTCTGCTTGATTCCGAGCATGCGCGGAATTTTGTGCGTCGGAATTGTGTACACAGGATCGGAATTTCCGACAACGGATCTTGTTGTCGGAAATTTGAGAACCAGCTCTCAAATTTTTGATGTCGGAAATTCCGACAACAAATGTCCTATGGAGCCTACACATGGTCGGAATTCCCGACAACAAGCTCACATCGAATATTTGTTGTCGGAAATTCCAACCATGTGTACGCGGCATAAGAGTTTAACACTGAAAGATATCTGCCTAAGTTATTCTTGTACTTATCTGCTTCAAGAATCTTAACTAAAATATTGTTTACTTTTGCTACAGTCTGGTGTCTGTGTGATTACATTATCACTTTGAAATACAGGTATGTCCGAACCAGGGTGCCAGAGGGGTTGGGAGGCTTGCAAGATCAGGGCAACCTTTGGAGTCAGTCATCTTCCTTGACCCCCGGCCGGGGCCCTACCCTTCAAGCCCGGTGGCGAAACGCCAAGGCCTGGTCGCAAGTGTGACCTTTGTGACCCTGGTAGTTCTGCCACTGGTGTCAGTAGTTTTTTTTTATTTCTCATTTTTTTTATCATCTTTTTTTTTTTCTTTTTTTTTACAATATTATTTTTTAAAATTATTTTTTCCAATTTTTTTTAGGAGCCCCGTTGGGGGGCTTTGGTGAGATATCAGGGGTCTAAAGAGACCTCTAGTGTTCCACCTGTGAGACAGAGAAAGGAGAATGTGGACACAGCCCTCAATCTCCATCTCTGCAACCTAAGCTGCACTAAATGAATGGATAGGAACAGGTCTTTACAGAGCTTCCCCTCCATTCACAAAATATTTAACAAAATTTAATATGTTTCAGTTATGAATGGACAGAGTCAGTGATTGGTACGATCACTGACTCTTCATTCAGAAAAGGAAGGGGTCAGTAAATACACATTTACCGGCCCCTTCCCCACTCTCCATCTTGACAGATCCCCGGCGGGAGAGGGGAGGGGGGAACCCCGAAGAGCTGGGAGGGATGAGAGGGGGTCAGGATAGAGCACGGGGGGCCAGAAAGAAGCTCAGGGGCCTGGGGAGCATGCGGGAGGCAGCAGAAGGAAGCTGGATAGGAGGAGAGGCGGGGGCAGCAGCATATAGAGGAACCGATTTCCCCATTTTCCCCCTGCAGCTGCTGACCGCCCACTTCTCCTCCTCTCCCTCCCGCAGGCATTCAGCAGCTGGAGGAGGAAAATGGAGAGCTTGGTTCCTCTATATGCAGCCGCCCCTGCCGCTCCTCCTATCCAGGCGTGCGGCCCCCCTGTAGCATTGGCTCGGGTTGCAATTGTGACTCCCGTAATTACGCCCCTGGGCATGGGTGACCACAACCACATGTTCACGATCCACGTATGGCTTAGAGATAGCTTTCTCACTCTAAACTTGAAGGCACATTAATGGAAGGGGATCACACAAAATTCATTTCCAGATATTATTGCCTACTGGCGTCTGATACCTCCCCATGGATGACTAAGATTAAGCTCCAATGCCAGTCCGATATACCGAATCTCTGGGAAGAGGTATTGGAAGAGTTGGTGGGGTTGCAGCTCACCGGAGTTTTAGCAGCAAGGGAAAAAGTTATTCAGCTTCACTATCTACATAGGATCTTTTACACCCCTTCTAAACTTTATAAAATAGGGAAAGTCCCATCTCCTGAGTGCCATAGATGCCATGTCACTTCTGGAAAATTGTTTTACATGATTTGGGACTGCCCAAGGGTATGCACATTTTGGAATGAAGTCTGTAAATTTATGGAGGAGAAACTGGCCCTGCCTAACATTTGTACTCCTGCTAGATGCTTATTGGACAACATTGATGAGGAGGATCGCAAAAAAAAAAAAATCGCAAAAATCTTTACTCAGGATTCTCTTCTTTTATGCTAAAAAAGTCATTGCATTATACTGGAAGAAACCAGATCCTCCTAGTTTACAGATGTGGATTGAATTGATTAACAACACATTGTCATTGCATAAAATGACCTGTAGTGCTCCGGGCTGTCCTAAAAAAAATTGACAAACTATGGTTGGCTGAATACTGTGTCAGGTGATATTGAGATATAAATGTACTGGTTGGTTTTGGAATAATGATTTCATATACGGGTGGTACATACTCCAATAGGCTTGGCTTGGTGTACTTACACTATCCTTTTGTTTTACTTTTTATCTCCTTCGCTCTATTAAAAATTTCAGGTTCTACGTGCGTCTCACCAGAAGGTTGTTGCTTGTCTTACTTTCTGTTTTTCTTCCTTTGTGTAGGCTTCTTTGTAATTTCATGTCTATTCCGCCGACAAAATTGCTTCGTTAAATTGATATCTTTCATCTTTCCTATGTGCAATTGTGCGGTACGTTGTACCTTTTATATGTATGTTTTTTTCTATAAGCATTAAAAAAATTGCCTTTAGAAAAAAAAGAGAGATAGCTTTCTCAGCTCGATACAGGGTCCATTACATTAGTCTCATTAAATGTTATAGGGCTAAATTATCTATAATTACCCCACTTTAGAATTCAGATATTTCTGCACTTTAAAGGCTTATATGGTTAGTGTTCAGAAAATGCGCTTTTCTTGCTCCTCTTTGCCTAAATACTTCAGCACACAATACCTCCTAGTCAGTTCAGTGGCATAATATTCGCCTCATGGTGCCTTCTTTGGCCAAAAGGAAAGCATTCAAAACCATACCTTGGCCATACCTATTTCAAGTCTTAAGAAAATAGGGCTTTGGTCCACGTTTTTAACCTGGGTCCTCTTATACGAGGGGAGGCCAATAAGTTCTTACCCTCACCATGATCTAGAGGTGCTAAGGATCTGAAATTTTGCAGGTTTATAGGTGGATAGCTTAGTAATATGCATGCCACAATTTTTGTAGGTCGTGGTGAGTTAGAGCCAAGAGAAATGGAGTAGGTGGATTCCCAGGTTACTGACACCTTTCCAGAAACAGCAACGAGTGGAATGTGCACAAAGCATTTTGGACCTGTAATACAAAGATGAGGAGGATTTTTTTTTTGTATAATCTTTATTTTATTTTAGAAACATTTTATAATTACAACAAGGGTCACACAGATAAAAAGGAGGTGGGGGGGGGGGGGGGGGTGGAGGGGGGCAGAGAGGCAAAGGGATTCAGGGAGGGGGGAACAGGGAGTACATTTAGTATGGTCCCAATGGGGACAACAGTATCGACAGGGAGACATATCAATTGGTTGTAGTTATAAGAGCACCCTTCTTGTCCCAGACATTCGATCTATATGGACAAGCCTCTCTCCCATACTGGAAGAGGGTAGGGTGCTCGCAAGCATAAAGTCTAGTGTTATTGCATATATGACTCACATAGCTTAAACATCATAGGTGAACTCGAGGTACCTAGACCAGCCAAACACCAGGAGACCATCCAGGTAGCTCGAAGATGGATACACGGGTATCCTAAGGGTGTTAAAAATAAAAACACACCCTCCTTGTGTAGAGCCAGTAGTCGCTGTAAGATGGCTCGCCTGGACAAATCTCCCAAAGGAAGGATCTACTAAGGTAAGTAAGGCAACGTCTAAACTAGATGAGGCTATGGTCGTGTCATGTACGTGTTTTTTTCAGGCTGCTCATGTAAGTTCGAAACGCTCACGGGTGTCTTTACAGATAGTGAGCCAGCTCTCTGCTTCCATGATCTCCCCCACCTTCCTCAACCAGTCGAGTCCGTTTGAAATATGCAAGCTTTTCCAGTGTATTGGTATAAGGTGTTTAGCTGCATTGTGGAGGTGGGGGAGAGCGCTTCGCTTATAGCGAGACATAGGCATGGGGGGGGTGGAGTAAAACATTTTTTGGGAGCGCTGGGATATCTATACCCAAACCGTCTGATATATGTTTACCAACCATAGACCGGAACAGTGCTAGCACTGGGCACTCCCACCAAATGTGGAGGAACGTTCCCTTCATTCCACACCCCCTCCAGCACCGGTCAGAAGCCGAGGGGAAAATTCTAGCCAGGGTAGTGGGTACCCTGTACCATCTCGATAGGATCTTATAATTGTTTTCTTGGGTCCTATAGTCTATTGAACTCGAGTGAGTCAGGCGATACAGGTGATGTAGCTTCTCTTCTGTGAATTCACATTGGAGGTCCCGTTCCCTTTATTTTACGTAAAGGGGCTTGGGGCTGGGTGTTGCTGTCGCTATCATCCTATATAGGGCCGAAATCATGTGGGGTAGGGGGGCGTCAGCTGCCCACATACATTCAAATTCAGTTAGGGTAGGCCTAAGCTGTGCGTTTCTGTAGCATTTGGCTATGAATGTCTCTAATTGACGGTGTCTCCAAAAATCGAAGGGGAAGGCACCGTACTGCTCCCGTAGGGTGGCGAGTGGAATCAGCGAGCTACCTTCCACAAGTCTTGCCAGACTAACAACCCCATCGTTTGCCCAGGTGCCGAGGAAGGCCACCCGTTCCCCGGGGGGGGGGACCATGGGTACCCGCCTACAGGAGCCAGTGGGGATGTCCATGGTGCCAATACTAAACGGACATTCATTCTGTCCCATATCCTCAGGGAGTGTACTGTTAGTGGGGATACCCAGAGAGACAGCCCTCTATCTTCCGCAGAGACCCAGGGCGCGTAGGAAAATTCTCGGCCTGCCATTGTTTTTTCCAGGGGAACCCACAACTTAAGGGGTGTGTGGAATCTCCAATTTAAGATATGCTACGGTGCGATCGCCTGGTAGTATTGAAATACGTTGGGTACACCCAGACCCCCCTTTAGCTTAGATCTTTGTAGCATCGCCATGGCAAGACGTGGTCTCTTGCCATCCCACACGAACTTAATGAAGAGGCTGCGGAGTTCCGTAAAAAAGTGCTTAGGTAAATGCACAGGTACCATCTGCAGGAGGAAAAGGATGTGGGGCAGTATCGTAATTTTTAGGATGTTTGTCCTACCAACCCATGTAAAGGACGCCTTGTCCCAGGACTGCAGATCTTGGCAGATCTTCTTAAGTAAGGGGGTGTAATTGTGAGTGTATAAAGAGTCAAGTCGGTCTGTAAGCTGAACGCCTAGGTATCTCGTAGAGGGGGACCATGTGAAGGAACAAGATCCCTTCAGGGAGACCGCCAGGGGCGAGGGGAAAGTGATTGGTAGGATCTCGGATTTGGTAAGATCTATGTGGAAGTTGGATACCTCTCCATAGGCAGACAATTCGCCCATCAGGTTCGGCAACGGGACAAGGGGATCCACTACATGAAATAGGACGTCGTCTGCATAGGCAGAAAGTTTATGCTCCAAAGAGCCTACCTGCACCCCTCTGATGTTCGGGTTAGATCGAACCCTCTGCAGCAGCAGTTCTAATGCCCTGTACACACGACCGGTTTCGCCGTTGGAATAAACTCTGAAGGTTTTTACGACGGAATTCCGCTCAAGCTGTCTTGCATACACACCAAATTCCGACCGTCCAGAACGCAGTGACGTACAACACGTATGATGGGACTAGAAAACGGAAGTTCAATAGCCAGTAGCCAATAGCTTCTGTCTCGTACTTGCTTCAGAGCATGCGTCGTTTTTGGTGTGTCAGGACAGCATACAGACGAGCGGTTTTTCCGATAGTAATTTGTGCCGTCAGAAAAATATAGAACATGTTCTCTATCTAAGTCTGTCTGAATTTTCGACAGGAAAAAGTCCAATGGGGCATACACACGGTCGGAATATACGATGAAAAGCTCCCATCGGACTCTTTCTGTTGGACCTCTGTGTGCCAGCGAGGTCTCCTGTTGGAGATGCTAGGGAGTTGAGGAGAGTACATAGAGGGGCCTGAAGCTTATCAAAGAACTTTAAATAGTAAGTCCTGGTGAAGCTATCAGGTCCAGGGCTTTTTCCAGCAGGGAGAGACCTAATAGTGGCCAGTAGTTCAGCTGTGGTGATAGGGAGTTTTAGATCGGTAGCTTGTTCTGGGGATAGAGTGGGGAGACCTATTGAAGAGAGATACGTTGCTATACGGGATTGTTTAAGAGCTACTTCTGTTGGAGAGGAGGCAGAGTCCAGGTTGTACAGGGTCACATAGTAGTCTCGGAACATGGAGGCTATTTTAGATGTGTATTGGGCCGGTAGCTTATGGACATGTGTTAAGATACGCTTTTTACGAAGCGCCCGCGCCAGTAATCTGCCGCATTTATTGCCGTGCTCATAATATGTATGGGCCATATAGCATAGTTTGCGGAAGATTCTATGATCTAATCATTTTGAAAAAAGCGTACGTGGCTCGGTCAGACGGCGGAACTCCTCAGGGTCTGATGTCCGTTTGTGACAGCTCAGCGTGTTGTAGCGCCTGTAGGACTCTCTGGAAGTCCGCCTGCCTCTATTTTTTATTTTGGAACCTAGTGCAATAAGGGTGCCTCGAACAACTGCCTTGTGGCCCTCCCACAAAACGCCATCGCTGACCTCCCCATTGGCATTTTCTGCAAAGTAGTGGGACAAAGTCTCCCGTACCCTCGCCACCACCCCCAAATCTTCTAGTAAGTTCTCGTTTAATTTCCAGGACCTAGTTTTTGGCATGGCTTGGGATAACGAGAGCGTGAGGGTTAATAGGGCATGGTCAGAGATAGTGATCTGGTCGATAGTGGCGCCTAGCATCAGGTTAAGTGAGCCCTGATCTACTAACAATAGGTCTATTCTAGTGTCCACTTTGTGGACACTAGAATAATAGCTGAAGCCCTTCTCTGAGGCATGTAGTGCTCTCTAGCAGTCCACCAAGGTATGTCCCTGGAGGGTCTTACGGAAATGCCGTAAGAATGTGTGAAATCTGTTTGTCGAAGTATCCAAAAGGGGGTCAGGGCTAGCATTAAAATCCCCTCCTAGGATTAGCCTACCCTCTCGAAAGTCTGCCAGATTGGAAAGGACTTGGTCAATTAACGTAAGTTGTTGGGCATTAGGGGCATATAAAGTAGCAAATGTGAACATTTGGCCCATAATAGTGCCCCTGAGGGTCCACTCGGTGATCGGAGGGTTGAAACGGGCAATTCTTATGAATAGCTATGGCTGTGCCTCTGGATTTAGGTTTTGGGGAGTTGCTCAAGTACCGTTGTGAGAAAAGGTGTGTGGGTAGTTTTGGAAGTGAGGAATCGGTGAAGTGGGTCTCCTGCAGAAACAGCACATGTGCCCCCAGCCGTCTCAATTCCAACCATAGCCTATTATGTTTGTTGGGGGAGCACATACCACGCACATTGTATGACACTTAACCGTAGCCATGTTGCATCAGTGGAGGGTTGTCCAGACGACCATCTCGGATCTGCTGAACCTGGTGAGAGTGAGAGCGGTTCCACTTTCTGAGCGGGAAAGAAAGAAGTGAAGTACAGGGAGGAGAGAAAAAAAGGGGGGGGGAGAAAAAAGGAAGTTACCATAACATAAAGTAAAGATAACAACTTGTAGTGCGGGCCCACTAAGGCATCCAAGGCCGAATGTGGGTTTACCCTTAACTGCTTGTCTAACTCATACGGCCCACCTAACATAGGGGGGCCATATGAGTGAGGCAAAATGCCCATATCTGGGCTAATACCCAAAACGGGCTATCCTATGTGGAGTACGTGATCAGACATAGAAAGCCAGGAAGTTCCTGCTCCTCACAGGAGTTAAAGCAGTAGTTTCCCGGGGAGTTAGCATATGTCAGGACCCCGGATAAAAGGGGCACTAAAGTGGTGTTGCCCTCGAGCAGCCTCACAGGCAAGTCGTCCATGTGCAATGGGTATAATAAAAACTATGGCTTCAAACGGAAGAACGGGTGTCACACCCATGTGTAACTTGAGAAGCCATTTTTAGGCAGTGGGCAAGTCCAGAGGCTGTCAGTGGGCTAGCAATGAGGCTGTAGGAGGAAGAGCACTTGCGGTTCCTTGAGCCCAGGTTGGGCCGGGCTTGCTGCCAGGGTTGGGGTGCTGGTATAGTTTGGACATCCAGGGAGTATCTCCAGTCCAGGAAGTCCACAGGTTCCAGGTTCAGTTGCGACAGAAAGTGCGGGAGGTCATCTTTAGAGCGTAGAGTGGCAGATTTATCATCTCTTCCCGCGTGAAGGCTGAAGGGGAACCCCCACCTACGTAATGCCAGCTGCGTGTAAGGATTCCAAGAGGGGGTGCAATGCTCTGTGCTGCATCAGGGTGCGACGGGATAGGTCCTGGTAAAAGAATAGGTGAGCGCCATCAAAGTCAAAGTAGGGACGTTTGCGCATAAGCTGCATGATTTGCTCCTTGACAGTATATTTGTGTAGTTTGCAGATTATGTCACGGGGGTTGTCTGCATCCTGCAAAGGGGGTCAGAGGGCCCTGTGTGCCCTGTCAATCTCAACTGCTTTAGTAGGGGGGAGGCCTAGGAGTTCCTTAAATATGCCTTGCAGGGTGGGAGCAATGTCCTTGGCAGCTGTTGCCTCTGGTAACCCCCTTATGCGGATATTGGAGCGGCGGCTGCGATTCTCATAATCATCTAGCTGTAATATAAGAGTCTCTATTTGGTGATCCTGGGCTATGCAGGCAGGGATTCCTCCACAGTCTGCTCCAAAGTCTCTAGCCTGGTACCTAGTTGGGTGGTGTCTGCTTTCAGCTGCTCTATATCTTGTTTAAAAGCCTTTTCAACTCTGGTAGCAAAGCGGTCTAGGTCCTCTCTTGTGGTGAGAAACCATATATGTTGCTTCAAGTCCCGGTCACCCACTAGCTCTGAAACATCAGAGCCCTGGTCAAGTGAGGCAGAGGAGCCAGGGGATTCAGGGCGGGAAATGTCTCCTACCAGCTGAGGTGTCAGGATGGTGGACACAGCAGGGTGTTGCGGTACTTGGGTCCCTGCTGCAGTGTCCATCCCGCGGCCCTTCCCAGTCGCCATTTTGGATGTCCCGCCACGCCGTTGCCCTCCGCCGCCGAAATACAAGTCGATGGAGCCTGTCCCGTGCTGGGTTGTGCCCCTGTGTCTCGAGGAGGCTCTCCGGTGCTGGGACATTCCAGTGGGGCCCTGTGGAGGTGAAATTTCCACCGGTTTAGGCTGCTGGATGTGAGGAGCTCTGGAGGTCTGCTTCCTCACTCGGCCATTTTCAAGCCACGCCCCTGAGGAGGACTTTTTAAACAGATTAGTGACCATGGATGAAAGCTGGGCATATCTATATGATCCTGAGACTAAAGAAATGAGTAAAACATGGAAACATGCTTCATCACCCACCCCTCACAATAATGAGGCAGTCATTACTGAAGTTGATAGCTGCTTTTCCTCCAAATCTCAAATAATTCTATGCAGATGGTATTAAAGGTCTGTTCCACCGATGTGAGAAGTGTGTAACTATAGAAGGCAGATATGTAGAGAAGGAAGAGTCCGTGGACTAAATTTCAGATCCCTAGCACATCTGGATCTTGGTGAGGGTAAGAATTGATTGGCCTTCCTTTGTACTCCTCCCCAGGGGCTTATGTTAAAGTGATTGTAAAGCTTCATTTTATTTTTATTTTTTTAAATAACAAACATATTATACTTACCTCCTCTGTGCGAGGGTTTTGCACAGAGTGGCCCCAATCCTCCTCTTCTGGGGTCCCCCCGTGGCGCTCCTGGCTCTTCCTCTTCTCGAGTGCCCCCATGGAGAGCCACTTTCCATGGGGGCACTCGTGTGGGCGTGTACATTGACACAGACAGCAGGACTCGGCCCCACCCCGGCTCCCGTGTCACTGGATTTGATTGACAGCAGCAGGAGCTAATGGCTCCTGCTGCTATCAATCTACCCAATGAGAACCCGAGAAAGTGGCTGGAGCTGGTGTGCTCGTCACTGGAACGACCAGGCTCAGGTGAGAAAAGGGGGGGCTCTGGGGGGTGCTGCAGCACAGAAGGTTTTTCACCCTAATGCATAGAATGCATTAAGGTGAAAAGCCCCGAGGGTTTAAATATACAGGGTTTAAATGTGACTATTTTTGAATCTCCAAAGGGACAAGCCAGGGGTGCCCATTATCCCCACTTTTGTTCATGTTAGTGAGGGTAGAGCTTAGTATTCATTCGCCCCCTCCTCTCCACCTTTTCCAATCACAGAAGAGAACCTGACTTTATGAATGGAGGGGCTCAGAGTGACCCGCTATACTCACTATACGAGGTGGGAAGTCACTGCAGAACCTCCCAGAAGATCACAGCTCAGACTGTATGTGGAATAGACTACCATTGGCAGTTCAAACATCTCCAGCAGCTTCCTGGATGTTACGTAGCATCATTGGAGGTTGAACTTGAACTTTGAATTGAACTTTTTTTTTAAAAAAATGCTTTTCCTGCAGTTCAGTTTTAGCCCTCATGCACACAGGCTGTTAAAATAACGTTATGAAAACGCCAGTATCTTTGCAGTGATTTTTTTCAACTTTTTTCAGCTTTTTTCAGCGTTTTTGCAATAGCGTTTTTGAGTGTTTTTCCGCGTTAGCGTTTTTTTTTTTTTCAAATTTTTTTTTTTTTTTTCAATAGATCAAAAACGCTAAAAAACGTTGGTGAATGACGTTTTTGAGCGTTTTTCAGCGTTTTTCAGCGTTAGAGCGTTTTTACAGCTGAAAAACGTCTCTCAGAACCCACTGGTCCTAGGTTTTTTTTACAGCTTAAAAACGCCTATGCCACTTGCAGCTCAAAAACGCCTAGTTGGGCATGAAGCCATAGACTAACATAGACAGGCCTTTTTAAGCTGCAAAAAAAGCTCAAAAAAGCAGCTGTAAAAACGTCCGTGTGCATGAGGACTAAAGGTGTAAATATGTGCGTGTGGATATGTAAACCCCAATACTAAGATCTCATGTGATCTTTAGTCCTCTTGCACACGGACGTTTTTACAGCTGCTTTTTTGAGCTTTTTTGCAGCTTAAAAAGGCCTGTCTATGTTAGTCTATGGCTTCATGCCCACCTAGGCGTTTTTGAGCTGCAAGTGGCATAGGCGTTTTTAAGCTGTAAAAAAAAACCCAGGACCAGTGGGTTCTGAGAGACGTTTTTCAGCTGTAAAAACGCTCTAACGCTGAAAAACGCTCAAAAACGTCATTCACCAACGTTTTTTAACGTTTTTGTTCCATTGAAAAAAAAAAAAAAAAAGATTGAAAAAAAAAAAACCCGCTAAAAAACGCTAACACGGAAAAACGCTCAAAACGCTAAAAACCGCTATTGCAAATACGCTGAAAAAAGCTGAAAAAAGTTAAAAAAAAATCACTGCAAAGATGCTGGCGTTTTCATAACGTTATTTTAACAGCCTATGTGCATGAAGACTTAACTTGTTAATGCATTTGTACTCTAATACAAATGAGTGTCTTGTGTGAAATTCACATTGAATGTTCCTACAGTTTCAATACAGTTTTATAAAAAAAAAAAAAAAAAACACATTACCAAGCGGAGGCTTTGGCGTATTTTTATTGTTTGAAGGCAATGTGAGATAATCTAAAATTCTCTTTTTAAGTGGCTGTTATTGTTTTAGAAGGAGGAACTCTGACATTTAGAGTATTGTTAGCTGGGAGCTTTTATATCCAGCACTTTTCTTAATGGATAGCGTTTGCCGGGGTTGCGCCGTATCAGACAACACAGAAGTGAAAGTGATACTAAAGGATCGTTTTTTTTTTTTTGTTTTTTAAATAACAAACATACCATACTTACCTCCACTGTGCAGCTCGTTTTGCACAGAGTGGCCCCGAACATCCATTTCTGGGGTCCCACTTGGCGGCTCCTCCCCACATTAGATAACCCACTTGAGGAAGCACTCTCCCGAGGGGGTTACCTTGCTGGCCCGCTCCCGAGTCCAGCATTCGGCGTCCATAGAGGCCGGATGCAGGACTCGGCCACGCCCACCCCAGCGCCCGCGTCATTGTATTTGATTGACAGCAGCGGGAGCCAATGGCTGCACTGCTATCAATCTATCCAATCAAGAGTCAGGAACCCGTGGAGAGAGGGCCGGCGGGGACGCGGCGATGGAAATTCGGGGCTCAGGTAAGTAAAACGGGGAGGCTAGGGGGGACGGTGATTGCAAGGTGTTTTTTCAGATTAATGCATAAGGTGCACTAAGGTGAATAAACATGAGGGTTTACAATCCCTTTAAGCGGGAAACTTCTCATTGCATTGCAAGAGATAGGGATTTGTAAGTTCCCTGAGCTCCTCTTCTCATTTATTAAAGCGCCAACAATTGACCTGGTGCTTTACATACACTATATTACCAACGCCCGTTCTGGGCGTCTCATAAATGCCGTTTTTGCCTGATGGGGCAGTTGTTGGTGAGTGTGTTTATATAATTTGTAATCACTCCAATATTATTTTCATTATTATCATTATCATTATTTTCAATATTATGTTTCATTATAATGCATCAATATTTCTGTATTTTATGTATGTAACTGTGATTGTTCACTCTTCTAGATGCTATATTTGGACGCCTCCTGAGGAAGCGGCATTGGCCGCGAAACTGTTGAGGTTACACGTCCTTTAGTACATCAATGTGCCTTCATTCATACATATGGGCTTTACTTACTGTCATTTTAATGTATGTTTTTGTTGCAACAATTCCTAAGCTGTCTTGTAAATTGTATATATAATTTTTACTATTTGTAATTCAATAAATTTTAATTTTATCTATATTTTTTGTCTCCATTGGGTACCGCAATAGTCCATATACTTCCTTATGGGGAGGTAGGGTTTGTTTGGAGTAGCCCTCGTTATATTCCCCCCATTCCCCTCTAGCTTCCATATTACCAAAAGTATTGGGACGCATTCCTTTACATACACATGAACTTTAATGGCATCCCAGTCTTAGTCTGTAGGGTTCAATATTGAGTTGGCCCACCCTTTGCAGCTATAACAGCTTCAACTCTTCTGGGAAGGCCGTCCACAAGGTTTAGGAGTGTGTCTATGGGAATGTTTGACCATTCTTCCAGGAAAGCATTTGTGAGGTCAGGCACTGATGTTGGATGAGAAGGCCTTGCTTGCTGTCTCTGCTCTAATTAATCCCAAAGGTGTTCTATCGGGTTGAGGTCAGGACTCTGTGCAGACCAGTCAAGTTCCTCCATCCCAAACTCGCTCATCCATGTCTTTATGGACCTTGCTTTGTGCACTGGTGCGCAGTTATATGATCGCTGTGGCTCTGAGGAAGAGGGTTCACCCTTGTAACGCGTAAGCCGTTTGCGATGCCATCTGGTTCCCCCAAATATCTGGTCCAGGTTGTAGGCGTCTAGAGATATTGCTGGCAACTGCCGGAGTATTGATAAGCCTTGTTTTAAAGCTCCTATGTGAGTATATTTCTTGTTATATTTTATGAATACATTTTATCTTTGGTAATGCACAAGGTCAGTGTGCCCTCCTGTTCTCTTTATATGTTTCAGTTCTAAGGATACCCATTATTCTGAGGAGGGCAGCAAGACCTATGACATTCCATTGACTTTGCTAAGGGGGTTGGCTACGCCACTTACTCAATTGACCTGGCGCCTGAGCTGCAGGAGATTGCTTTGCTTTGGAACAGGAAGGGGACATGCCAAAACTGTTCCCACAAAGTTGGGAGCATGAAATTGTCCAAAATGTCTTGGTATGCTGACGCCTTAAGAGTTCCCTTCACTGGAACTAAGGGGCCAAGCCCGATCCCTGAAAAACAACCCCCACACCATAATGCCCCCTCCACCAAATGATTTGGACCAGTGCACAAAGCAAGATCCATAAAGACATGGATGAGCGAATTTGGGGTGGAGGAACTTGACTGGCCTGCACAGTCCTGACCTTAACCCGATAGAACACCTTTGGGAAGAATTCGAGCGGAGACTGCGAGCCAGACCTTCTCATCCACATCAGTGCCTGACCTCACAAATTTGCTTCTGGAAGAATGGTCAAACATTCCCATAGACACACTCCTAAACCTTGTGGACGGCCTTCCCAGAAGAGTTTAAGCTGTTATAGCTGCAAAGGGTGGGCCAACACAACATTGAACCCTACAGACTAAGACTGAGATGACATTAAAGTTCATGTGCGTGTAAAGACAGGCGTCCCAATACTTTTGGTAATATAGTGTGTTTTGAGCTTTCAAATCAGTCCCTGCTCTCAAGGAGCTTGCAAACTAAGGTCGCTGTCTCACATGCCTACATATACAGGAGCCAATTAACCTGCCGGGATGTCTTTAGAGTGTGAAAGAAGACTGATTCAAGCTCGGGGAGAACATTCAAACTCCATGCAGGTAGAGCCGTGGTTGGCATTTGAGCCGATGACCCCAATGCAGCAAGGCAGAAGGGACTTTATGCCACTGTGATTTCCCACTAATGTGACAGAACGGGAGTAATCATAGTTCTAAGGCCGTGGTCTCCAAACTGTGGCCTGGGGTCCGGATGTGCCCCTTTGCTTTCCTTTATCTGGCCCTTGGAGCACTATTCCTCCCACTGATGCAAAGTATTGGATTGCGCCGAATGGAGTCAGCCAGCCATAAGAGCATCAACTGATCGTTAAACAAATGGAACACATGGATTCCTATGGTGTAGCACAGTTACTAAGTAATAGCATGTAGTATTGATTAATCGTACAGGAACAGATCATTTTTCAGCCATGTAAGATTTAATTGCTACTACGTGCTACCTGTGCCGTTTACACAATAGGGGGACATTTTTTTTTATCACTTTACCAGTTGATTGCTATGCTTAATGATTAGTCGATAGCAATTTTGATTGAACTATTAAAAATTGCCCATGTAGCTCTAGCCTTAAAGTGGACCTTGCATCAGATATATTGAATACTCCCCAACTGTCCTAAATTATGCAGCACTTTGCTAGGATTTAAAGAAATTCCTACAGTCCCATAGGCTTGGACATGTCCCGGAGCTGAGGATTGGAATATTCATATTCCATCACCTGGCACCGAATCTAAGATGGCATTGTTAAAGTGGTTGTAAACCTCAGACATAAGGTACTGCATGAACAAAGCATATCCCTCTATAGCAGGGATATGCAATTAGCGGACCTCCAGCTGTTGCAGAACTACATGTCCCATGAGGCATAGCAAGACTCCGACAGCCACAAGCATGACACCCAGAGGCAGAGGCATGATGGGACTTGTAGTTTTGCAACAGCTGGAGGTCCGCTAATTGCATATCCCTGCTCTATAGTATGTGCTTGTCTCAACCCAGAGCACTAATGCCGCGTACACATGAGGGGACTTTTCGACCGGACTGGTCCGACCGACCGAGTCCGGTGGACAATTCGACCGTGTGTGGGCTTCACCGGACCTGCAGCGGACTTTTTCAGTCGAAAATCTGACGGACTTTAGATTTGGAACATGTTTCAAAACTTTACGTCGGGAACTCCGCCGGACCCAGTTCCTATCGAAAAGTCCGCTCGTCTGTATGCTATTTCGACAGACAAAAAACGACGCTAGGGCAGCTATTGGCTACTGGCTATCAACTTCCTTATTTTGGCCCAGTCATACGTCATCAAGTACGAATCCGTCGGACTTTGGTGTGATTGTGTGTAGGCAAGTCCGTTCGTTCAGAAAGTCCGTTGGAAGTCTGTCGAAAGTCCGTCAGTTACTCCGTCGGACCAGTCCGGTCGAAAAGTCCGCCCGTGTGTACGCGGCATTATGCCCCGTACACACGGTTGGATTTTCCGATGGAAAATGTCCGATCGGAGCGTGTTGTCGGAAATTCCGACCGTGTGTGGGCTCCATCGGACATTTTCCATCGGATTTTCCGACACACAAAGTTGGAGAGCAGGAGATAAAATTTTCCGACAACAAAATCCGTTGTCGGAAATTCCGATCGTGTGTACACAAATCCGATGGACAAAGTGCCACGCATGCTCAGAATAAATAAAGAGATGAAAGCTATTGGCTAAAGGTGACAGGGGAGGGAGCTCCAGCAGATTGACAGCCTCAGCTCTGTTTCTGTGTGAAGGGGGGTGTGTCCCTTTCCTCCAATCAGCTCTCAGAGCTCTCCTCACTGAGCTCTGCAGAGTGTAATTTCTGCTCTCTGTCCCCTGCTTTCTGATAACTCAGACAAGCGTTATAAGTTCTGGACTTTGAACGAATGTAGAGGAGAGAAGACTGCAAGTAAACCGGTACAACTTACATAGGATTATTTTATGTGATCTCTGTGTATCACCTGAGGCCAGTCACTTCATTGGGTATACGTAAGGGTTTACAGTACAGCCACTTTAAATGGTGTTATCACCTGCAAGACATTAGCTGCACAAATCCAGCAATGTCCAGCTTCTTTCAACTATCCCACACCTCTTCTTCTACATTAGCATAACTAGTATGTTGTAGAAGGTTTTTTTTTTATAAATGACTAAAGAATGTGGCTTATCTAGAGTATTTGACACCCAGGGCAGATCATTTTTAACTCTTCTCCTTGCACAAATATCAGAAAAGAATCATGAAATTGTCCTATTGCCACATAACCCAGATCTTAAGTACAAGGTCCTTATCACCTCCCTATTCTATCTTGGAACAAAAACCCCCAACCCAATGGCTGTTCCTACATTCAATTCTGAATAGAACATTTTGTCCATAGACCTGACACCATTGAGACCCTTAAACTCTCCCCCTTGCACATTCTCTCTGCTATCTACACACTTCTGTCCTGTCTACATCTTGATTTCCCTGACTACCTGGAAAATGGGCTACAGAATTTGGGCACTTCCTGCCCTCTAGAAGAGTGCTATAACTCACCATTTATCCCTTGCCAGGAGGGCTTTAAAGACCAGTTTCAAAATCCTTCCACACTGGTACAGGTGCCCAGTTAGTCTCCACTGCATTTACTCCTCGATCTCTGATTGATGTTGCTGATGCTCAACGCATCCAGAGACAATATCCCATATTTGGTGGACCTGCTCCTCTATCAATGTGCTCTGGGACAAGATATTGAAGGTCTACACTAAAGTCACCAACATTGTCATTCCCAGTTCTCCCCACATGGTACTTCTCCCAATGATTTCTGGCTCTATTAGGGAAGCCAAAAGAGGCGTCTTTAGACACTTATCTTCACTGTAGCCCATGCAATTATTCCATCCTATTGGCAATCGAAACAGGCTCCTACCTTACTGGTTGGGCCACTGAGCTAGATCACATTGCAAGCATGGAGTCGTACAGGTATGGGCCTCTCGGAAGTTTGTTTAGGAAATCTCAGGATGTCAAAGACCTTATTCAAGACTAATCTGATTCCTTTGGATCCATCCTGTCCAGCTATTCCCGATGGAAGTCTTTCCTTATCTTCTCATCATTCCACCTCCTGTTCCTCACCAGCTATCATCTCCCTCTTGTCTTTACCTTCTAGACTACTCCTTTGTCTTCCCCCTCCTTGCCCTCTCCCTTTTTTTTTTGCAATGTCCATTTCTATCCCCCCCCCCCCCCCCTACCTCACTTTCACTTAAGCCAAACCCACCTACATTATGCTCTCTTTTTTATGCCAAGACACAGTCAGTTATTTTCTCCCATACTGTGGGGTGAACCTTCCCACCTTGGCTTTCCTGTATGTAATTGACCAACATCATCTCTAAAAACACCTCCTTGACTTTAGTTCTCTAAGCTCACCTATAAACGAGCACTGTGCAGATTTGAGTCTCCCATATTTTGCCAGCCCAATGTACACTTCCACTGGAGAGATGTCATTTTGGAAACAAAATTTATGTAAACTTTTTTTCTCTGTTTTTCATCTGCTGCTGACTTCCATTGTAACTATTCACCCATCTCAAGTTGTTTCCTGAACTAAGTTTGTATTCACGTGTCCTGTATTTTCTGGAAATCCAATAAAATTATACTAAATACCAGAAAAGAAGCCCAGACAGTAAAAATTCTGGTAAATTGTGGTCAGTGTAGACGTGACCCCTTACATTGGTTGTCAGTGGAAAATTGTCCCCTTACATTGGTAGTCCGTGTAGGTGGGAAATCAATTTGCCACTGCTCATTGCTCAAGGAACCCCTAACAATATCTGGATCAACTCTTTTTGAGAAAGGCTGATCTACACCTTTGTAACTAGTATCGTAATGCCCCGTACACACGGTCGGATTTTCCGACGGAAAATGTGTGATAGGACCTTGTTGTCGGAAATTCCGACCGTGTGTTGGCTCCATCACACATTTTCCATCGGATTTTCTGACACACAAAGTTTGAGAGCAGGCTATAAAATTTTCCGACAACAAAATCTGTTGTCGGAAATTCCGATCGTGTGTACACAAATCCGACGGACAAAGTGCCACGCATGCTCAGAATAAATAAAGAGATGAAAGCTATTGGCTACTGCCCCGTTTATAGTCCCGACGTACGTGTTTTACGTCACCGCGTTCAGAACGATCGGATTTTCCGACAACTTTGTGTGACCGTGTGCATGCAAGACAAGTTTGAGCCAACGACCGTCGGAAAAAATCCTAGGATTTTGTTGTCGGAATGTCCGATCAATGTCCGACCGTGTGTACGGGGCATTAGAGAAAACAGCCTAGCTATAACTATGCTAATTAGTTGCAAATGCTTAGATTCATATTTGTATAGAGAAATACCCCACCCTCACTCCACAAATAAGCTCACTACATGTGAAACTCGCCAAAGAGTGGATTTCAGGTGGTATGCCTTGCATCGAGTGGATTATTTAATCTTTAGGACAGCTTTAACCCTGAATTTTGGCAACTTACCATCTTTTCTTAGGTGTGAGTTGGATGATAAATCACTTGGTGAGCTGGCAACCAGGGCTGGCATTGCGCAGGCAGGTGTATCTGCAGCGAAGTGCTGGAACCTTTATGATATGGATATTCTGCTTTCTCTTGTTTGGTGGTCTGTACAGTATAAAAATAACAGCTGACCCCATACTGACTCCAATAGTGTTTTCTAGCAGTAGTATTTAAAAAAAATAATAATTGCATGACAAGAGGAGCTTAAACAAGTCATCATTCAAAAGAGTCAACTCTCTCACAGCTCCCATCTTGTTCTTGGACAATCTACATCTCCCTTTCCATGGTGACTGGACTAAGGTGTTGGTGCTACCTGTGTGGATATAAATGTTGGGGTATCTTTCTGACCGTCATTAGAAGAGGCTTGGATAAGCTACGGAACATCTTCAACTTTACAGAAGTCCAGTTGAATTTGGCTGGAGAATGGTAAGCAGGTGCACTTCTGCTAGAAGAGTCCTCCAGGTGCTATATACATTCAGGATCATCCAAGGTAGCAGGATAGTAAGCTGAAAGGCACTTGAGCAGCACTTACTGGAGAGACGTAGACTCTGGATAGACAAGGATATATAGAGAAAGGCAATTCTAAGTGCATTATGTCAGCAATTTTAATAAGAGGCAATGGTTAAAAACACTTACAGGATTACACAGTAAACAGGCTCATCAGTTTATGAATTCCTCCTGAGATGGTCTTCCCTGTCAATTACTGTGTTCCGAAAATGCAGGAACCGAGTAACTGGAGGAGCAAGATGGAACACAGGGGGCGGAAGTGATGCCAGAAAGGGGACACAGGTGACTAGGTTAAGAGCATGCTCAAAGGTTCCCTCTTCAAGTCCTCCCCTTGCTGACATCACTTTCGCCCTCTGTGTTCCCCGGTGGTTTCATGCCATCTTGCTCCTCCAGACCCTCGGTTCCTGCAGCTGCGGGCCAGCACAGTGACAGGGAAGACCATCTCAGGAGGACTTCATACAGTGATGAGCCTGTTTACTCTCTAATCCTGTAAGTGTTTTTAACCATTGCCTTTTAATAAAATTGCTGACATACTGCACTTATGCCGCGTACACATGGTCAGACTTTTCGTCTACAAAAGTCCGACAGCCTGTCCGACAGACTTTCGGCGGACTTGCGGCAGACTTTCTAATGAACGGACTTGCCTACATACGATCACACAAGTCTGACGGATTCGTACGTGATGACGTACACCGGACTAAAATAAGGAAGTTGATAGCCAGGAGCCAATAGCTGCCCTAGCGTGGGTTTTTGTCCGTCGGACTAGCACACAGACGAGCGGATTTCTGGGTCCGGCGGAGTTACGACGTAAAGATTTGAAGCATGTTCCAAATCTAAAATCCGTCAGATTTGAGGCTGGAAAAGTCCGCTGAAAATCCGCTGAAAGTCCGGGGAAGCCCACACACGATCGGATTGTCAGCCAGCTTTAGTCCGTCGGACTTTTGTAGACGAAAAGTCCGACCATGTGTACGCGGCATTAGAAACGCTTTTCTCTGCATATCCAGTTGAATGTGGCTAACTACTACTAGATACACCATGACTTGGATAGATGAGAATCTTCAAAGATAGTCATTGTTCAGGTGATGCCGACCAATAATGAAAGGCCTTCCTTGCTAACCACAATTGTGCACTTTATTCAGGAAGGAATTTTTAGAGCTGAACTCCATGCAGATATAAAAGACATCAATGAATGCAGCTCTGTATTAATGAATACATTGTGTTTTTTTTTTTTATGCAGTAAAAGTATCTGAATTTGACACGGCATCTTGCAGTCTGATGTACAACAGAGCTCAGACTTTAATTTTTTTTTTAATTTTTATAAATTGAGGTTTTGGATTATTCTTGTATACAAAGTGCCTATAGAATTTACTGAGTTTTTTTTTTAAATTGTTAAACAAAGCAACCAGTTAAGGAACTGCTATATCAAACCAGCAAACTCTAATGCCCTGTACACATTGATCGGACATTGCAACAACAAAATCCTAGGATTTTTTCCGACGGATGTTGGCTCAAACTTGTCTTGCATACACACGGTCGCACAAAGTTGTCGGAAAATCCGATCGTTCTGAACGCGGTGACGTAAAACACGTACGCCAGGACTATAAACGGGGCAGTAGCCAATAGCTTTCGTCTCTTAATTTATTCTGAGCATGCGTGGCACTTTGTGCGTCGGAATTGTCCACACACGGTCGGAATTTACGTGAACGGATTTTGTTGTCGGAAAATTTTATAGCCTGCTCTCAAACTTTGTGTGTCGGAAATTCCGATGGAAAAAGTCTGATGGAGCCTACACACGGTCGGAATTTCCGGCAACAAGCTCCGATCGCACATATTCTGTCAGAAAGTCCGACCGTGTGTACAGGGCATTAAGCTGTGCTTAAAGTACATACCTCTTTTGGATAGAGTGGGCAATGGTTAAAACCAATTTTTTTTTGGGGGGGGGGCAAAATTTCCCCTAAATTCCTGTCAATGCAAGTAGGAAAACCCCTCTTTAACTGTGCCCTACACTATCCCTATAACCTAAAAAAAGAAATGGTTGGTTTTAAATATATACGTTAAAGCTGGACTCCAGGCAGATATAAAAGTTATAAATTAATGCAGCTCAGTATTCATTAATCTATCGTTAAATGTATTATTATAAATGTGTAAGATCCTGGGTTTGACTTGGTATCAGCCTCTTGCAGTTCCATCATAGCTGGGCTCAGACTAATGAGATATAAGCAGCACCAATAGCCAGTCAGTTATGCTGCAGTGCTCATGTTCTAACATGGAACATTCTGATAGGAGGAAAGTAGGTAGATAGGAGGGAAAAGTGACAGGGAGATGAGCCGATCAGTCTTCTGCTTCTCCTTTCAGTGTCCAGTAACAGGCTGGGGGAAGGACAGGGCCTGTAAGTTGTACGAAACTGCTGAAGAGACAAATCGGTTCTCCTGCCCTGTCAGACAGGTCTGTGTTTTGTAGCAGAGGTGTGTGACTCTTAAGACTGGATGGACAGAAAAAGAAACCCTTGAGCAGGTAATATATCCTCCATAATTGGATTTTCTCTGTATTCTTGGCTGTTTGTGTGAAGTTCAAATTTAAGTCAGAAACTCTGTTCAATTTAATTTGAGTTCTGGTTCATGCACTGCAGCTAGATTCCAGAGAACTCCAAATATGTGGGGTGAGTGGACCTGACACCTGAAAATCTGTTATTTCTTCTCACTCTGCTTGACGTATTACTAATAAGATTCATGTTTCCAAGGTTAATTTTAATGTGAGTGTTGATTGTGACGAAGCAGCTCCAAGGAACCTGGAATAGATACTCTGTAGCTGTAGATATTGTGGAGCAATTCATCTTAAAAGTTCACAATAGAAGCAGTGTACTTGCTCTGTGGTTACATTAGAGCTGCCATTCTCAACCAGGGTTCCATGGAGCCCTATGGTTCCTACAAAGGTTTCTAGGGGTTCCTAGACCTCCCATTTGTTAATGCCTGGATAATTCCGGGTCCAATTCCACTTGGCCGGTGATGACACCAATGAAATTTAAAGCTGTCTAAAAACATCTGCATTTTTACCACCACTGTTATACCGCGTACACACGGTCAGATTTTCCAATGGGAAATGTTCGATGGGAGCTTGTTGTCGGAAATTCTGACCGTGTGTAGGCTCCATCTGACATTTTCCGTCTGAATTTCCGACAAACAAAATTTGAGACCTGGATCTCAAATTTTCCGACAACAAAATCCGTTGTTGTAAATTCCGATCGTGTGTACACAATCCCGATGCACAAAGTTTCACGCATGCTCGGAATCAAGCAGAAGAGCCGCACTGGCTATTGAACTTCATTTTTCTCAGCTCGTCGTACGTGTTGTACGTCACCGCGTTCTTGACGTTCGGAATTTCCGACAAGATTTGTGTGACCGTGTGTATGCAAGACAAGTTTGAGCCAACATCCGAAAAAACATGGATTTTGTTGTCAGAATGTGCAATCGTGTGTACGCGGCATAGAAGTTCTGTTCTTCCTTCTAACCACTAATGCAAGGGGCATTTTTGCCTTCAACACCCACTGAATGGGTTTTAGGAAGCGCTCCTTGAAACCTGAAAATTATTTTAGGGATTGCTCTGGGGTAAAAAAAAGGCAGCATTAGTGATTAGTAGGTCAGCAAGCTGCCAGGTCACAGCTGGGAGGGGTGAGCTGGGTTACTAAAAAAAAGGTGAAAGTCAAGAAGCTTCTGCTATGAAGTGTGAAGATAAATTACACCACTGTACCTACAGCTACAGAAGTCAGTGGGGACTTGTTTTAATATTTCTTAAAAATATGCAAATATTACAATGTGCAACCCTCCCAGAAATGTGTTGGCTGCCTATCAGTCTTCTGAACACATTGCAGGTGCATCTCTAAAAAATTGTCACTGCTTTTATTGTGAACTTTAATTAATTGCTCTACAGTGGCTGCAGTTACAGAGGTCAGTGAGGGATCTTCTTTTAAAGTATATTTCCTGTTTGTTAAAGTGACACTAAACAATATTCTTATTCTCCAAATACCCACACACATCCACTACTTAGCCTTGTAATCTATTTTTTCATGAAATCATTTCTTGCTGTGTTTTTCTGCCTCATTGTCATGTCCTTTGTGGGCTCCAGAACCTCTCCATCTTGCGAGTGAGCGAGAGGGTGGCTACGCTCTTACTTTCTTACTTACAATGGAACCATGGAGAATTAATGTAGCCACCCTCTAACAGGAACTTGGATCACAGCAGCAAAAAAAAAAAAAAAAAAAAAAAGGAATTTGGAGAATAAGGCCCCTTTAACACTGAGGCGTTTTTCAGGTGTTTTAACGCTAAAATTACCGCCTAAATACCGCATGAAAAACGCCCCCCATGTATCTCAGTGTAACCTTTCACACTGAGGCGTTGTGCTGGCTGTGCGTTGGAAAAAATCCTGCAAACAGCTCTTTTGGAGCATATTTGGGGCGCATAAAATAGCGCTGTAAAAACGTCTATCCCAATTGAAATGAATGGGAAACGCTGTAAAACCGCGGTAAAACCGCAGTAATTCTGCTTTAAAACCGCCCAGAAACTGTGGGGAAGATCACATGACCGCATGGTCACATGGTCAGGTTTGCTGACGCTAACGCTTAAAAAACGCTATAAAAACGCGATTAAAACGCATGGGCGTTAGCGCTATTTTTACCGCTAGCGCGGTAAAAACGCTGTAATAATGCTCATCATTTTTACAGCGGTTTTGCAACGCCTCAGTGTGAAAGTAGCCTTAGTGGAGGCTGGGAGCAATAAAATGTATTTTTTGACTTTAAGAAAAAGTTTTTGTTTTTTTTTTTAGACCAGAGTTTATCTTAGTGTCACTTTAAGACATTCTAAATACTTGAATGTCCACAAAAATAAACAAATAAATAAATAAAAAGGCTACTAGTAGAAGAAAAGTAATATTACTTACCAATCCCACAGTTAATGACTCCAAGCTTTTCTCTCTTGCAGATCAGCTACAGAAATCTTCACACATGGGATGCACTGGTGATGGGACTGGTAAGTATTATTACTGTCCTTTGACAGGCTGCCTTTTTGTACATTTTTAATTTCGTCCAGAGTGTACCCTTAACATATCATTTCCCACCCCTTCTCTCTTTTTTTTTTTTTTTCATCATCCCCAGGCCCACAGGCTGTTTATGGGCCAAAATAACAACCATAACTCGTAATAAAATAGTCAGCTTTATTTCCTTAGCAAAAAAGTATTCATATGATATGTACAAACAGGAGCGGAGAGAAAGCTCTTTTATTAGCAAGGAAAATACTAACAGTATCACAGAACAAGGCTACAGCAGCCAAGACACCGGATGGAGGGGGGGGGGGGGGGTGGGACGGGGCACATGCAACCAGAGCTAGTCCAGAGAAGAGGGGGGAACTCAGGCAGGGACTGTGGGGGGCTGTGGACTCCAAGGGCTTAAACTCTGTCATATTTTTGTTCTTTTTTTAATTTTTTTGCAGGGAGGGTGGGCTTACAAATATTGTGCTCAAAACAGAGAGCCCTCTTTGACTCTCACTTCCTACAGTATCAGGATTTAACCCTTAAAGTGTATACATCATACCTGTTGTACTGTAAGCCATTTTATATGCTTGAGAATACAGACTGTAAACTCACAAGGTAAGAATGCATTTTAACGTTAATAAGCCCTGAAACGGAATCAATGGCATCTTCGGCACACAGTGTTGATATAGTCATGGGGTGACATCCTCGATAAAAACAAACAAAAAAAAAAAAAACAGGGTTGGAATCCTCTTCATCTCATAGTTGTGCATAGAAGGATCAAGGTGGACCTTCATGGCCATAGTGGAAGTCAAAGAAGCTACCTCCTGCACAGCAATAATTTGAGGAGGCCCCCAGATCCATCTTGTATAGATAATAGGGGTTGTAAACTTGGCACTAAGCCTTGAGCATTCTGTCGGGCTAATCATAGTATGCCTAGAGCTCTAAAACGAATTTGGTCTTTGGAACAGGAGGCATGTGGTCACTACTCTTGTGAATTAGTAGTCTGCACATTTGCATTTGTGTGTAAAAAAAAAAAAAAAAATGGCTGTACATGGCAGGTATACTTGCATACCTCATCTGTAAATTTAATCCATCTTCTTAAGGGTTGAAAGAACAACCTTTCACAGTCTTGAATTTTCTACCGAATATCAAGAAAGTGAAATGATTTAGTGCAAAAGTTATTATATAAGGAGTACCAAGTACCCCGACGCTAGACTCTTGTAGTTGGGGGTACATCATTTTGGATTTGGGGAACTTTTACATAGTAATAGATATACAAATCCTACAGTATTTCCTGATCACCACCAGATCTCCAGTTTTTAGCCATACCTCTAAGAAAATAATTGACTGGATTACTAATGTCAAATGGCGAACCATTAAAACAGTATGAAAAGTCACCTTCAAATAATGTAGTACTCTAAGGTAATACTGGACAGCAAATGTGATATTGTGGAATCAGTCATTACACTGATACGCTCAGGCACTGAAATGTGGAATCTACTAGACAAAGAATTCATCTGTGTATGTTGAGTTGTTTTGGGTTGGATGGCACCAATGTGGGTGGAGATCACTTGGGGATGCAAATGGATATTTGTCCATTAATTTTCTCAGCAGTTGTTATGAATGGAGCTGGACTGGATTTACTGTCTGGGTTAAGTCGATTCTGAATGGGATTAGGACTTGGACTATATCACTGGAAGACCTCAGGGTGGGTCATCAGGAGCCTCTCGATATAGTTCTCCATCTCATCTTGCTTATCCTGGTCTTCGTCAAAGTAGTCACTGCTTTGTGGGACAGGTGGCTTATAGTAGTATCGGGGAGGGGTTTGGTAGGCTCGTGGCCTCATATAGCTAGCGAAAGGGTTTGGGCGTGAACGATATCTACGTGGGACAGGTTCCAAGTACTTGTTCCAGCTTGATGGGGGCATCTTATTCCAGGTGGGTTTTAGAATCTCATTCCAACTTGACTCTGACACCTTATGCCAGCTTGGATCTGAGAGCTTTTTCCAGTTTGGTTCTGACATCTTATTCCAGGTTGGATCTGACAGTTTATTCCAGTTTGAGTCTGATAACTTATTCCAGTCTGACACTTTATTCCAGCTTGGTTCTGGTATGTTGTTCCAGTTTGTGTCAGATACCTTGTTCCAATTTGAATCGGGCACTTTATTCCAGCCAGAGTCTGTCAGTTTGTTCCAGTTTGAATCTGGCACCTTATTCCATCTTGAATCTGGCAACTTATTCCAGCTTGGCTTTGGGTATTTATTCCAGCTTGAGTCTGGAACCTTATTCCAGTTTAAATCTGATCCTTTATTCCAGTTTGAGTCTGACCCTTTATTCCAGTTTGAGTCTGATCCTTTATTCCAGTTTGAGTCTGATCCTTTATTCCAGTTTGAGTCTGATCCTTTATTCCGGCTTGAATCTGGAACTTTATTCCAGCTTGAGTCAGGCACCTTATTCCAGTTTGAATCTGGAAGTGTGTTCCAGTTTGAATCTGGCACCTTGTTCCAGTTGGAGTCTGGCACCTTATTCCAGTTTGAGTCTGGTGCCTTATTCCAGAGGGGCTCTGACACCTTATTCCAATTAGGCCTTGATGACTTGGTCCAGATTGGCCCTTTCAGCTTGTTCAAGGTGGATGGTGACAATTTATTCTTATTCCAGGCTGGATCTGATGATTTCTTCCAGGTTGTGTCTGATACCTTATTCCAGGAAGGTTCCTGTTCCGGTCTTCTTCTAGGATAGTAAGTAGCTTTTGGTGAATCTGGCCAAGATTGTGGGGGAGTTCTGGTTCTTTCAATTCTTCTTGCTATGAAATCATCCCTTGCTTTCTTTTTTTTCATCCTTCTCCTTTTCCTCTTTTCAACATCATTGATAATATCCACTACATCATCAGCAGGAAGATGTAAGCGGCTAGATAACTCTATCAGTTTATCAATAGTCTGAGGATCTACTTCATCATCATCTTCATTTGACCTTTTCTCCAGTGTATTTCCCTCTTCATCCTCAAATAGAGGCAATTGCTCCTCCCCCAAGTTCTCACCTTGGTAGTCTTGTTCATTTTCCTTATCTTCATCATCCTCCTTTTCCTCCTCATTTTCTCCTTCATTTATTAGGTACTGAAGAAGAAGATTCTGAGCTACATTGGCAAGATTTTCTTCTTCTTCTTCTTCCCCCAGTCGTCTGGAGGTGTGTGGCACGGGATTCAGGGGGCTCCTCTTATCCTCTTCTGCCTGCTCTCCAAATCCTAAGAGTTCTCTTATTTTTTGTAGATCATCATTCTCAGGGCTGTCATTCTCAGTAGGCTCTTGCTCTCTTTTTGGAAGGGGTTCAAAAGCTTCAAGCTCCTGCAGCAGGGTTTTCACACTTTCCATATCACCTTCTTCATCTAACTTTCCATCATTACTCAGTGGCTCTTCATCATCAGAACTTCTTGTTCTGCTCCTCACCCTTTCTGTTAATTCACTCTCATCTATCTTGTCTATCTCCTGCTTGACAATCTTTTGGTCATCTACTGATGTTTTCTCCTCTTCGTTTTGAGGAGACTGCTCCACTTCCTCCGTGTTGAGTGCTTGCAGAAGGACAGCAGCTAGAGCTTTTGGACTTATATCTTTAAATAATTCATCTCTTTCATCAGAAATGGATTCAGGCTTGACCTTAGTGGTTGCTCTTTCTTGGATATCTTTCCCCTCACCATGCTGGCCTTGGGCAAGTGGAGTTTCTTCGTGCCTCTCTGGTTGGAGAGAATGCTCAGAGTCACTGTGTGTAGTCTGTTGGATTGCTTGGTAACTCTTTTCTCCGCTTACAGGGATGGCATGAGAAATGGAGGAGTGTACGAGGGTGAGGGTAAGGATGAGAAGGAAGGGGGGAGCGTGGAACATTTCTGGGTCAATACAAGCAAGGTAAAGTGGGGATGGGGATAAAGTAAATTGTAAAACAAGCGGAAGGGGTAGAAAGATAAAGTAATAACATAATTGTGAACAGAATTAAATATTGATCAAATCAATTAACGAAAACATTTATAGATGGGGATGAAGGAGGGGGAGGGGGAGAGAGAGAGAGAGAGAGAGAGAAAAAGACATTTATTGGTTGATAAAAGCATTGAAGCATCACACGATTTTAACTCACTGTTGAAAAAAAAATCCTTTCCTGGAAACAAGAAACATCAGTGATGGACCAGAGAGGAGGCGGGGGTAAAGTGCTGTGCTAGCACAGACAGAGGGAGAGGAAAGAAGATGTATTGTGTCTGCGTAGGAGTGAGTGTGGAGGTGGAGGTGGGGGGGAAGGGGATGGGAGAGGGAGTCCCAATGTGGAAATCCTTCAGGTCTTTCCCAAACCCCCTCCCTTTTTGGAATCCTGCAGGTGTCTCCTCCCGTTATAAAATTCTGCAGGTCTCTCCTACGCCTTGTCCCCCTCCCACCAAGATATTCTGCAGGTTCCTCTCGTTTCTCTCATTCATGCTGATGCAGAATTACTGAGGTCTTTCCTTAATTGGCAAGACCTCATCGCACAATCAAGCAGCTCTATCCTTGTATTCTTGTGTATCTCTCGCAATCTCCATTCTATGCTGCACCATCATCCTGTGTCCCAGCCTCACATTCCATCCACCTTTTCTTTACATCTCTTCATTACCAGACCTCATTGTTAGTACACACAGCTATTTTTCCTATAGGATCAATGGCTGTCCTTGGCATGCATGGCATACTGCACTAATCACAGACTCTACCTTGCCACACATTAAGGAGTGCCATTCGGTTTAGACACTAGGAATACACATTCATCCTGATAGCCATTAACCTTTTGTGTTCTAGACATCTGCAGTTCCTGTTACGTTCCGGCTCACCATATATGGGCATACTTCTCATCAATAACGACAAAGGATCCAGTAATTACTGAAACAACTGCCCACCCACAGCCACTAAAAATATTTCTTTTCAATATATTATGGTAACTAGTGTTAAGAGTGGAAGGGGTATTTTCCGTTTTCAGTGCAGATCATTTTCTTTGTCCAGACATTTTTTTTAACTATGCTTTAACTATTAGTGATGGCTGTACAGGATAACACATTTGTTCCCCGGTTCATTACAAGCAACATTGGAAATCACCACCAAGTAATAAACAGCTTAGTGTTTGGTTGTTTCTACAGCAGCTGTTCCCTAGAAAGTGGCTTGTGAGTCACATGGAGGTTTTATATCCTTCAGATAGTGCTTGCAGATGTCACTCAGCAAGTGCTCAGGTTTGAGCTACCTACCAGTGTTAACATTTAAACAAAAAATAATTAAATATAGTTTATATTATTTAATTTTAAGGTTAACTCTTATACATTTCACCTGTGTATTAAGTTGTCTGATGTTTTAGTTTAAAAGGTTCGTCCAACCAAAATTGGTATTTGAGTTCTGGGGTATTTGTATGCATATTAAACCACCTTACACATTCTAGCAGATCTTTGGGGGCTCTACTAAGGAGATCTCTATGCTGAATTGCCAGCTCTGCAGACCTGCTCAATTGAAGAGGTTCCCACCATCCCTGCTGGGTTCTCATTTATTTTATATTATAGAAAAGATCTGGAAATGGGTGAAAACATCAATATCTCCCAGGTGGAAAGGAACAGAGCATGAAATTATGGCAGTGAGCTCTTGCTGTTGGACCATCCAAGATACTGTATACAGGAAGCTAGGGACTGGCAGCCCACCACAATGTAGCACTGGCTCTTCTGTAGCACTTTGTAGAGGACATCGAACCAGTTGCTTCGATTCGTTTTTTTGCCATTAAATTTACCATCTAAACTCCATACCACAGTATTACCAGACTGGGTGAAAATCGTGTGTTTTTGGATTGTGAGGAAACCCTAGAAAAAAAAAAATCTGAATGGGAATGATGCCGATCTAAGTAAGCTTGCAGAACGACTGTGCAAACCGTGATGATGGCCACAAGAAAATGTGAGCCAGATGAGAACATACCAGCTATATACAGATTGGGTTCTTGTTGGGAGCTGAACCCAGAACATCATTTTTGCAATACAAAACTGCTCACCGCTTAGTTGCTATGCCATGCTGCCACTACATTAGATACTACAGGCAGTTTATGGGCACCTGATCATCACACCTATATCGCCTTGTTGAGCATCCCACTCCATTGCCCATTCAGCCAAAATAGCAATTATGAGGTTAGAAGACCTTGTTGGCAATCTGGGTTCCAGTTCATCCCAAAGGTGTTCAGTAGGGTTGGGATCTTGCTTTGTGAACAGAATGGTCATACTGAAAAAAGTTACATAAGGTTGAAGTGCACAATTGTCCAAGCTCTCTTTGTGTGTTGTAGCTCTTTTGGCCCTACACCATCCATGGGTCACAGGAGTGCACTCCTGTGACCCATTTTCAGCCACCAGTGGGCTTAAACCCACTGGTGGCTGTCATCACTGAGCTGGTCCAGGCTCTGGATTGATCCAAACTTTAAAGTCAGCATCCACACAGATTCTTGAGCGGCAGCTGGTTCAGCCTCTCACAGTGCTGCTTTCACAGCCCAACGCTCCAGTGAGCTGCTGTTGATTGTCCACTCACTGAAGACCGAGAACTGAGCGATCAGCGGTCTTTGATTGCTCGGTTCTCAATCTTAGAGACCGATGTAGCATCGGACCAATGTTGCATCCACCTAGGTGAGTAGAAGGTTTTTTTTTTTTTTGTTATTTCCAAACTTCTCTTTCAATGGCACTCTTCATTGGAAACACTTGACCTCAAACACATGGAGGGTTATTAACATACTTTTGGCCATATAGGCAGGTGTGATAATCAAGTATTCACAACCTTTGGCCAGAGTATCTGATTATGTTTGCAATTAGTGTATTATTACTTCTAATATTTCCTCAGCACCCCAGGTGTTCAGCCTGGAAGCAGAATTTTCCAGCTCCACATTTTTGGCTAGAGGTGTGTAGCTGGAGAACCACCCAGCAAGCTATTTGATTGACCTTATAAATGTTAGTGTGGGAAAACTGATTGCAAACCGTTTTCCCACACCAAGAAGTGCATAAGCATTGTTGGCAGTGGGAATACATTTACAAAAGAATGAGCAGAATACAATTTTTACTTGTATACTCCCTACAGCCACTTTTATGGTACCATTCCATGCTGACCATAAAGGGTTGCTGGCTACATGTGTGCCAACACCTTGTATAAAATAAAGATGTGTATAATTTATTTAATTATAGTTGATACAGAGGTTGGTTGCAGCCGAACTTTGTAGACTAATAACAGAGCTTACAAAACTTGGCCACAAAAGTCTACAGGAGGAGCTTGGGCAAAAGGAGATTACGTTTGGTGTTATCTAGTTACTAATATGAGGTATACGGTGTTGGTACCAAATACAGAAAATGTTACAGTGGTCATATTAGTCAAAGCTGAACTCCAAGCAACTATCAAATAAGCACCAATTGATTAAGTTATATAACGTAAAACATGCTTTTTTATATATATATATATATATATATATATATATATATATATATTAAAGGTACCCAAATCTGCCTTATTGGTATCTTCCTTTAATCTCTTGCACTTACAAATCCATATTGGGAAGGAGTAGTGGGACTTTGATACAATCAGGCTACTGCATATGCTGTAGTGCTCACAATCCAGTTGACGGGAGGAGAGAACAGAATGTTGATCTCATCCCAGTGCTGATGTTCCTTCAATGTCCAATCAGCAGACTGGGGGTTGGCTGCTGACCAAGCTATATTGCTTATACTGGAGTAGAGAAAAGTTAGGTCAGGAAACCGACTATGCCACTTGGCAGAAATGTCTAAATTTTAAGACTGTTCAAACAGATTTACAATACATTTGACAAGTAATACAGTTCACATGTATGCTTATTAATCAGTGTATACCTGTTTATTAACACTACCCTGGCAGGGCATATGTGGTTGGTGCAGACCAGCCTTTCTTAACCAAGGTTCAGTGGAACCCTAGGGCTCCTCCACAGGTTGCTAGGGCTTCCTTGAATAATTAGGGATTTGTGACTCTCAGGTCAGTTACCACTAAAACCAAATACCTTTTTAGCTATCTGTAAGAGGTGAATATCTTCCCAATGACCACAATTTAAAGAAGTATGGCCAAAGCTATCAATTACAGGAGTGCAGTTTATTCTGTACTCCTGTGACCCATTTTCTGCTGACTGCGAGCTAAAACCCACTGTCGGATGATGTCACTCAGTTGGTCCAGGCTGGGGAAACATCCCAACTCTACAGTCAGGATCCACCCACATGCCTGGACCAGCAGCTGACTCAGCCTCTCAGCTTCATTGTTGAGAGATTGAGCCAGCTGCTCCCCAGCCTGGTGCTCCAGTGAGTGCTGGAGGGGAGAACAGAGAGCCTGTGACTGACAGTCATGGCTCTCTGCTCAGAGCGGAGGGGAGAACTGAGCGATCAGTGGTGTTTGATCGCTCAGTTCACAATGTAGAGGCAGCAGATGTAGCATTGGATACTAAGTGAGCATACATTTTTTTTTTCTAAACCTCAAACTTCTCTGTTAAGCAGCATTTTTCTCAGTGACCATCATGTTAATGTACCCTTGAGTCATAGCTATAGTAAATGTCAGCAGGGTTTCCCTGAAGCTGCAAAATTATTTCAAGAGTCCCTTCATGTTAATTAGGTTGAGAAAAGCTGGTGTAGTCTGGCATCTTCAAAATTTTTCAACAAAGGGCCAGTTTATTGCCCTTCGGGCTTCAGAGGGGCTGGACTGTGGCCAGCTAGAGTGGGTATTTTCCTGGCATCAGTGGGAGTAAACGTCACCACATTTGAGGAATAGTGCCCCATCATTGGTATCATTATGAGGAATGGTGCCCCATTGTTGGGTGTCAATGATAGAAATGGTGTCCTACTGTTGAAGTCAGTGGGAGGAATAGTGCCCCAAAGGGCCAGATAAAGGCAAGCAATCTGGCCCCCATGCCACAGTCTGGAGACCACTGGTTTAGACTAAGGGGTTAATTTACTAAAACTGGAGAGTGCAAGATCTGCTGTAGCTCTGCACAGAAACCAATCGGCTTCCAGGTTTATTGTCAAAGCTTAATTTAACAAGCTGAAGTTAGAAGCTGATTGGTTACCATGCACAGCTGTACCAGACTTTGCACTCTCCAGCTTTAGTAAATCAACCCCTAAATGTATTATCAATGTGATTGCACCTACAGTTAGTGGGGGTTCCCATAGTATGCAAAAAGTTCCCCCAGACTACAAGCTACTGGGAGAAAGTTAGAGGGAAAAAAAACGTTTTCATATTTTTTGATGGGCGGATCCTAATGTCAATACATATTTTTATGCTCGGTTGCTCTCTCTCTATCAGGATTGTATACAATTCAATAAAATGTGCGTTCAGGCGTCTCCAGTCCTGTTCTACTCGGGAAAAGCCTTCTAAAGAAGGATCTCTCTCAGGAGAGCAGTTTGTCACTTGTCAGGGAACATCCGACGTCTACTTGTATTTGGATCAGTGTCACGTACCGCGAGTGGCCTGACAATCTGGGATTTCCCTGTCACATTCCTCCTTCCCTCCTCCCTTCCTCACAATCGTCTTAACGCTTGATCTGTTACAGGATCCCATTTGCACACTTTGCCCGTAAACATATATTCGTGAGTGCGGTCAACCGGGGTTTTGGTGTGTACATGGATACCGGAACAGGACACGCCTGGTTCCTCAAGAGGCAATGTTATCTGCAAAATATGCTGTTTCTATAGGAACCTTGGATGAAGATGCTAAAGCCCCCTCCTTTCTTTTCCACCGTTCCATCCCCCCACCTCGGTACACAAGGATGCTGCATCAGACACTGCAGAGGTGTGTGGGAGTCTGCCCCCTCCAATTGGAAGGAAGGATTTCCCTCTGTTACTACACACAATGGGGATGCCCCGCTGCATTCAATATCGGGAGGGGGAGGAATTTTAACCAATCGTCTTCTAGATAATATTTAACTGTTTACTGTGGAGCCTTCAGACACCAACATGGGTTTTGTGGAGCACCATTACTTACCTCTTAAACAGATTGTTATGGTAATGGGATATTTTCCCATTTGCATCTGACCCGTATATCACTGAGAGGCATTGGGTGTCTCCTAATGGTGCCTTCTTGGTGTCTTCCTTTCAGCTGGTCATACATGGGGATATCCGAGGAGAAAATCAGAGACCTGACCCTTGGATCCAACATCTGCATAAATTGTTTGACTCCTAGTCACCCGTTGTAGGCTGTGAGGCAGAAGAGGGTGGTGCTGATATATTAACAAAGGAAAGCATATGGGGCAAAACCTTTGGGTATCCCCAGATCTCCAGTCCAATCATTCATGCTCTTTGAATCTGGGATTGAAACACAGCTGCATTGCAATCATATCCTGTCAGTGTATCTGAGTCCATTACCTTCTTTTGTTCTAATACCTGCTTCCTGTCACTTTGATCTCTATCACCTCCTCTTTACTACTATCTTCTCGATCACCTCCTCTGTACCACTATCTTCTCTATCACCTCCTCTGTACCACTATCTTCTCTATCATCCACTCTATATCACTATCTTCTCGATCACCGCCTCTGTACCACTATCTTCTCGATCACCTCCTCGATACCTCTATCTTCTCTATCACCTCCTCTGTACCACTATCTTCTCTATCATCCACTCTATATCACTATCTTCTCTATCACCTCCTCTGTACCACTATCTTCTCTATCATCCACTCTATATCACTATCTTCTCTATCACCTCCTCTGTACCACTATCTTCTCTATCACCTCCTCTTTACTACTATCTTCTCGATCACCTCCTCTGTACCACTATCTTCTCTATCACCTCCTCTGTACCACTATCTTCTCGATCACCGCCTCTGTACCACTATCTTCTCGATCACCGCCTCTGTACCACTATCTTCTCGATCACCGCCTCTGTACCACTATCTTCTCGATCACCGCCTCTGTACCACTATCTTCTCGATCACCGCCTCTGTACCACTATCTTCTCGATCACCGCCTCTGTACCACTATCTTCTCTATCACCTCCTCTGTACCACTATCTTCTCTATCACCGCCTCTGTACCACTATATTCTCGATCACCTCCTCAATACCTCTATCTTCTCTATCACCTCCTCTGTACCACTATCTTCTCTATCATCCACTCTATATCACTATCTTCTCTATCACCTCCTCTGTACCACTATCTTCTCTATCACCTCCTCTTTACTACTATCTTCTCGATCACCTCCTCTGTACCACTATCTTCTCTATCACCTCCTCTGTACCACTATCTTCTCTATCACCTCCTCTGTACCACTATCTTCTCTATCACCTCCTCTTTACTACTATCTTCTCGATCACCTCCTCTGTACCACTATCTTCTCTATCACCTCCTCGATACCTCTATCTTCTCTATCATCCACTCTATATCACTATCTTCTCTATCATCCACTCTATATCACTATCTTCTCTATCACCTCCTCGATAACACTATCTTCTCGATCACCTCCTCTGTACCACTATCTTCTCGATCACCTCCTCTGTACCACTATCTTTTCTATCACCTTCTCGATACCTCTATCTTCCCTATCACCTCCTCTGTACCACTAACTTCTCTATCATCCACTCTATATCACTATCTTCTCTATCACCTCTTTAATACCACTATCTTCTCTATCACCTCATCGATAACACTATCTTCTCCACCCCCTCCTCTATAATAGTATCTTCTCCATCACCTTCTCTATACCACTATCTTCTCCATCACCTCCCCTATAACACTATCTTCTCTATCACCTCTTCTATACCACTATCTTCTCTATCACCTCTTTAATACCACTATCTTCTCTATCACCTCATCGATAACACTATCTTCTCCACCCCCTCCTCTATAATAGTATCTTCTCCATCACCTTCTCTATACCACTATCTTCTCCATCACCTCCCCTATAACACTATCTTCTCTATCACCTCTTCTATACCACTATCTTTTCCATTACCTTCTCTATACCACTATCTTCTCCATCCCCTCCTGTATGCCACTATCTTCTCCATCACCTCCTCTATACCACTATCTTCTCCATCACCTCCTCTATACCACTATTTTCTCCATCGCCTCCTCTATACCACTATCTTCTCCATCACCTCCTCTATACCACTATCTTCTCCATCACCTCCTCTATACCACTATCTTCTCCATCACCTCCTCTATACCACTATCTTCTCCATCACCTCCTCTATACCACTATCTTCTCCATCACCTCCTCTATACCACTATCTTCTCCATCACCTCCTCTATACCACTATCTTCTCCATCACCTCCTCTATACCACTATCTTCTCCATCACCTCCTCAATACCACTATCTTCTACATCAACTCCTCTATACCACTATCTTCTCCATCACCTCCTCTATACCACTAAAGTCTCCATCACCTCCTCTATACCACTATCTTCTCCATCACCTCCTCTATACCACTATCTTCTCCATCACCTTCTCTATACCACTATCTTCTCCATCACCTCCTCTATGCCACTATCTTCTCCATCACCTCCTCTATGCCACTATCTTCTCCATCACCTCCTCTATACCACTATCTTCTCCATCACCTTCTCTATACCACTATCTTCTCCATCACCTTCTCTATACCACTATCTTCTCCATCACCTCCTCTATGCCACTATCTTCTCCATCACCTCCTCTATACCACTATCTTCTCCATCACCTCCTCTATACCACTATCTTCTCCATCACCTCCTCTATACCACTATCTTCTCCATCACCTCCTCCATACCACTATCTTCTCCATCACCTCCTCTATACCACTATCTTCTCCATCACCTCCTCTATACCACTATCTTCTCCATCACCTCCTCTATACCACTATCTTCTCCATCACCTCCTCAATACCACTATCATCTCCATCACCTCCTCTATACCACTATCTTCTCCATCAACTCCTCTATACCACTATCTTCTCCATCACCTCCTCTATACCACTATCTTCTCCATCACCTCCTCTATACCACTATCTTCTCCATCACCTCCTCTATACCACTATCTTCTCCATCACCTCCTCTATACCACTATCTTCTCCATCACCTCCTCTATACCACTATCTTCTCCATCACCTCCTCAATACCACTATCATCTCCATCACCTCCTCTATACCACTATCTTCTCCATCAACTCCTCTATACCACTATCTTCTCCATCACCTCCTCTATACCACTATCTTCTCCATCACCTTCTCTATACCACTATCTTCTCCATCACCTCCTCTATACCACTATCTTCTCTTTCCCTTATTTAAATCTCTGTGCTCTATTACCTTCTCTATAACACTGTGATCTCTATCACCTTTACTCTATTATTACCATTATCAATGGACTCTTATGTATATCTGATACCTCTATCGCTGTGTAGCGAGGTAACATCTTTTCTCTGACACCTGCTCTACATCACGGAGTTCCCTCTACCTTCTTCTGCAATGGGTAGAATCTATTCCATCCAAGCCAAGTAGATATTCAGATACCTGTTTTTTTTTTTTTCCTTTGTCATTACCTAACTGTATTTGTGCTATCAGTGCTCAATCCACATTTCAGTGTACCGAATCAATTTTCCCTTGTCACAAAACGTTGACAGGCAGAAATGAAGTGACTGTTTATGAATGTGATCTGCTGTTGATGGATTTGTGCTTGTGCTGAGGGCGAGTGCAAATTTCTGCATATTGTTTCACCTTTTTTTTATTGGCATAAGGTGAAATGATTGTTGCCTCTCATGGGGAAGGAAAAAGTCCATAATCCGATACCTTGATTGCTCCGGGGCTTATAAAGCAGCAATAGCACTTTGGGTATGCTAAAGCAGTATTGACTGAGAGGCCACTTTAGCATGCTTTAAGCTTGTTGATTTGGGGACGTGGTCAACAATGTTTGTGTTGCTTTGCACGTGATACATAAGACCTTTCTGCTAGCATCATTCTCTATGCTTCCCAAATAACAATATGCAAGGCTGGTATCAAAAACTGGATAGTATCGAGCTTTACAATAAAACTTTTTTTTTTCATAAAGTAGACAAAAATAAAAACATTCCTTTATAAAAGATTATTTCTAAGATAATATAACATCACAGCTTAGTCCTCCTGGGGACCTTGTCTACATGGCATTTATATGCTCTCCTCATGTTTCCCCATCACCTTGTGGTCGGTAAAGTCTCATTCCAGGGCTCCGGTTTCCTCCCACAATCCAAAAAACATGTTGTTAAGGTAATTGGCTTTGACCTAAATCGTCCCTAGAGGATGAATGTGTGTCCTCGTATGGCTGTTGTGAGACCCTAGTGTGTCAATGCTGGTCAGCAGAGACTCGTGTGAATTTCTCCTGCAAAAAAAGTGCTCCGGAATATGTAAGATCTAGATCAATCCATACAAGAAAAAGTTTAACCTGCTGGCGTACATGTTCTGTTTAGCGTGTGTGCTTGTTCAGCGACAGGCATGCACAGTCTCTGATGGTCTTGTGCAGAATTCCTGACATGCCGAGGGCAGGGGAACTTGCAATGGAGCACAAGCAATGTCAGAGACTAGAGAATCAGCTTCAATTCTGCATAAATAGGCCAGATCTACTGTTGAGGGAGGGGTCTATTGATGCTGGGGGGGTATTTTGTTGCAGGGGGTATATTGTTGCTGGGGAGGTTTATTATTGCTGTTGGGGGATCTATTGTTGCTGGGGGGGGGGGGGTCAATTGTTGGGAGGGCTCTACTGTTAAGGGAGAGGGGTCTGTTGATGCTTGAGAAGTATTTTGTTGCAGGGGGCCTATTATTGCTGGGGAGGGTCTATTATTGCTGATGGGGGGGGTCTATTGTTGCTGGAGGGGGGTTCGTTGTTGTTGGGAGGGATCTACTGTTGATAGAAGGGTTTATTGATGCTGGGAGGTAGTAATTTGTTGCAGGGGGTCATTTATTGCTTGAGGAGGTCTATTGTTGCTGGGTGGTCTACTATTACTGGGGGGTCTATTATTTCTGGGTGGGGTCTATTATTGCTAGATGGGTCTATTGTTGTTGGGGGGAGGTCTATTATTGCTGATGGGGGTCTATTGTTGCTGGAGGGGGGTTAGTTGTTGTTGGGGGGATCTACTGTTGATAGAAGGGTTTATTGATGCTGGGAGGTGGTAATTTGTTGCAGGGGGTCATTTATTGCTTGGAGAGGTCTATTGTTGCTGGGGGGGGGTCTATTATTTCTGGGTGGGGTCTATTATTGCTAGATGGGTCTATTGTTGTTGGGTGGTGGTCTATTATTGCTGATGGGGGTCTATTGTTGCTGGAGGGGGGTTAGTTGTTGTTGGGGGGGATCTACTGTTGATAGAAGGGTTTATTGATGCTGGGAGGTGGTAATTTGTTGCAAGGGGTCATGTATTGCTGGGGAGGGTCTAATATTGCTGGTGGGGACCTATTGTTGATGGAGGGGTGTTAGTTGTTGTTGGGGGCATCTACTGTTGATGGAAGGGTTTATTGATGCTGGGAGGTGGTAATTTGTTGCAGGGGGTCATTTATTGCTTGGAGAGGTCTATTGTTGCTGGGGGGGGTCTATTATTTCTGGGTGGGGTCTATTATTGCTAGATGGGTCTATTGTTGTTGGGGGGTGTCTATCATTGCTGATGGTGGGGTCTATTGTTGCTGGAGGGGGGTTAGTTGTTGTTGGGGGGGGATCTACTGTTGATAGAAGGGTTTATTGATGCTGGGAGGTGATAATTTGTTGCAGGGGGTCATTTATTGCTTGGAGAGGTCTATTGTTGCTGGGGGGGGGTCTATTATTTCTGGGTGGGGTCTATTATTGCTAGATGGGTCTATTGTTGTTGGAGGGTCTATCATTGCTGATGGGGGGGTCTATTGTTGCTGGAGGGGGGTTAGTTGTTGTTGGGGGGGGGGATCTACTGTTAATAGAAGGGTTTATTGATGCTGGGAGGTAGTAATTTGTTGCAGGGGGTCATTTATTGCTGGGGAGGGTCTAATATTGCTGGTGGGGACCTATTGTTTCTGGAGGGGGTCATTTGTTGTTGGGAGGGATCTACTGTTGATGGAAGGGTTTATTGATGCTGGGGGAGTAATTTGTTGCAGGGGTCATTTATTGCTTGGGGAGGTCTATTGTTGCTGGGTGGTCTATTATTACTGGGGGGGGGGTCTATTATTGCTGGTGGAGTCTATTATTTCTGGGGGGGTCTATTATTGCTAGATGGGTCTATTGTTGTTGGGGGGGTCTATTATTGCTGCAGGGGTCTACTGTTGCTGGCTGCAGGGGATCTATTTAACTGCTTTAATTGTTATCACTAACAAATTCTCTACAAATTACTTAGCACCATAAATGATACTTCTCTAAAACGGGCAGTACTGGGAGGTGAGTAGGGGGGTGGAAGCCAAGGACGGTGCTCACAGGTGGGTAGGGGGTGGAGACAAGGGGTAGCTTGGAAAGGGGGAGTACCTACACCTATTCTCTGAGAAAAAAAAAAAGCCCCGATGATGGGTCTCCAGTTGTCAAACTAACGTCTGGGCTATGTGGGTGATTTTAATTGAATTCTACGTAACAATTTCAAATCTTGCTTGTAGCCTTCACTGAAATCAATGTGCTGCAAATGAAATGGTCTTCAACAAGTGGTTAAGTTAGCTGCCCAGGTAGCTCAGCCCTACGGTTCCAGTTCCAGCGTGATGGCATTTTCTGGGTTAGGATGTACAGTTAAAGTCTTCCTTCAAGAGAAGAACTTACCAACGGGCACTTTTGAGCCAAGGGGTGGTTCCCTTAATCATTAAAACTCTTAACGACTGGTTCCATCACGCCCAAATCTTATAGCCACCAAGGGTGGTCAAACTGGCAAAAAAAAAGTAGGATTTCCCCTTTTAACAGATCCTCGGGCACGTTTAAGCAAAGGGGTAACGGCCTTTTCTCATTAAAGAAGAAGCCTCACTTCCACTTTTATTATCGTGTTCTCTTCGCCCATGGACAGAAAAAGGACTTTGTCCCATCTTCCTATGTGCTGTCTAAGGCCAGCTGTGAGGTTTGGACGGGACACCCCTGCTCCCTCCATGGCCGTCCGACAATGCAGCTAGTAAGGAGATGTCTTGCTTTGACAGACAGCACTTTTTTCCATCTCCACTCACCCATATACCTGGAACATTTTATCTTTTAAGCCCCCTTCCTCTATGCTCCTCGGGAGACATCCCCCCCCCCCTTCTACTCTCCTTGGGAGACAATCCCCCCCTTCTACTCTCCTTGGGAGACATTTGTCCTGGAAAAGTGCAGTGGAGAAGGAGAAAGGTGTCAAAGAAGCTGTCTCCTTGATATCTTCGTAGTCGGATGGCTGTGGAGGCAGGAGGGGTGCCCTGTCCAACCTCACAGCTAGCTTTAGGCAACACATAGGAAGATGGAGGAAAGTACTACAACGTACTTTGTTCCCCGTGGAATGGAACACATTAACAAAAATTGGACTTCTTCGAGACCAACCAAATCAGATTGCCACAAAGGATGGTGACATTGCTTAAATTTCCAGCAAAAAAAAAAAAGGTGGCATATCACCAATCTGCCAATCCTCAATGGGCACTGAGTGATCCTCTTTGTGGATTCAAGAAGTGCTAATCTGTGTGTGTTCCAAGTCAAGGAATAGTTCCCTTTCCTCCTACAGAAGAGAACTGTCAAGGACCGATTCCACTGCACTGAAATCAGACGGACACAGCGCTCTCATTGCTTGGAAAAGCCCCAATTTGCAGTGCCAACCTATGTTTCTTATCCCTCATTCTTGACCATTCTTTAAAACGTTTCTTCCAATAATAATCTAAACCTTATGAACATCAAACCATCTCTTCCTACAGGGACACATATACACTGATCCATACGTCTCTGACTACTTCCACCTGATGCTTCTCACTCTCTCTCATTCAGAATTCCATCTACAAGCACTATTATCGTCTCATCACCCCCCAACACTTTAACAACTTTCATTCAAATGAGGGACGTCACACATCTCATCAGATACCAGGTGCACACATCCAGACACGCGTATGGCAATGTGTCCCCCTCCCATTACCCCCCCCCTCTCCTCCTTCCCCCAGTGCATGCAGATGTTGCTGTAGCCCTGCGCGTCCATGTATATGAGAATGTAAATGTACCGGGAGCAGGAAAGGCAAAAGGGTAATGCTCTTATGATAATAAGATGTGTCAGTACATGCGTCATTACTCTCCCTCATTCATTAGTACCATTTAAACCTCTCCGGTCTGATTAGGGAGCCCACGTCACTTCTATCAGAAACAATTGGCAATTTGATTTTACCGTGACGCCGGACAGATATTAGATCAGCGTCTGGCGTCTGATTCCGGCATGCCAACTTTCACATGAAACAAGTGTTTGGATATATATATATACACATATAAACAGTGTATATATATATTATATATATATATATATATATATATATATATATATATATATATATATATATATATAATATATATATATATACACCCCAAGACCTTTTGGTTGATCCTGCTTGAAATCACATCTAATTATTTTAATTTCACCCCAAATTTGCATTCTTTACTTTTTAACCCTTTGTTTTTTTTAAAAAGACATTAAAAACAACAACAACTCGTACAATAGACATTAGAAAAGAATGTAAAACTGGCTAAGGTTAAAAAAGTAAATATATGTGTATATATATATATGATATGGCTGGATTTTTATTATATATACATATGTATATATATATGTATATATATTTTTTTTTAACTAAAATAAAATTCAAGCCATATCATATATTACTTTATATTTACTTTTACTTTTTTTATAATATATATATATATATATCATCATCAAGCATCATCAAACCATATCCAATAATCTGTATTATTAAATATGGTGCAAACATTATATTAAGGAAAAAATTAATCAAAATCAATCTGTGTGGTTTATGATTTAGCAAGTTCTTGCAATGCTCAATATTCATTCACTGGCAAAAAAAAAAAAGTGCAAGCTCCTAAATCTATTTACTAAGGGTGATTACAATACATATACATCATATGTGTATAATATATATATATATATATATATATATATATAATATATATATATATATATATACATACATATACACACACATATACATATATAAGATTACGGTAAAATTAGACCACAATGATAATATTGCATAGTCAATACTATATATATATATATATATATATATATATATATATATATATATATATATATATATATATATATACATATACACACACACAAACAAAAAATATACAACACAATTAAGGGAAAAACATATGTATACATACATACACAGAAAATGTGTGTGTGTATTATATATATATATATATATATATATATATATATATATATATATATATATATATATATATACACAAATACACACACACAAATATATATATATATTTATATTAATATATATTTTTTTAGTATATATATATATATATATATGTATATATACGCAAACAAAAAAATATACAACAAAATTTAAGGGAAAAATACATATATACATGCACAGAAAAAAAATATATATATATACTAAAAATACATATATATATATATATATATATATATATATATATATATATATATATACACACTTTTTATATATATATATATATATATATATATATATATATATATATATATATATATATTAAAAATATCAATCAATCTATAGCTATCCATAGATGGATATTTTTTTATTAATCATTTTTATTTTTTTGGTGTGAGATATGTATATATATATATATATCTCACACCAAAAAATTAAAAATGATTAATGATAGATATATATATATATATATACATAGAGAAGATAAAATGATATATATGTTTTTCCCTGTTGCAGACAAGACACACGGCTCTAACCTGTCCATATAGAGTTTATGTACAAAGTTTGGGTGGTAATGATGCGGCCAGGGAGTGATTACACACATGCAGGGTGGAGGAGCTGTTCTCACTTGTTGCCCGCAGTCTCCCGGCTCTCTCTCGGTTCTCCCCGGTGTGTCTCTCCTCCGGTATTTCTCGCTCTGGAGTCTCTCTCGTCTCTTCTGTGCAGTTTTTCAGCACCAGAGACAGCGGCGGCCGCTTTAAATACCCACCCAGCCCCTCGCCACGTGACCCGCGCCGGCCCCGCCCCACCAGCCCTGACGTCAATGTTCATTCATAAGAATCCTCGGCTGGCCGGAGGTGAGGGGGAGCGGCAGTGCGCATGCCCGCAGCCAATGGCTGATGAGCGCAGGGGGGAGGGTGAATGAGAAGGGGAGAGAGAGGAAAAAAAAGCATGAATGAGTCAATGAGAGAGGAGAATTTCATGAATGAAGCTTCCAGATTTACTCCAGGCTGCAGAGCTCCTGTGATTGGCTGCTGCTCCCAGACATGTATGTGAGTGTGTGCAGCTTATGTGATGTCTTCTCCCCAACACAGGGACTGCAATTATCCTGATTGTCATCAGAGGTCAGCTGTGATCATCATCATCATAATAACATCTATTATTTATACTGATTTATAGTCCCCCCCCCCCCCCCCAACATTGTCTACTGTGCACAGCTCTGCACCACCTCTGTTCTCCGGAGACCTCCGCAGTGCCCACCCCCTCCCCCCACCCCCATCATCATTACCAACCCCCCCATCATCATTACAACCCCCCCACCATCATCATTACCAACCCCCCACCATCATCATTACCAACCCCCCCATCATCATTACCAACCCCCCCACCATCATCATTACCAACCCCCCCACCATCATCATTACCAACCCCCCCACCATCATCATCATCTCCTAATCTCCTTCACTGTGTGTGTGTGTGTGTATATATATATATGTGTGTGTGTGTATATATATATATATATATATATAT
>JBBDGP010002977.1:117500-120451 GCA_037952835.1 Lithobates septentrionalis
CTGGTTCTCTCTCTCTCCTGTTCTCTCCCCCTCCTGGTTCTCTCTCTCCCCCCGTTCTCTCTCTCCTGTTCTCTCCCTGGTTCTTTCCCCCCTGTTCTCTCTCCCCTGTTTATCTCCCTGCCCTGTTTACCCCCCTCGGTTCCTCTCTCCCCTGTTTTATCTCCCCTGCCCTGTTTACCCCCCTCGGTTCTCTCTCTCTCCCCCTGTTCTCCCTCTCCCCGTTCTCCCTCCCCCTGCTCTCTCTCCCTCCCTGTTCTCCCCCCTGGTTCTCTCTCTCTCCCTGTTTCACCTCTCTCTCCCTGTTCTCTCCCCCTCCTGTTCTCTCTCCCCCCTGTTCTCTCTCTCTCTCTCCCTATTCTCCCCCAGGTTCTCTCCCCCGTTTCTCTCTCCCCCCTGTTCTTTCTCCCCCCTTTTCTCTCTCTCCCCTGTTCTCTCTCCCCACTGTTCTCTCTCCTCCCTGTTCTCTTTTCCCCCTGTTCTCTCTCCCCCTTTCTCTCTCTCCCCTGTTCTCTCTCCCCACTGTTCTCTCTCCTCCCTGTTCTCTTTCCCCCCTGTTCTCTCTCCCCCTTTTTCTCTCTCCCCTGTTCTTTCTGTCCCCTGTTCTTTCTCCTCCCTTTTCTCTCTCTCCCCCTTTTCTTTCTCTCTCCCTGTTCTCCCCCCCCCCTGGTTCTCTCTCTCCCCCTGTTTTATCTCTCTCTCCCTGTTCACCCCCCGGTTTTCTCTCTCTCCCCCTGTTCTCTCTTCCCCTGTTCTCTCTCCCCCTGTTCTTTCTCCCCCTGTTCTCTCTCTCTCCCCCTGTTCTCTCTCTCCCTGTTCACTTCCTCTCTCTCCCCTGTTCCCCCCCCTCACGTACTCTCTCCCCTGTTCTCTCTCTCTCCCCCTGTTCTCTTTCTCCCTGTTCACTTTCTCTCTCTCCCCCTGTCCCCCCCCCGTACTCTCTCCCCCTGTTCTATCTTTCCCCCCTGTTTGAACTTTCTATAGCCTCTTTATTGGCAGATTATATCCCTTCTCCCAATACCCTTTGTAGTCCATGGAACATTCTTCTTCTGTCTATATTCCTGTCTCACACTGACAGTCCTGGAAATTTCTGTATCCATGCGATCGCCCTCCATTTGTTCTGTCTCAGAACTTTCTCTGACCTCGTGTATCTCTGTGTATTTGGTCAGTCTGGAACTTCTCCCTGAACTCTTTGCACTTTATGTCCCTTCCTCATCTCTTTCTATCCATAGATATTTCTCCCTTTTTTTTTGTTTTTATTCTTTTGAGTTTTCCATCTCTTGTTCCCTGATCTTCACCATCTCCAGCTCACGTGTTTCAGAGTTCTGGTAAGTCAACCGATTTTTACTAATAATCAGATTATTATATATTTGATGGCTTAGTTCAAAGATGTGATTGCCTCCCTTTGTTTACCAGTATCTGCAGAGCATTGCACCGTCCTTATACTAAAGACCACTTGTAGAGCTCCTACTTCTCATTACTGCCAAGCACCCCCCGGTTATCATAGACTGTTACATTGTAATTGTACTCCCCTCTGCAGACTATCGCTTTTTAACCTCCCCAAGTGCATTTAAAGTGCCCCCCCCCCCCCATTTTCCCCATTGCTTCCCATGCCAAACCATTCATTTTCTGTGTAGACCAGCAACAGGTAGACTGTGCCATTCCTGTCCGGTGTGCACTGCAACACCGCAGAGCATCGCAACCGTGGCTTTGTTATTCTCGTCTGATGTCTTTGGAACAGAATTTGTACCTTTTTGTGGTTGGAGCGGAGAAGGTTAATCAATTTGCTTTCGCCAGAGCTTTACCCCTCTCCACCGAAAAAGGAAATTTTCATAATTGCATCTGCCAAGTGACACTTCTGTAGATTTCCACCCTCAGCTCTGCAGAGCATTTCTGATATATGTTTCTACCTTCAGCTATGCAGTTTATCACTCCTATAGGTTTTTATTGTTAGCTTTGCAGACCATCGTTCCTGTAGATTTCCACCCTCCGCTCTGCAGACGATCTACCCTACCGATTGCCACCCTCCGCTCTGCAGACGATCTACCCTACCGATTGCCACCCTCCGCTCTGCAGACGATCTACCCTATCGATTGCCACCCTCCGCTCTGCAGACGATCTACCCTATCGATGGCCACCCTCCGCTCTGCAGACGATCTACCCTATCGATTGCCACCCTCCGCTCTGCAGACGATCTACCCTATCGATTGCCACCCTCCGCTCTGCAGACGATCTACCCTATCGATTGCCACCCTCCGCTCTGCAGACGATCTAACCTATCGATGGCCACCCTCCGCTCTGCAGACGATCTACCCTACCGATTGCCACCCTCCGCTCTGCAGACGATCTACCCTACCGATTGCCACCCTCCGCTCTACAGACGATCTAACCTGTCGATTGCCACCCTCCGCTCTGCAGACGATCTACCCTATCGATAGCCACCCTCCGCTCTGCAGACGATCTACCCTATCGATGGCCACCCTCCGCTCTGCAGACGATCTACCCTATCGATTGCCACCCTCCGCTCTGCAGACGATCTACCCTATCGATTGCCACCCTCCGCTCTGCAGACGATCTACCCTATCGATTGCCACCCTCCGCTCTGCAGACGATCTACCCTATCGATTTCCACCCTCCGCTCTGCAGACGATCTACCCTATCGATTGCCACCCTCCGCTCTGCAGACGATCTAACCTGTCGATTTCCACCCTCCGCTCTGCAGATCGTCTCTCCTACAGGTTTTTACCCTGGACTCTGCAGATCATTCCCCCTATCAATTTCCATCGTAATCTTTGCCGACCATCTCTTTTATAGATTTCCATTCTCAGCTCTGCAGACCATCCCTCCTATAGATTTCCATCCTCCGCTTTGCAGACCATCTCCCCTAAAGATTTCCACCCTTCACTCTGCAGACTATCTCTCCTACAGATTTTTACCCTGGGCTCTGCAGATCA